>CM059217.1:22526455-22896455 GCA_030347435.1 Clarias fuscus
CTTTTTTTTATTTAATTTTTTTAGATCTCTGTCTGTCAAAAACATTTCTATCCAATATTAGTGTTGGGGTTGCAACAGCTTTTTATGCATGTCTCTGACGTTTTGGTGCAGCCAGGTAACTGTTACATGGCAGTGGCTGAGAAAAGGCCTGTTTTAAAAAATATTTACATTTCTGAGATACTTGTATATCCTTCAACTTCAAACATTCTTTGTAGTCATAGGTACACATGTATACATTGTTTTTCTGTTCTAGCTGAGCAGTTTAGTTAATATGTATTTGATCATTCCTTTGTTTCATCTCGGTGCTATATAACACGAGAAAGTATCTGGCTTGTTATTAAGTTGTTCTGTTTGAACAGATATCATTAGCAGTGCATCTCTCTTTGATTCCTGTCTTCTGACTAGCTTTCTGGATGCCCATGCTCAGCATGTCTGTAATGTAATAGCTTTTTATGCATGTCTCTGACATTTTAGTCCAGTCTGGTAACTGTTACGTGGCAGTGGCTGAGAAAAGTCCTGAGGTCTGAGGCGCTTGTACATCCTTTGTAATCATAAGTAAACATGTCCAGTATATATTATTTATTCTGTACTAATTTAACTAATATTAATCTAGCAATATTAACGATTACTAATCAAATTGATTATATGACCAAGTTTGACCCTAATTCCCATAATCACAGCGCGGTTACCCGGCTATGTGTGATAATGGCACGTTTAACGCGGTTAATTAGATCATTGAGGAAACATCACCATGTGTGCTGAATGGCAAGTTTATTATAAAAAGCTTCTAGATGGAAGTTTGGATAAAACCACAGTAAGATGTGTGAGTGGTGTCTCAGGTGGCTCTAGATTGTTGATTTTTTTTTTTTCAGTCTGAGGATCCGGGTTCGAGCCCCGTCATCGGTGGGTTGCCACTCCCCATACTACCCAGCCACTGCATGCAGTGTTGGTCCCATTCGAGAGATTAAATTTTAACATTTGTTAAATGTTAATGTTTGAGGTATTATAAAACTGCATAATGTTTCTTCTAACCAGTTTGTAATAATTATGATTTCTTTTTTTCCAACATTGCACGTTTATAATACAAGTTACTAGATAAAGGTTTTTCATCAATTGAAAGCACTAGTTATTATGTATGTAATTATTTCATTGTGCATCTTGGTGAGGTGTGATTAACACACAGCTTGTTATTGTACTGTTCGAACAGATATCATTAGCAGTGCATCAGCGCAAGTCCTGTCTTTTATCTCACTTTCTAGCCAGTATAGTATGTCTTTTCCTTCGTGTTGGGGCTGCCCAGCATGACTGTAATGTAGCCGCTTTTTATGCACGTCTCTGACATTCTGCTGCAGTCAGGTAAGTGTTACAGTGTGTAGAATCTAATCAGATCTGCATTCCAGCCCCAGGCTGTTCATGGGAACTGCTCTTACAGTTCAAACAGCCAGACACCCTGCCCTCCACTCACAAACATTATTCCACTCAACAGAGACATTCCACGTATTGTTTTTTAGTGTGTGTAATTGCTTTGTGAAACGTTTACATTGTATCGGAGAAATCTCTGAGGTTAAAGACGTCACCGGCTCGAATGATTTCATATTGATGGTTAACGATACATTCTGTTCACTAGCATTTTTAATCAAGAGACGCATTTAGTTAGGTTTGTGGTGTTGTCCTGACATTACCAAGTTGACCAGCAACATAATCTCTTCTGTTTTATAAGAGGGACTTGAATAGAAAGTTGCTTAGCACATTCCCACAAATTATACCCTACATATTTTCCCAGCTACAAAAAGGCCAGAATTCTTTAAACAGTTTATCTTCATTTAGGCCTCACTAAACTAAAATTAAATGTATTATGAAGCTATAAAAAATGCCGATGTTGTATATATTATATATCTGCATATTATCATAGCTCATATTATGTTATTATATTATATTATATCATATACAAGGTTGAATTAAAAATGCACTCCGGTTGTAGAACTTATATTAATTATATTTTAGAAAAGTCAGATGCATTATTTTTCGACATAATCTCCTTTGTTTTTAATACACTTTGTGCACCTGTCAACAAGCGTTCATGTTCCCTAATAAAAAAAAAAAGTTTTAGGCTGAGCTGTGAGCCACGGATGAAACGCCGTCTTCCCCTCTTCATCCTAAGTGAATCTTTATCAACATAGGGCTGCTTTCAAGTCCAATGCAGCAAGATCAGGACTATAGAGAGGATGCTTTAACACCTCAAATCGAAGTTTTAGAGCATGACGAGAGTGTGGGCAGGAGTGTGCAGACATGCATTGTCATGGAAGATCACGCTGCCCTTAGACAGCAGTCCTCTGCATTTAAGCCAAAGTTTAGGCTTCAGCTCTTCACTCACTGTTGATTGTTGGTTGAAATGCTCCAATACTGGCGCCTTGAGAATAACAGAAAACTGTAAGCATCAATGGTTGAGACTTTTGAACCTTTCCTTGGCCAGGGATTGAGGATGTTTCCGTTCCATACTCATACTGCCGGTTACTCTCAGGGTCATAGTGATTTAATCCGTGTCTCATCAGCGGTAATGATTCGCTTTTTGATCTTCGAGTATCAGTCCAGATTTTCTTTGCAGATATTCAAAGGCTTCTGTTTATCCTCTTCTGTAAGTAGTTTCAGCACCCTCAGACCACACACACACACACACACAAAGAACGAATTACTGCACATTGCTCTTCTTGTGTGCGAATCACAAGTGAGGCATCCATATTTGCTCACACCGCATTTACAAATGAACTGATGTAACACACCTGCACAGCAGTGCCTGGGGAGACAGTAACCTTGAATGTATAGTGCGGATAAGACAGTGCGAGTAACAGAAGTTTTAACATAACCAGAGATTGGATCATTTTTGACTTGGTCTTGTATTTTGCTTCTATTTGGCTTTCAAGCTTCTAATACGTGCACGCTGCACCAACTGACCCAATGGCCAGGGGAGTGGGAAAGACTGCTGGGCTGGCAGCTGTTACCGTAGAAACGGCTGGCTATGGGAGTCTGAAGGACAAACAACAGATCTCTGAGCAGAACCCCTGGCACATTGGCACATTCGAATGCAAACTTCTTCTTTAATTTCTGGTTTGAGTTTTGTCAAATGTGTCTTATTGGGAAATTGGTGTGTTCTGAGTGATTCACACAGTGCAGTAATGCTGCACATGCAAACTAACGGGAGAAAACAGGTTTAAATTTGTTTTAAATTCTCGATAGCTGATTTCCTGTGCAGGAAAAAGAATCCCTTCAACTCATCTTCAAACCAGGGCCTGACTGCTACAGTATAAACCGCACCCTGTTTGTGGTTATTGCAGCATGACTGGTGCTATATGTCCAAACAATATCCCTTAACTGGCCGGGCTTCAGTATAGAAGAGGCCTAATGACCCAAAGAACATACAAGCTCATCCCACGGGACTCCAGTGAGAGCTGGATGAAAGAGTTCTTTGGAAAATAATCTGTTTCCATGGGAAGCATTTTGGACCTCCTGATCCCTGTGGTATCTGTCGAAACAAATAAGCAAACGGACCAAAAAAAAAATGCCCCAGTCTGCACTTTCAATCCAAGTTTCTCTTATAATCATCCATCACACTGACAAAATCAGATCTCTCATATGGGTGTGTGGCCGAGCTCCTACCAGTCCTAACGTTACAGTTCAGATCACACACAGACGCGATCGTTTTACTGATCAGGAAAAGAGAGAGACATTTTTGCTTTCCAGTTATTATTTATGACACTAATAGAACAGTTAAACCAAGCAGCTTTTACATTGTAGCAAGCGAAATCATTCACGTCCCTTTTTTTACAAAATAAAATCTTAAAATGGTGAATACTTGGTTGAATCAAAGTGCAATCCGAGACTTTACGATGCTTTTAATGTATTTGGAAGGAAGTGGGTACTGACTTTAATTTGAACAGGCAAGGAAGATAACTAATCTAGTCTACTTTTTATTATGGGCTGGAAAATGTCTCTTGAGCAGGTAATATAAAAATAAGCCTAATTTTAGTGAAATGTGCATACAAGTTCAAGTACAAATTATACACATCTTTTACTGTTATTTCACTTTTTTGTTGGGGTGAATGGGCATTCTGCGCTGTATAGGATTTTGTCAGTGGGATCTGGCAACCATTTCAAAAAACAGACCCTTTTCCACAGCAGTGGTGCCCAAAACTGCATTTTGCACCATGATGGTTAAAGTCCATTACACCACTAGTCTGTGCACAGCAGTGTGTGTATTATTCAGCCATAGCCATTAACTCTATTGGCACAGTTGTACCAACATAGTCCATAGTTTGAGGTCCTTGCAGGCTCCCCAGTGCAAGCATTGACGGTTGGTTTCGAAGGGAATGAATGACAGAAATGCAAACATAACCAGATGCACTAGGTTCTTGGCACTCTCCAGATGCACACAGTGTGTAATGAGACAGTCCTTATGGAGGATTCATTTTAGAAGCATTTCCCATTGCTAAAGTACATCATGTACTTCACACTGGATTTTCCTTTGCAGCGTAACCATGATCTAATTCCTGAGCCCTTCATGGGTTATATTATATAAAACAAACTTGTAAAATGTACTGTAAGCACACTCTTTTAAAGGATAGTTGAGTTTTTTTAATCAGTATTATTTCATGGTTTAAACATAACAGGCCCTTGATCCAACTGAGTTACAACTAACAGAATAAGAAAGAAGCAACATTTCCAGTTTGGATTTTTCTGTTTAAAGAGTGAACGCTCTATTTTCCCCTCCACGTTGACTTTCTAGCTCTCTTCTTCTACCAACCGAACTGCTGTTTTTTCTCGCCTCCCTACCCAGGCTTGCTCATCATAACACAATAAGGAGTGACATGGTGCATATTTTCTTTAAGGACAAGAGTAACAGGACTCCGGCACAGGAAATGAGACATTATGCATTCTTCAGCTCATTTCTGTGTCTTGGTGGGAACATAATGTTTATTAAGCCCATATGTCAAGCTCTGAAAAAGGGCAACTTTGCACACAAGGAGAGTGAAACCATTTCCGGTCCTGATTTAAATCTTATTGCTTCCGGGTCTGCTTATTGATTTCTCAGGAAATGGTCTTCCTCACAGTTGAGACAATTCTTACTCAGAGGTGATGAGGCCGACACACACACACACACACATATTATAAGGCCAGCATGATATCTCCTTCCTTTGTTCCACCACCAGGCAGCAGATCAATATCTACAGTATCATGAGATATTATGGCTGGTGGCATATATTGATACATCTTTAGCTCTCCGTCAGTCTGGTTCTGGATGGATATTTTGGTTTTTGATTAGGCTTTCATCTTTACCTCATTTTCGGCAATAAAAACGCTGCCAAAGTGGAGACGTTCATAACCTTCTTGCAGGAAGGCGGCTCCTCCTCTTGCTCAATCTTCTCTGCTTTCTCCTTATTTTCTCTTTCGTGTCTTTTCCCCTGCTCGGAGTGTGCATTGCTGAACCATCTTCACCAAGTTCCTTTGGCAGCACAGATTTTGTTAGCTTTCCTGCCATCATAATCTTCCTGTCCTCAATGCAAATCTTTTTTTTTTTTTTGTATTATGCCAGGTTAGTTGAGAAGTTAGAGTGTCTTTGCTGATTGCTTACAAATTGGATATCTGATGGGAGTAAAGAGAGAAACATCAGGTTAAATAAATGTGTCTGGAATAGCTTTCAATTGCTTTATTTGGGCTGAGGAAACCGGAGTACCTGGAGGAACCCCACCAAGCACGGGGAGAACATGCAAACGCCATGCACACAGAGACGGGAATCGAACCTGGACCCTGGAGGTGCAAGGCAACAGTGCTAACCACTAAGTCACCGCGCCGCCTGTTTGAGTGCTGACTGATATGAAGAACGGTTTTGACCAGAGCATCCATCCATTTACAACAAGTAATGTTAGATTCCAGCAAGTTAAAATAGGCTTGATGTGTTAGTTGTTGTCGTGTTCTTTATTTGAAGTGAAATCTCACTTTTGCCTATTCACCGTCTATCTGTCACACATGTGTCTAAACAAATGACTTTTGCACGTTGGTGCATAATGTAACCAGTCCTGGCTAATGGCTTTGCATGTCCTTGCCGAAACGAAAAGGTTCCTTAACCCTATAAGAAAAAGCAAACAAACAAAAAAATTATAAGGGGGGACCCTGTACCTGTACCCTGTACCTGTACCTATACCCTGTACCCAGCATCTTTATCAGTTTTTTTGCTTGGAATCGACTTTATGGCTTTTGTGGTTGGAATCTGATGCATTGTCTACTTCATAATGTATATGTAAAGCATGGCCTGGGATGAGATTTGAGTTTGAGTAGAAGATTTTGGTGATCCGCATGCAGGGTCCTGTGATCATGTGGGTCTGTAGGTGTACAAATCTAGTTATAGCAACAAATTTATAGCATGTTTTTAATCCGTTTATCTCTGGTCACATGTTTATTCTAGTTAGAGTGGATCTAGAACAAGGCAGTTATACATCCTGTAAGTGATTCCAGTCCATAGGAGGGCACCATGCACACAGAGATTTACATGCCTGGGGCAATTAAAAGTCCACCACATGCCTTTCCTGCATTCAAATCAACTTGCGTTCAATTCAATTCAAATGTAATTAATGTAGCACTTTTACCATGGTAGCAAAGAGGCTTTACAGACAGGTCTGCTTCATGCCTGAATGCACTTGCCACATATAAGGTTATCTTACTAGTTTTGACCTCATAACATTTGTGAACCGCATTTGAAACAGAAAGACTTAACGGGGGCCTCCGAGTGGCGCAGTGGTTAAAGCGCTCGCCCTATCATCCGGAGATCGCTAGTTCGAATCCCGGGTGGTGCTGTAACCTCTCACAGCCGGAGGTCTAGAGAGAGCTGATTGGCCGAGCTCTCTCAGAGGGGCGGGATGAGAGGTACTTAGTGCTCCCACATTAATCACGGCTCTACAGCCAGTCAGGGGCGTCTGTGAACTCGCGCAACGGAGGGAGCGGATAGCGCTGTCCTCCGAGTGTGTTACGCCGCCCCCAACGGTGCGCGAGCGAGCAGTTCGAAAAGATGCGGTCGGCTGGCGTCACGTGGTTCGGAGGAAACACGTGATAGTCTTCGGCCCTCCCGGCTGAGTGGTAGTAGTAGCCTTAATGTGGGAGCCCCCTAGTGACGGGAAGGAATTGGACACGACTAAATTAGGGAGAAAATCGGGGAAAAATCCAAAAAAAAAAAAAAAAAAAAAGAAAGACTTAACGGCATGCCGTAACATTTACTCATAGACATGTCTGCATAGTGGGCTTAGAAACCACAGCAGTGTAGGAAAGTGACACTTTAAGAGCCAGGGTTCTGGTGGCCAGATTGTGTGGAATTCCACCAAATTATTGCTACTCATTTTCATCTTGGAATGGGACAAAATGCATGTGTCCCCAGTGTTAAAGACAAACGATTCCATCCTGAAAAACCAAAAATGAAGCAATGATATAATGATCGCTACAGTCTGTAAGTAGCATGCCACGCATTAATTATTGGTGTCAGTTACTTGCCTTACATTTTTTAGAGATTTCTACCAAGCAATGATGTACTTTGTCAGAAAGGAGCATTACAGGACTAGCGCAATGTTTTACTTCGAGCAGTGTTAAGTTACAAGTGGTGTAATTATATTTTCCGGTTCTGCCAAGGACACATGCTACATATACATACATTATATATTCTAATCCGTCATGGACAATACAGTGGTATCTCAGCATATGAACACCCCCCTTAAGAAATTCCACCTTGAAGTACTGCAATTTTATAAGAAATTTGATTTGAAATGCGAAGCATTTTTGGCATACAAGTGACCGAGCCGAGTCGAGCCGAACCGGACTAAGTTTCTGACTGCTAAGTTGCACAGGAGCCGTTCAGAACTTCTTTGCGTCATTGGAAAGCCTAATGAATGAGGTTTACATATTTTATGCATTTTGTGCAAAAATCAAGGATGGTAGCAAGAAGAAAAGGGAGTCACTTTCAGTTTCGTTTTCAAGCAGCCGGTCCAAAGTGGGATCATAAATTAAGGCTAAGTGAGTTTTAATGTCTATTTATTTTATATTTTACTTAATTCACATGTCTTTTCTAAATGTTTTGAAATTTTTAGATGCCAATATAAGATTATTGTGTTGGAAATTGGCAATATTGGTAATATTTTTGAGTGGCTGGAACAGATTATCTGCATTTATATTATTTCCTATGGAAAAATGTGCTTTGCAATACGAAACTTAAGAACTCGCCTTCGGAATGGATTAAATTCATATGCCGAGGTACCACTGTACTGTATGTATAATTTATGGCATCAGAATGTCATACAACACACGCAAGGAGACGCATATTGAAGCGCAATATATTGATTCCAAGTATTCCAAATACACACATTGTCTTTTTTTTTGTATACAACACTACTACTTTTATTAATAGATAAATCTTTTAACTGTAACACAGGAGCACAGTTATAATAGCAGCCACACACACATTTCAAGTTGACATAACAGTAAAAGCATGGCCATTTAGAGAATTAACGAACTGTAACAGCCAAACTAAAACAAGGTAGGGCGGCCAATTAATGCAGTTATAATAAGAGCAGCACATAAGATTCAATAAATAATTAGCTGAAATAAAAATAAATAAATGTTTTTACATAGTAAAAAAAAACTACTGCAAGGTAAACTAGGCAAGAACCGTTATAACAGCAGCAAGCACATTTGTAATAACAGTGCACACATTACAAAAAAAATTTATGTTCTTATGGAGAACAAAACAAGCTCTAATAACTAAAACTAGGTAGGTAGTGCTTTTGCCACAATTATGATAGAAAAATGGTAAACAATCAATTTAAAATAAGAAAATAAATGAATAGGCTTATTCAGAGCAAAACGAACTACAGTACAGCCATGGCCAAAAGTTGTCATAAGATGCTTTAATGTTGGCATGGAACATTGATGAACTGATGATTGCGCTCACTTTTTCATATATTTCAAGAAGGGCAGCAAAGCCACATTTCTCCAGGAAAAACATCAGGGACAGACTGATATTCGGCACAAGGTATAGTGATTGGACTGCTGAGGACTGGGGTGAAGTCATTTTCTCTGACGAATCAGACTCCGTTCATGTGTCCGGTATGCAAAGGCAATGTTTGGCTGCAAATGCCAGTTTAGGGGAGCGGTTGCTGTTTTGCTTCCACCATGCAAGTGTGCCATAGTGGACTTTTGTCACGTCATTTCTTTCTTTGTGCTGTCTCCATCCTAATTATAGGCTAATTGCTTTGTACAATCAGCATGTAACCTCACTCACCCCAGGAGACCTAAGGCACGAGGCGAGGTACACCTGGACAGGGTGCCAATCCATCACAGGGCACACATACATATCGTACACACACATACACGCATGCTCATTCATGCACACACTACGGGTAATTTGGGAACGGCAGTTAGATTAATCTGCATGTCTTTGCACAGTGGGAGGAAACGCAGAAGATGCAAACTCTATGCACATCGAACCCCCCGGACCCTGGAGTGGAAATAACTGAGAGAATGGAGTGAGGTGAAAAGATAGCAGACACTGCTCATTCTTTTAACATCGTTCAACCATAAGCATGATTCTAAAGAACACTGTGCTGTAATGCACTATATGAATAGCCAATTGTGTTAGTATCCTAGTAGTGCACCTAGTTCATACTGTATGTAGGTGGCTTACTGTACTTCTATGTTTAAAAACCAGATGTGCCATTGTTGACTATTTTCTGCCTATATTTCTGTGGCATCCATGCTGAATACAGAATACAGCTCTGATCTGATGGTATATACTTAATGGTTGTTAATTTGAGTACACATTGATAGGTTTAATTTTACACTGCCGAACTAAAAAAAAAAATCGGACAAAAAACGAGTGTATACTTCACGTACAGACATCAAAGCACCTGTCATGCTGTCATAATGATTTTTGAGGTAGGTATGTAAATGCAGGTGAATTGTTCATTAACCGTTATACAGTCATGTGTCAAGTTTAAAAAAAGTGTTAAAAAAACACAAAGTAATCTGATCATAGTGTGTCTTAATATTAGGCAAATACAACCTCAACATATAACTTGGGTTCCCTGAAGGCTCACTGTATTTCAGTTGGGTTGAGATCTGGACTTTGACTAGGATATTCCAAAACTTAAATTTTATTTTTCAAGTCTATGTCCTTTCTGATGTAGTGCGTGTTTCAGATCATCCTGCTGTTGCATGACTCAATTTCCACCAAACTTTAGCTATCAGAGAGATGGCCTTACACTTGCCTTTAAAATACTCTTGTTTTCAGAGTAGTTCAACTGAATGACTAAAATGCCCAAACCGCTGTGGCTGCAAAAACAAGCCCAAGTCAACACCCCTCCCACTGCCGTGCTTGACAATAGGTTTCTGCTGAAATGTTGTTTGGTTTTCCCCAAACATGGCACTTGGCATCCACTTTGGTCTCATTTGTCCATAGGACGTTGTTCCCGAAGTCTTGTGGTTTGTTCCCATGCAAACCTCAGTCAAGCTTCCATGCTTTTTTAGACAGTAGAGGCTTTCTTCTGGCACCCTTTCAAGCAAACCATACTTGTTCATTATTATTCTTATTGTGCTGTCATGGACTTTAACATTTAGCATGCCCAGTGGGGCCTGCAGGGTCTGAGGTGTAGCTCTTGGGTTTTTGTATTTCACTGAGAAATGCACAGTCTGACATTGGGGTGAATGTGCTGGCACATCCTTCCTTGGAAGATTGGCATCTGCCTTGAATGCTTTTCACTTGTGAATAATCTTTTTGTCTGTAGAATGTTGAACTGCAAATGTTCTAGCCCTTTCCAGATTGAGACGCAGCAACAATTGCTTCTTCTTCTTTTCATCTTGGCATTGTGTTAAGAATGCTCCAAACCAGCAAATTGCCAAAACGTCTGCTTTAATAGAGCACCTGGTTGCAACTTAAGCTCATGCATCTTGAAGAAGCAATAAGGGTATGGGTACTCAGTATTGCCTGCATGTTTTATTTTTTGGCTTAATTTTAAAATGAATAAATTATGGCACAGTGAGAAAAGTTATGATGTTAGTCCGAGTTTGTATTAGCATAACCCTAAATCCCTATAATCACCCACATACTCACTCATTTATCGTCTATACCGCTTTATCCTGTATACAGGGTCGCTGGGGGCCTGCAGCCTATCCCAGGAAACTTGAGGCACGAGGCGGGGTACACCCTGGATGGGGTACCAACACATTGCTGGGCACACGCACATACACACTTACACACTCATACGCACACTACACACGTGCAATATGAGAAGACCAATTAGCCGAATCGTGTCTTTGGACTGTGGGAGGAAACCGGAGTACCCGAAGGAAACCCACTAAGCTCGGGGAGAACATGCAAACTCCCAGAGACTCTCTCAAGACTTGTCAAAACTCTCTTCCAGGATTTCGTAATATGAAAACTATTAGCAGACCTGAAAGCAGAACACGAAAGTGCTTAAATAATTCAACTAATAAAGAATAAACAAGATCCAGTTGATCCAGATCACAGTGGAAGGAATGGAATATAAAACATGAAACTGAACTAGACCAAGAACGCTGGGAACTGAAATCCGTATCCAAATAAATGCCTTAAAGAAACACAGAAATCAGAGAAGCCAGAAAGCGGCTGTAAATGCTGCAGTATCTGCTAGGGGAAATACTGACCTGTACAACCCTGACCTAATGGGCTTTGAGTTGGTGCTTGGAGTGGCTTGAGCATGTTGCTCAAGATGGGCACAGAGGCCGGACTTGTCATGGCACTGGGCTAAAAACGGTTCAGGGAATGGGACAAAAGGGACGTTTGAGGCATGAATTATGACTAGACTGGAGCTTGGTGCTTAAGCGGCTAAACTGTGAGAATGGTATTCTCAAAGCTTCATGCTCTAGGCTGTTGGCTCTTGGTTGGCAAGAGTTACAGGGAGCCTCTTTACCCCAGTTGCCTTATTGCCCTGTATTAGCAGACTGTCTCAGTTGCTCATTCCTGCTGGTCTGTCTTCCCAGTGTCCTGCGACTCTGTCCACTTGCCCCATTAAAAAAAAAAAAAAAAAAATCTAAAGTTTTTTTCCCTTCCAATGTTTAATTCGTCTCTTTCCACCGCCGTCTCAGCCTGAAGTCGATTCCAATCATGCACAACTGGTTTTTATTTGATGGGAAAATATTCTTGGCTTTAGACCATCTTCCTTTGGGACAAAAGTGGAAGGAAGAGGGTGTGAACATAAAGTATGGACAGTGTTTTTCAGGCACGGTGGAAAGAGAATGATAGAGGTTTTGTGCACACATGCTAAAATATTTGGTCATTTATTCTTCATGCAACACAACTTTTGGTTGGTAATTTCCAGCGGGGTGAAGGCCAAGTAAAACAAAGACAGAATTAATAATATGCAATTATTGCACAAAGATAAATTGAAGTTCACAACTGATGAATGTCAACAATAAGAAATAGGAAGAAGTACAGTACTAAACAGCACCTCTGCTTTTCAGACACTAGGCCTCAGAATTGGGAAGTACTATGTTAACACACACAAGGGATTTAATTCCGACTGTGTTCAAGACATGATTCTCAACGTATGTGATTAATCTAGATTAAATTAGAATTTTAACGCATTACTATTTTTTTTTTACACGCAAATTAATCATACTGTATGACCAAGTTTGACCCTAATGGCTTCCCATAATCGTAGAGCAGTTTACCTGGCTTTGTGTGATAATGGCATGTTTAGCAGGAATAATACTGTGAGATGTCTGAGGAAACATCACCAGGTGGGCTGAACTGCATGTTTATTGAAAAAAAAAAGCTTCTAGATGAATTCAATATTACATATTTACATATATAAATATTGGATTGATTTGGATAAAATCAAAGTTGTGTTCTCTAGCTACCTTCAAGGGGACCTATTTTGGAAGAATACATTAAATGTAAGCTGTGGCTCAAGTGGCTAAGGCTCCATTTTTGGATCTGAGGATCTGGGTTTAACCTCCGCCGTCGGTGGGTAGCCACATCCCATACTACACGGTCACTGCTTGCAGTGTTGGTCCCATTTGAGAGATTTTATTTTTTTACATGTTACAAAACTGCATAATATTTATTCTAACCAGTTTGTCAAGCATTTCTTTATTCCAACACTGTACGTTTGTAATACAAGTAAGTCTGAGTATTTTAAAATTGTGATTAATCATGATTATTCAAGACTATGACTGTGATTAACTAGATTAAAATGTTTAATCAGTTGACAGCTGTAATAATGATTATTTTAAACTAATATGGTAAGTTCTATCCCAATTAGAATTGCATATGCGTGTTTCCGTTTGAACAATAGTATATACAGTATTGTAGTTTTTAGAGTATGCACTAAAAACAAACATATCAGATGATAAAGTATATTCAGCACTAGCTGCTAAACGCAAAAGCAGAAGAAAATGTAATGGATTGACACATGTGCATTGTGGGACTGTCCCGTCTGTAGCTTTTGATTGGCGGAACTGAGGCGAGAGAGGGGAAATACAATTTGGTGGAGTGCAAGTGAGAGACTGGGCAAGTGAAAATAAAATCTGGAAACGAAACACTGAGGTTTACACTCAGGTTTTTGGCACAAATGTAACGGCACAATACGCCACCTCCACCCAGAAAATTGACCAGTCTGTTTAGGTCTCCCTCTGTGTTCCTTAAGTGGCAGCGTAACGCCATAAACAAGGAAGTGTGATGAGAGAAGTGGTTTGAGAAGTATGACTGCATCATTCGCTAATCTCTCGTCTGATTGGTGAATTAATAGTTTTGTTTTAAGTGAACACATGAATGCAAATGAATAGGTTTATGTAAAATATAATGCGGTGTTGCATCCGAAGTGCAAATGTGGGAATCTGGACATGGGTTAGGGTTTGGGTTGGGTATCTTTTTAAAAAATTTTTTTACGATACCGGTGCCAAATCGTAAGTAAATAAATAAATAAATAAATAAAGTTGCAATAAATGGTGGATAACATTAAAGAACTGTTTTTTTTTTTTTTTTTTTAACAAAATGACATACTACCTAACCCAACTACAGTAATTTAACACTAACAACAAACTAGTTGGTATTCTTCAAACCAGCTTCACATTTCAGAAACTCCTTTGCAGAAATATGACCATATTTGCCTTATCTAGCAAAATACGACACTTCCTGACTTATTGCATGTCCTGCACAAAAGAAAACCCTCTCAGATGGTGTTGAGGCCAGTACACACAGGTATGTGTTTTGAAAGTGCAGACAATATGTGGAGGCTGTCCCTCGTCCCCATGACCAGGCTACAGGGTCTTGTCCTGAACACTGCCAGCTGATGGCTGCAAGCTGTTAAAACACGGTGCACCCTTCTGCTTTTAACTTCATACTGTGTGTCCTTAAATGCTTCATTGAGTTTGATGTGTTTCCCCTTTTGCACGTAATTGTAGAAAGACATTTGTTGCGTGACAAAATCTTTAAGTGTTTTTAGGTTAACGCTACCTGCTAGCGTCAGATCAAATTGAATTACAGACATCCGTTCATGCGGATGGTCTCATTTCCCCGAGTTGTGCTTTTAAGTCAGAATGCGGCAACAATAAGGAGGCTCGGGTTGCTACAAAGATAAGTTGGATTTGTGTTATTAAAGCTTTACACACAGTACTGTTACATCCCTAGCCACTACATTAAAAAAAATGTCCAAAACCTATGATTTTTTTTTCTATGCTAGTAAATATTAGGGATGGGGTTAGAACCACACGGTGCGATTTTGTCAAAATTCGGTTTGTATTTCGCTTCTGTAAGTTAAATATATATAAATAATTACTTTTTTGTCTACTGAATCTAACCTCTCAGAAAGGCATGTCACTCGTGTTTTGTAGAATTGGAGTCCATAAGGGAGCATCTAAAAAGTGCATGACCTCAGCCATTGTGTAGTGTGTGTGGATTCAGGATTTATCTCCTTTTTAAAAAAAAAATTATTTATTTACTATTTATAAACTTTTTGTGCCACATAAATCTCATGGTTAGTCTTAACAGCTGCAGCAAGCTGAAGGAAAAAATAAATCGCAACAAATTTTACGATTCACACTACAATGGTACCTCGGCATACGAACATCCCGCCTCACAAATTTTTGCATTTTCGGCATACGAGCAAATTTACATATTTTTAATGTTTTCTTTTTTGCGTTTTGGGCAAGGTTTAGAGAAGACGTAGCACCATGGGTCCCAAGAAAGTGTTCAGTTTCATTTAAAGCATTTCATTTTAAAGCAGCTGGTGCTAAGGGGAATCTTAAAGTAAGGTTAAGAGGTTTAATGTCTATTTATTTCGCATTTTACATGTTTTTTTCTAAATGTTTTGATTGTTTTTATATGCAAAAATTTAGTTATAGTGTTGAAAATTGGTAATATTTTTGGGTGGCTGGAACATTTTATCTGCATGTACATTATTGTCTATGGGAAAATGTGTTTCGCAATACAAACTTTTACCGAAAGAATGGATTAAATTCGTATGCCGAGGTACTGCTGTATATTAAAATGCCATCTTCCTACCAAATACATAGCATAATTGTATTTGTTATGAGAATGGAGCGACATGAAAAGATGCCAGACATTGCTTATTCTATTCTGTTCTGCTCATTCTTTTTTTTTTTTGCAGTAGTCTATGTATAGCCAATTGTGTTCGTATTCTAGACAAACTTACAAAGAAATTGGATTTACGAACAAGCTGTGAGAACGGACGTTGTTTGTATGTAGGGGACTTACTGTATTAAAAAAAGGGGAGGTGGCAACAGGAAGTATCTTACTGGTGAAAGGAACTCCAGTCACCTTTTTTTCCACAAGCTAATACTGCTAATAAATGAAAATTAGGAAGAGTTTCTTTAGAGGTTGTTAGTCGATGACTAATGACAGACAGAACTATAAAAACAAGATTAACCATTAAGTATAAGACATTTGTTTTAATAGCAGCATACACAGCCAAATATAATGTGTGTATGTATGTACAGTCGTGGCCAAATGTTTGAGAATTACATAAATATTGGAAATCGGAAAGGTTGCTGCTTAAGTTTTTATAATAGCGATTTGCGTATACTCCAGAATGTTATGAAGAGTGATCAGATGAATTGCATAGTCCTTCTTTACCATGAAAATGAACTTAATCCAGAAAAAAACTTTCCACTGCATTTCATTGCTGTCATTAAAGGCCCTGCTGAGATCATTTCAGTAATCGTCTTGTTAACTCAGGTGAGAATGTTGACAAGCACAAGGCTGGAGATCATTATGTCAGGCTGATTGGGTTAGAATGGCAGACTTGACATGTTCATGACAATGTCATGTAATTGTCGATAAAAGCCTTTGAAACGTATGAAGTGCTTGTAATTATATTTCAGTACATCACAGAAACACCTGAAACAAATATCTAAAAGCAGTTTAGCAGCAAACTTTGTGAAAACTAATATTTGTGTCATTCTCAAAACTTTTGGCCACGACTGTATGTCGTGTAATATATATATATATATATATATATATATATATACACACATTATATATATATATATATATATCAATATTATGAAATGAATGCAAAAGAAGTTGCATAGATTTTTAAAAAATATGTTTGTGTACATTTTTTGCAGCTTTGTAGGCTGGCATAATATTTCATATTCTACATACAGTATTCCATGAATGCAGAGCAAAGAACGTGAATAAGAATCATTTTGCAATGCATTCAAACTTGAACAATTAAATAAGTGGGTACAGTATGTAAATTTAGCACAGGTAAGACAGCTTATTTATTGGCACAAGGAAGTAGCAAAATGTGGGATAATTAGCGTGAGAGAGGCACAATGAGAGTGAGATTTCACAAGAGTAAATGCACCAACCCCCAGTCATCTCTCAGCTACTGAATAAATTATATACTGTAGGTCTTTATTAATCACATGCGAGTGACCTCATCTGGGCTCTAACTGGAACTCAGTGCCTTTCTCTTCCATGTAATTAACCTGTCCTTACGCGACGTTAATACTACAGTGCAAAGACTTTTAACAGCAGCCTATAAAAAAATTGCAATCGTTCCGTTTCATTTAACAGGATTAACCGTTGTCAGATTCCACTCACTGAAAAATGACTCTTCAGACTAATCTGACTAAGATGATGTTGACATTTCTGGGGCATGCATATTACAGAATTCTGCTTTATGGATACAGCTAAAGGGTTTTCATATGTTGCAACATTTTTATTGGGGAACGCTAAAATCGCATGATGTACTAAACGTTATGCAAATGACCAAAATAGTAGATATTAAATAAATTATGCTTGGAGAAAATCACGGAAGGTTTTATTGATGCCCGCATCTATGCACAGATCTTATACGGCCACGGACATGACGGTACCATAATATATGAAGCAGCATTAACCATCAATGGTCATAAAATGATCATTATCATTTGGTAGTGTTATTTCTGGCATCTATGAATCTGTTTAGGATTTTAAAATGAAGTCTTCTTGATTTGTGCCAGTGGGTAAATGTTAGTTTAAATAGTTGAAAAGAGCAGGGCTGCATCTTAGGACTGTTTTGATAGTCAAATTATCTTATCGATTATAGACACAAATAATCTACCGTTTAGATTATAAATTGCACAAAAACCTGTTGGCTCTTTTTAGCTTTTACATTTTTTTATACAGCTATTATATTTAGCTTGAGGTTGCTTTGGTGATGTATTAACCAACAAAAACGTCAATGAAGATAAATGCTTCTATAATTACATAAAATGAAAAAAATAAATAAATAAATTACCTAAAATTTTAAATGGCGGATGACCGTTAAGTTAAAAGATTAAGGAAACTTGGATGAAGTCTGCAGTGGCATGGTTATGGTCCAGTGCTGCTCATATTCACCTGAGGAGAATGTGGATAATTAGTGTTTGTGTGTTGCTCTGAGCTGAAAAACCAGCAACAGCATCTGTGCATGTGTATTTTTTATGTGATTCGCATAAAAAATGTTCATCAAGGAGAACTGCGAACAAAAAAAAGTTGGCTCTCAGCAACACCCAGATACGAATTTGCATCATTCTCCTCAGGTATGCACCATTTCCCCCTTCTCATTCCTTTCACAAACTCTACCTAAACAGACCTAACACATGGTTGCATTTTCTGGATTTTTGGTTGATAGTCTGTCTCTATGCTTTACAATAAACCTATGATAAAATGTATAGACCATTCATTTCGTTGTAAGTGGGCAAACTTACAAAATCTACAGGGGATCAAATCATTATTTATCTCCTCTGTAGAAGTCATTATTCATTCAAGTCGAATGATTTAATGTGAGCCGTTATGATATATAAATCCTGAGCAAAAAAGTTGGAATTGGACAATGTGGCTTGTAACATAAACGTAGCCTAAATCTATTTAGGCTTGACTTTGAGAAAGAAATGTAGCAAAAGAGATTTTGTCACAATAACATTATTAGGGTGTGAATGTCGCTGATTTTTTTCATTAAAAAAAAAAAAAAAGACTCATTGTTGAGTAAAATAGTAAGGGGGAAAAAAAACACTTAAATTTTCATACATCTTTGAGTCTTTGAGAAGGCCTTGGGAAGAAACCTTGGGTCCTGGCATAACATCAAAATATGGATGTTACTTTGATGCTAAACTAAGACACCCTCTTTCAACAAAGACACCCTCCTTTGGAGGACTGAGCTGAAAGACAGCCCATGCTGCCACTTTATCATCAATGAAATTCAGTTGATCTAAACAAGGGCCAAGTTCCATTCAACCATAGAGAACTGTCAAATGTGATGAACAGTGGACCTCTTAATCATCATAAAACAACTTCTGCAGGCTACAAATCTGCATGACCTTCCAATCTTCAGTCCAACTTTAAATTCCTTACCCAGATTATGGTAACTTAATCAATGTCACTTTGCTTCTTCAAAGTAGGTTGTTAGTAGGTTGTTTGCAAATGACATTATGTCCGCTTGTTTGCATGGTGCACACTGGTACTGGAGGTTCTTCTACATAGGAAACACAATCCCAAGCTCTCAAGAGACTTATGATGTATGTGTTTACATTCGCTCAGATTTTTAAAAAGGACAATTCATTAGGAGCTGTTATCAAGCATCACAGGAAGTTGGCCTTCCAAATTGGTTATAATCCAAAAACAAATTGAACTTTTGTCTGAAGTCAGACAGAGTCATGCCAGATATTGCTTGTGTGTATAGAGAGATCACTTAATACATACAGTGATGTATGTGTGGCTATGTTGGCTCCCTTTGAATTGGTTCCCCTTGACCCTACACTGGATAAACGATATAGGAAATGAATGGATAAATAGAACGTCTTGAAGTGACCGCTTAAGGATGAAAGTTTACTGTGCAAAGGCATCCAAAAATGTCCATTATCCTCAATGGTTTTGATGATTTGAACAAATTTGCATATGACCTTAGTGGAATTTTTTTGCGTATTTAATCAGGGCAAAAAAATGATCTGAGATTCATGCTAATTTTTAGTGGTCACATTTATACATTTTAAATAGGAGCAGTTGGGGTTAGCTGAGTTATGATTTTCCAGCTTTACCACATGCCCAGTAGGTGTCTGAATGATTTATTTACTATAAAACTATAATTTTTTATATAATTCTAAATTATAAATACACTATAATTAACTCCAGTGTTAAAGATGGAATTGAATGTGCAATGATTAACACAGCAAAGTGATGTATTTTTCCTTAGTACCTTGAACTGGCAGGTAAGGCATGATGATTCTCCATCTATCCATCCATCTAGGGACCATGGAGGCCAATAGTGACCATTTTATTTATTCCCTTTTTCACAACTGTGGTAGGACTCAGGTGAACATTCACAAACACTGCCACTGACACTGCAGGCAATGTTGGGAATGCCAGTTACATAAGCTGCATGTCTTTGGCCTGTGTGAGGAAACCCTGAGAAACGGGAAGAACATGCAAACTCCATGCACACGCACCCGAGACGGGAATCGAACCCACACCCTGGACGTGCGAGGCAACAGTGTTAAGCACTACACCACTGTGACACCATGATGATTCTTACCTGTGCCCTATTACTGCTGGTCTATTTACATGTGTTTCTTGGTGAAATCAGTGACTGCTGTGAGCCAGAGAGAGTGGCATAGCTGGAGGACACAAGTGTGTACATCCATACATGACTTTAATTCAATTAACGATTTTTAGATGGAAGGTAACTAAATAAATTAACTCTGTTACTTTGTTAAGTACATATTTTATGTGCTCTATACTTTTCTTGAATAGTTTTATTAGAGAATATTTTTTTACATCATACATTACATCTACATCATACAGCAAATACCTGTGTTACAAATCCAAATGTATGTGTAATACAGTCCCTATACTAATACAGTACAATACTTTTGTCTCCATTGTTGGATCTTGCAGCTTCTTGGCAGTACCAGCTTCAGCGCCACTGCTTTTATTCTTGCTTCCGTACATCCTGGGATGCACACTGCATGCACGTGTACATTTGATGCACGCTGTGTAATATGTTACCTAGGGTATCTCTACTTTTACTCAAATTTGTACTTGTACGTTTGTACAGTACTGTGCAAAAGACTTGAGCCACTGCTTATTTCTTCATATCTTGCTTGAAGTGATGTTCATAAGTGGGTTTCAAGGAACGAATAAAGTGAGTCTTATACACCTTTGACACAAATATACAATGTAAAGCGTAAAAAGCACACGCAGGTTTGGTGTTTGCTTCCGCATTATACTCTCATGAGACTGCACCTCTAAATCGCTAGAGGAATCCTGATGACGAAGCAGACTCAGTTGACGTTGTTTAAAGGCAGCCCCGGGAAGACGTCGGGAGAAGGACAATGCTACATGGTGTTTACTGTGTGCTTGAATGGATTCCATTTTGTCTCCGAGCTGTATTGGACTGTGAAATTGTAAATGTTGGTCTACAGTGTTTTTTTGTATTTTTTTTTTTTTTGTACAATACACCTGAAGAACTTGCATGATTTGTTTGCATTTATGTATGTACGTAGATCCGCGGTCCGTTTGTATCTGTGGAAATTCGTAACTCGAATGTTCGTAAGTTGGGGACTTATTGTATTTGTAATGTAGTCTTGACGGATACTTCTCCAGGCCTCCTGAATGAGTGTGTTGGCTCTCATTTTTGGCACGGTAAAACATTTTTGGCCGATTTACTTAAATTTATTTAATATGAAGAAATATAAAGTTAACTTGAAAGGCACTAAAGAAGTTGAGATGAAAAAAAAGAAAATGGGACAAACATGGCGGCCATTAGCCACAGACCTAGCATAAGTTAAATTCAGTTCATTAGGCGTATTCAGTTTTATTGGTTTTTATTAGTTTTTATTTTTTTACCATGCAACTTCACCGAGTGTTTAAGTGATTTCTCTTTATTTATTCTTTTCCCATTACATTTCTTCCACAAAGTTGATGGTTCAGCACCATCCTTCCAAGTTTTGATAATGTGTTTTTAAACAGCTTCTGGTAATTTGATATCCGCTGTTTTCTTTGCTTGATGCAGCCCAATAATTTGTATAGTGTATATTTTCTTTTATTTTCTCGTAATATAACTAAAATGGAAAGACAGTAGGAAACACAGATATGAGGGCTCCCGAGGAAGTAATGCAACCAATCACTTCATGTGAGTGATCAATGAGTGTGGGGAAGACAGCATCCAAACATACAAGGTCACCATAAAAGTCTATGTCCATGTGTCCAAATGAAACAAATCTATTCACAAATGACTTGAGTAAATAAATACATTTCAGCCCCTAAGATTAATTGGATGGCTATGTCATAACTTTGGGGATTATGACTATTGCCACCAGATGTAGTATTCATTATACGAGGTACCAACAAGAAGCCTCCACCTTTTGATTGAAGAAGGTATGGCAGATCATAAAACACTAGCAGGTCACTCACATAGAGCATTTAGTGCTTTATAGGTCAATAGTAGTATTTGTATATGGTATATGAAACCATATTGGTATTATATTTTTCTGAAAAATACTGGGTAATCCAGTTGACTTAAGCCAGTTAAACCACCTGACCATGTTGTTTCTATGCTGAAAAATTGTTAAAGAAATTCCAACCGAAAATCAATCATGATACAAAAATCAACTAAGTCAAATGAACAATGGGAAATATATATATTGCCCCATAAGAACCATCAAATTAACGTTCATTTCAGTGTAGAAAAACATTTCTTACATCAACAATCATTAGAGTGAACGCATAATGCTTTTAGTAATCTCGGCTTAAAAAAATATTACAGTGAATCCGAGGAGAGGGAGAGAGAAAGGGAGAAATCATTAGCTAACACCCTTTACTTTTCTTTATATGTCCTTTGGTAGTCTTTCATCATTTGATGCATCAAATCTTTACCTTTTTTTCTCTGCTTTAGGGATGCGACGATTCTTGCTAAAAGATTAATCATAATTCTTCTCCATGGGAATTGAGGACACGATTCTTTTACATGATTCTTACCTTTTCAACCAAAACATTTATTGCACTCAAGTAAAACCAACAGAATTTTTGTCTGTTTTGTATTTTGTACATTACTTTAAAACTTGTAACTAAACAGAGTCACTTAACTAATTTTAGAAACCTTTACGTGAATTTCAGCGGGTGTTGTGATACTGAGCACACGCTAATATTAGAATGCCATAAATGAGGAAGAGCGGTGAGAGAAGTGATATGTGAGAGAGTGGTATGATTGAATAATTTACTAATCTCTGGCCTGATTGGTGAATTAATAGTGTTTTGTTTCACACTGAGACAGTGTGAGCCATATGCGTGACTTGTATAGCAATCTGAGATTGTTGTCAAGTAAATAAGCGAACTTGAATACTGCATGATATGAATGCAGGTAAATACATGCACATGAATCACTGCCATGAACAAATTAAATCACATGTACAGTATGAATGAATTGAGATTTTATTAAAAAAAGATTTTTTTTAACATTAATCGTGCAACACGATAAATGTGAGCATGAAGGAGAGAGGTATATTAAATATCTTTTCACTACTTTTTCAAGTTTGGCAGACATTATGAAAACCAGGAATATCACCGCCACTCCATCTTGTAGCAAACTAGTCATCTTGACCAATTTAATTGCAATGCTTCTGATATGACCACCTGCCATTTAATGGTCCTTTACAAGACAAAATAGACCCCTGCATCCTTTCACCTATGTATGTCCTGCAATCGGTGCGGTACATAATTTTCTTGGTTGGATCATATGCTAGCCATTCTCCAAACCCTTAGCCAATGTCAAACCCAGTTAAGGTGGATTATTGATGGAGTCCTGGGTTTTGTGTGAACTTCAAAGCAGGAGGCAAAGCTCATTATTGGCAGGGATCTCTTATCTCCTTTGTAGTGTGATTTCCGTGTGAAAGAGGTTAATGTCTCATGGAGGTTTCAATGTTTTGTGGACAGAATACTGAGCCCACAGAATGCCTATGCTACCTATTTACAGAAACTATCCTAGATACAGTCAGGCCTAAAAGCAAACACAATGAAACACGGAAGTACAGTATCTGGCCTTGTGCTTGGGCCATGGGCATTCAGAATGGGCAGTCTTCATGTATGAACCCAGAACCAAAAAGATGGAAAGGCAGGTCCTGTGGCTACTTGGCCATTGTCAGAGGTTTGTACCTAATTTTTCAGATGTCACCAGCCAGCTGACTTCCCTAAAAACCCATCAAGTCTGTTCCAGTGGCCAGAGCCGTGCAAGTGCGCTTTTTACCATGTAAACGTGGCTCGGCCGTGAGCCCACTGTTGCATTCTCCTGATTTTTCTCTCCCTTTCATTCTGCAGACTGACACATTGAACAAAGGGCTGCGGGCCATTTTTTCCCAGGTGGTGGAGATGAGGAGCACTTCAGGCAGAAGCTCTCAATAATGGAGACTATGAGTAGCCTACAGCATGATCAGTAAAGAGTGTCTAGCCATCAAGTGGGTAGTTCACATTCTTTAATGCTAACTACTGGGATGCCCCTTTACCTTCAGTTTAGATCATGGATGAATCCAACCACTTGGATCACTCAGATGACTCCCGGCCTTAGTCATACAGTGGGGGTATGTGGCAGCAGGGGTGTGGTCACATGTCATTTATGGACTGAGAGGAGGTGGGTTGAACTAGCAGGTAATGCTTGATTATTATATGCAGTCTCCTTATGTGTCTCTTTGTACTTGAGTACATGAGTAACTGATGTAACCTGAGAGAGGGAGTAGCATAGCTGTCAGAGCTTACATGGCAAACATTGGAACTTGATCTTAACTGGGGTAAACGCCACAAGCCCCTTTTCTGTTGGTTTGTTCCTTTTTGTTGAGTTTTATAGAAGTGTGCTGAAACGCACAGTGAAAATCAATGTGAGTCTGGAGCTCTGCTGAAATGACACCTGCCTACAGATTCTTCCTCTGCAGATATCCACATCAGTTTAAATTTTAAACAGATTAATATCTGAACCTGAACTTTGTTACTCCACAACAATAATTTTTCCCTGACGGAGCACACAATGACCCATTTCAGTAGGGCAAGAGTCAAATAACACGTTCTCTGGCTGTAAGTCAAGTGAAGCTAAAATAACTTGCATATGTGCTGCATTGTCATGAGTGGATTTCTACTGATGGCTAGGTTACTTCAATAGTATTACGTCAATCGCTCAATAGTTCAGGCCTGAAATTCACACAAACAGTTTTGTACCCGAGCCTCCAATAAGGAAAGTAGACTCCATATAACCTAAACACATCTCCTGCTATATTGTACATCCCAGCCCCCTGACACATAGTATGACTGCAAATCATTGCCTGCTATCCGTTATCACCAGAATGAGGATGGGTTCCCTGTTGAGTCTGGTTCCTCATTCATCTGTGGTTGCTTTAGTGTACAATACATCTTGGTGAGAATTAGCTACTAGTTGAATGGTCTGTCTTTTGTCCCCAACAGAGCACCACTTGAGACTCTATTCCTTCTTCTTCTTCTTCTTCTTCATCTTTTTCTTTTCTGCAGTGCTGTAACTGTTTTCTAGGAACTCTTAAGTTTTGGGATGGTGCAACTATGCGCTAATCTGTAAATGGATTTCTGTGGCGTTTTGACAAAAATAAGATTGAGCTTTGGATAATAGCAAAACCTATTTTGCAAAGTACTCCTAGGATTTTTTGACGGATCTTTATAAAATCGATATTAGTGTCAAACTACTTAAGAAAATGTTTATTTGTTCACTCATTCTCTCTATTCCGTACATGGTTACGGGAGGTCTGAAACCTATCCCAGGAGACTCTGGGCACTGGGCTTCCAATGCATCAAAAAGCTCACGCTCACAAAAACACTTTTTCAGACTATGGGCAACTTGGAAATGCCAACTAGCCTATTCTGCATGTCTTTGGACTGTGGGAGGAAACTAGGGTACCCGGAGGAAACCCACCAAGCATGTAAGAACATGTAAACTCCACCCAGACACACGAGCACAGACCCGAAAGCTGGAATTGAACACTTGATCCTGGGTATACTTTTAACATCTGTAACTAATTTATTTGTAACTAATGTTTGGTTGCATTGATTTTCAAAAAAACATGAAAGGTTTATACAGAATATGAGAAAACATGTTATACAAGGGGAGGAGCTGGGCTAAGTTCAAATAACTTTTTCTCATAGTGTGCATATGCTTAAGCTGATGTTTGGACAGAAGGAGGGCACATATAGGTTTAACTCAAAATTGTGCATCGTTTTACACAAAAACTGAAAATCATGTTCAAGACTAGCAATCTAATGCAATTAAATTAATTTTTTTTTTTTTTGCAATTTCAGACATTTTTTGCTCATTGAATTTTAGTTCTGACATTTATATTGTTATTTGTAACCTGGCAAAACTTGGCCGCTGGGAACTGAAGGTGTTTCGACCCCAACAGTTGCTGCTTTTTAAAAAAAAATTAATTAAAAAAAATCTTAAACCCAATCTGTCTGCTCTTTGTGCTTTTATATCTCTTGCTATAAAAAGCTACAAGTGTTCAACTCACCACTATGTCTTGGTGACTGAAATGTCAAGTCTAAGTGACCTTTCTGTACGATCCCCTATGTGTGCTCTTGGCCCTTATGAAGCAGATCATTAGTATTATGGATCATTAGTATCCAGCCGAGCACTCTAACATTTAGCCATACCTCCAGATTCAGTGGGTGAACCCCTGTGAGTTTGCGCTATTATTCATATCTGTGGAGGAGGCTGCCTCATCTTCAGACGCTGTGAAATTATCCTGGTAGATCAGCATATATAGGGGGAAAGCTGAGACTTCTTTATCATTCCTACTCATTCCTACTACGCAAAATATATAGCAGAACCTAGGCCTTTGTCTTCATTATGTTCTGAATCTTGTTTCTCCGTTTCAGGCTTTTATGGCCATAAGATGCTAGTTTCAAGTACATCTGCACAATGGTTACTTTGTAATCTCAAGTCCAGTCTTACTAATATGTCATTGTGCTTTTTAAAATTCTTAAAAATTATTCTTCTTTTTATTATTATTATTTTATACTGTTAGTATTCTATTTTTTTCTTTTTTCTTCTATTTTACTTTATTCAGTTGTTTCTTAATCTTTAACTTTGTACTGTCCACTTGCTGCCATGGCAAAACAAATTTCCCACCCAATTTCCCAAGGTTTATCTTATTATTTTTATTATGAATAATAATAATGATGATAATAATAATAATAATAATAATAATAATAATGTTATTATTATTATTGTTGTTATTATTATTATTATTATTATTTTGGCAACAGCTGCAAAATCTGTTGAGAAGGTGCCCCTACTAATACAGATGTGCACTAATAATAACATGAACAAATTAGGGCTGAAACGATTCCTTGAGTAATTTGATTACAAAAAAATATTTTAAAAGCTTCTTTTAGTTAATTTTAAAAGCTTACATTATGTTTTTGCGCAATTTGTTTTGGCGTGACACAGCGCACTTCCGGATGCAAGCTGCCGGTAAACACCAACGAAGAAGAAGCGCTTACATCACCCACAAAGCAGAAGGAGATGAAAACAGTTAGCTGTGTATTGGTTTGAGAGAGCGGTCTGTTGCGGGCTGCAAAATGGAAGGGAGCGATAAAAATATATTAAAATTTATATTAAAGTGTGCCTTAGTTTTTTTTGATACTTAAAGTCATTTGAAATAAATTTTTTTAGTTTTTGCATCTGAGAAAAGGCTTTAAAATAAGAATGTATGGCTGTAATGCACTTAATTAATCAACTTTAAGCTATTAGTCAACTTTAAGCTATTCCTTGTATTGTGAATAATGACAATGTTTATTTTTGCTAAAAGTTGATTTTTCTAAAAAGAAAACCAATTAATCTTTGTTTCTCTTATATATTTTACATTGTTGAATAATTAAGCAAAATAACTATTATTATTGTTGTTGTTGTTGTTGTTTATTATAAATGTTATCGTTTTTGTTGATATATTATTATAAACAAAAAACAATAACATTTATAATAATAAACAACAATACTACTACTACTACTACTATAGTCGTAGCCAAAAGTTTTGAGAATGACACAAATATTAGTTTTCACAATGTTTGCTGCTAAACTGCTTTTAGATCTTTGTTTCAGTTGTTTCTGTGACGTACTGAAATATAATTACAAGCACTTCATACATTTCAGAGGCTTTTATTGACAATTACATGACATTTATGCAAAGGGCCAGTATTTTGCAGTGTTGGCCCTTCTTTTTCAGGACCTCTGCAATTCGACTGGGCTGCTCTCAATCAACTTCTGGGCCAAATCCTGACTGATAGCAACCCATTCTTTCATAATCCCTTCTTGGAGTTTGTCAGAATTAGTGGGTTTTTGTTTGTCCAACCGCCTCTTGAGGATTGACCACAAGTTCTCAATGGGATTAAGATCTGGGGAGTTTCCAGGCCATGGACCCAAAATTTCAACGTTTTGGTCCCCGAGCCACTTAGTTATCACTTTTGCCTTATTGGTGCTCCATCGTGCTGGAAAATGCATTGTTCTTCACCAAACTGTTGTTGGATTGTTGGAAGAAGTTGCTGTTGGAGGGTGTTTTGGTACCATTCTTTATTCATGGGTGTGGTTTTGGGAAAAATTGTGAGTGAGCCCACTCCCTTGGATGAGAAGCAACCCCACACATGAATGGTCTCAGGATGCTTTACTGTTGGCATGACACAGGACTGATGGTAGCGCTCACCTTTTCTTCTCCGGACAAGCCTTTTTCCAGATGCCCCAAACCATCGGAAAGAGGCTTCATCTGAGAATATGACTTTGCCCCAGTCCTCAGCAGTCCATTCGCCATACTTTTTGCAGAAGATCAATCTGTCCCTCATGTTTTTTTTGGAGAGAAGTGGCTTCTTTGCTGCCCTTCTTGACACCAGGCCATCTTCCAAAAGTCTTCGCCTCACTGTGCGTGCAGATGCGCTCACATCTGCCTGCTGCCATTCCTGAGCAAGCTCTGCACTGGTGGCACTCCGATCCCGCAGCTGAATCCTCTTTAGGAGACGATCCTGGCGCTTGCTGGACTTTCTTGGACGCCCTGAAGCCTTCTTAACATGAATTGAACCTCGAACCTTGAAGTTCCTATAAATTGGTGCAATCTTAGTAGCCACAATATCCTTGCCTGTGAAGCCATTTTTATGCAACGCAATGATGGCTGCACGCATTTCTTTGCAGGTCACCATGGTTAACAATGAAAGAACAATGATTTCAAGCATCACCCTCCTTTTAACATGTCAAGTCTGCCATTCTAACCCAATCAGCCTGACATAATGATCTCCAGCCTTGTGCTCGTCAACATTCTCACCTGAGTTAACAAGACGATTACTGAAATGATCTCAGCAGGTCCTTTAATGACAGCAATGAAATGCAGTGGAAAGTTTTTTTCGGGATTAAGTTAATTTTCATGGCAAAGAAGGACTATGCAATTCATCTGATCACACTTCATAACATTCTGGAGTATATGCAAATTGCTATTATAAAAACTTAAGCAGCAACTTTTCCAATTTCCAATATTTATGTAATTCTCAAAACTTTTGGCCACGACTGTACTACTACTAGTACTACTACTACTACTACTAATAATAATAATATATATAATATATATAATTAATATATAAAATAATATAATAATTATAATTTTTTGATGATGATGATAATAATAATAATAATAATAATAATAATAATACTTTTTATCATTATTATTATTATTTTAAATTCCACAACTCCCAGATGGCTAAACCCATGACCCCATACTTTGCGAGGCAAGCATGATACCTCAGCCTGGGGAGAACACCACGCGTGTGCCACTTTAGTGCCCCCAAGTGGAGTTTCTCCAGGAATTGTGTCTAGATATGAGCAGGGCTGAAAGTTGAATGGTAATTCTTCAATTCAATTCAATTTTATTTGTATAGCGCTTTGAACAATGGTCAATGTCTTTTGCTTCTTCATCTTCTTTGTAATATTATTATTATAGCCCACAATTTTAAACATTTAATGCGGGTTGTATGGAGGGAGGGTTTGGACTGTGATTGGGATTGGGCCCCCCCAAAAAGCCATTTGTGTTTGCACTCCTTTGTAACGGCGCACTACAGAAATGTGTGGTCTATAAAATGTATATGTGTCCACGGTTTAGAACATTTTGCATAATGCCTAATGTTAATGTCTGTATTTGTATGGATGGATTCCATTAAGGCTTTATGAGCAGGGTTGTCTTATACACATTGTTTCCTTTATTGTTTTTTATGGTTTATTTATTACTGCATCCTCATGCTGCCAGTGTAAATGGTTTGTGCATATTTGTATGATCGGCTGCATCAGACCTGTTTAAACTGATTTCCCTAGATTTCCTTATACACATTTTCAAATGTACTATAATGAATATAATATAATGAATTAATGAAGGTAATCACTGTCTTTTGAAATGTAGTGCCCCAATGAAGTGTAACATCACCCCCATTTATTGTCGTCTAGCATGTATGGTATCAAATAATAAAAAAATATCAGCATAATGGCAATAGACATTCCGAACATTGTCTGCTAAGAGTCAAAACTAAAGCTTGATGGTGTGCAGATTGGTGGGAGTGCTGTTCTACTGCATATCAGCATGACTGTGATGCGGTCGTTGTAGATATCGCAGTTGTACTAAAGATATTGAGTTTTTTTATTTTTTATTTAGCCAGTTATTTAGCTCTATACCGAGTAGTGGTAATTAACGATTGTTAGAACACCTCTTACATGTGTGATACATATACTGTAATTAAATGTCCTCATACTGTTATGCTCTATATCACCACTTGTGGAATGCCTCTGGTCTAATCAGAGTACTCTGTCTAAGCAGATTACTTGGTCGGAACTAACTGATGTATAATAAACTAAATATTCCAATTTCTCAAAGTACACCTTGTAATTTTTCTTGTAAAAAGGAAATGAGACAACATTGTGGAGCTGCTACAGTATCTGAATAGGGAAGATGAGTGGTTCATAAATGATGTCCTTGATGCAAAAAAAATGGAAGCTGACGCTAATGCGTTGGTCTCATTGGGTGCATGGTGCCAGTGTTTAATAAATAAAAAGTTGCTTAATATTTTAGCTTTTTTATTTTAAAAAATTAAATTAATCTAGATAGGTTCGTTGCACTCTATGATTTAAATGTTTGTGTACTGGAATATATTATTTTTATCAAAATAAACTGATTATCTGAATAGACTTGAATAGACTGAATAGCCTGCTTCACTATGCTTAACCAATAGAGCACCATATTGTACTTATTGGTCTTTTTGGGTACATCCCCAGGTCCAGCATGCAGTCGTCTCTTTTTAGGAGACAAATTCATTGTCCTTTTAGTCTCCCGAAAGACATTCAACAACATAGTTGCTTATTATGGGTCAGAAGACTCATAATAATGCGCTTCCTGGTTGCTTTATATACAGTATATAAAAAGGACTATTTAGTGGATGTGCAGTATTCTCTTCTCTGTGTCACCATAAACACATATTACACATTACCAATAATAGGGGAGAGATGATGGCACAGAGTCTCTCATGCATTCCAAATGTCTCCTCTGTTTTTCCAGTACATGGGAAAACCCCATTCCATGTCCTAGAGTACTTCAGACCTCCGGGACAGTTTATGGCCAGGAATGAACGCTAGATATTCAGATGAATAACCTCATTATATACATAGATGAACAATAACCACATGACATTCTAAAATCTGTGCCGGTCACTGAGAATAATGTGTCCTATTTTCTCAACAGAATCCACAGTTTACAACGGAAAGAAGGCCGTCGTGTCTGATATCTGCTTTCAGACAGGCATGTCAAGTCTCATGGACTTCAGCACACCTGACAACTTGGACAAAGGTAAGACACTCTCAAGCATGTACGGGTAATAATTGGAGACCTTTGCAGACCTAAGTATTTCCATGATATGCAGCCTTGTACAGTTATTACACCTTAATCGAAGGAGCCATGGCGAGCAAAGACTGCAGGTTTTATGCTTGCATGTTAATTCTACATCAATGTTTTCTGACCACTAATTAGCTAAATTAATTAGATAATTTGATTAATTCAAATGTATATCTTCAGTTTTCCTATTTCTGTAAAATTCTGTTCTAAACTGGTTCTTCAACTCAATTCAATTCTCCTTTTACATTATAACTTCAGCTCTTCTGTCCATATCTCTATTTTATTCTATTCTATTCTCTATAACTCACGATCATGTGCTTTATTGCTGTTTCCTAACAGTGTGTACAGCAAGAAACTTGTGTGTTATGTGGATTTTAAGATCACTTAAACAATTAGTAGAACTCGCAGCTATGTTTAATAGTGAAAATAAGAGCATTTTCACACTCACAATGCGAAAAATAACTCAAGGGATTGGGACTAAACAGCTGTGTAGCCTTAGGAAAACCATCATTAATGCAAATTGGAAACAAAAAAGCTTCAAATTGCGGACTTCCGGTTCCAGGCGCGGATGGAGTAGACGCGTCTATCTCGTGGTCCCTGTGCAAACTAATTTTTTGCTTGAATTTTCAAATCCTCCACCAGTTATCTTTAAAGTATTTGACTATGAACATGCTTAATGTTTAAGGAGATTAAAAATGGCATCGAAGTCGACTAAGCAAGTGAAAAAAGACACTGTCAAAGACGATAAACTCGCACCACATGCAGAGTTTAGCATGGCGGCCTTAACTAGCCTTCTGGAAGACCACAGAAAAGGCCTGGCTACCGAGTTCAAAACTGCCTTAACGTCTTTGGAAACGAAGCTGGATTCAGTCCAGGCGGCAGTACTGGATCAAAGTAAACGAATTACCTCGCTAGAATCTAATGCAGACTTTCTTAGTGAGAAAATTCGCTCGCTGGAAGTGGTATGTTCGGAGCTAACCGAGACGTGTGCTAAATTAAAGGCTAAGACGTCGGACCTGGAGGGTAGGAGTCAATATCAGGATTGTTGGAGTGCCGGAATCCGTCGAGGGCCCCCGACCGTCTGCGTTTTTTTCACAGCTGTTGATGGACGTTTTGGGTGAACAAACTCTGTCCTCTCCTCCGGAGATTGACAGGGCATATCGAGCTCCTATGGCTAAACCGAAGCAAGGCGGAAGACCAAGAGCGGTGATAGTTCGCTTTCACCGCTATCAGATTAAAGAGGCCGTGATAAGGGAGGCTCGGAAACGAAGGGGCTCGCTACAATATCAGCACGAGCCGATCGCCATCTACGATGACTACAGTCCAGAAGTTATGGAGCAGCGAGCGCAGTACCGTGAGGTTATGGCGGAGCTGTATAAACAGGGCCTTAAACCATCCCTTCTCTTTCCAGCAAGGTTGAGGATCATAACTAAAGAAGGTGGACAAAAGTCATTTACCTCGGTGAAGGAGGCCGAGAACTTTTTGAAAACGTACTGTAATACGTAGTAGGGAACACTACGAGGCTTCAGTTTGTTTTGTGTTGACGGACGTTTGCAAAATGTAAATATGTTATGCCTTATAAGGAGGACTTTTTGATGTACAGGGCTGAGTTTGCATAAGGTAAGGAGAGATTAGGAGGTGTGTGAAGTTGGCGGGTGTGTTTAGGAGATTTGTTGGTGTTATGCTTGGGGGGAGGGTTGATAGAGTGGGAGGGTTGGGGGTTATTAGGGGGTGGCGCCACAATTGTTGTGTATATTTTTTCCCTCTGCATAGTAATGTGGGTCTTCATGTTCCATTTAAGACTGTTCCTTATTTCTAAATACCGTTTGCAGTCCAGAACTTTTTTTTCTTTTGCACCATGGGTAGAGCATTAAGATTTATGAGTTGGAACATTAAGGGCTTAAATAATACAGTAAAACGAGGTAAAATTATTGCGCATCTTAGGTTGCATAAAACAGATATTGCTTTTTTACAAGAGACCCACCTGCGCAACTCAGATCATTCTTACCTTAAGCACAGGTGGAATGGACATTTTTTTCATTCATCATTTCAGGCAAGGGCAAGAGGCGTGGCTATTTTGATTGGCAAGAATGTACCTTTCACTCCAAACAATATCATAGCGGATAAGAATGGGCGCTATATCATTGTTACAGGTACCCTATGTAACAAGAACTTAATTCTAGCAAATTTTTATGCTCCAAACTTTGATGACGTCACCTTCTTTAAGCATGCCCTCTCACAATTTCCGGACCTCAATTCTCACTCTCTCATACTTGGTGGGGATTTTAATTGTTGTTTGGATGCTGTTCTGGACCGTTCTTCCAAAGGAAAGTGTGCTCCCAGTAAATCCTCCAACTACTTAAACAGTTTTTTCTCAGATAATGGTCTTTCAGATATTTGGCGCTTTTTGAACCCTCAAAAGAGAGATTACTCGTTTTTTTCAAACGTGCACCATTCATACTCTCGAATTTATTATTTCATTTTGGATAATGCCCTGATATCTGATGTTTGTTACTGTGCGTACCAAGGTATAATTATTTCAGACCATGCCCCCCTAATCTTAGATTTAAGGTTTTCGAATTTACCCTCTCCCAAAAGGAGCTGGCGGCTGAACACTTCGTTGTTGGCAGATGATGACTTTGTTGGATTTATTTCTGACCAGATTTCCTTCTTTTTGAATGTTAATGTCTCTCCAGACATATCTAATATAATAGTCTGGGATACCCTTAAGGCATATATTAGAGGTCAGATCATTGCATATGATGTCACTAAGAAGAGGAAGCTGAGAGAGAAGCAGTTATCTTTATCTGATGAAATTGCTCGACTGGATGGTCAATATGCTAGTTCACCAACTCCAGACATATACGAGAGGTGTCGTAAATTGAAAACAGAGCTAAACTTATTATTAACCAATGAGACTGAGTCCCTTTTGAGGAGAACGAGGAGTGCGTTTTATGAGAGTGGGGAGAAGTCTGGGAAGTTACTGGCTAACCAGCTGCGGGGGTTCCAGGCAAAGCAAATCATTGGTGGTCTCCGCCTGGATAATGGTGACATCACAACTGATTTGCGCATCATTAATGATAAATTTAGAGACTTTTATAGTTCTTTATACGCTACTGATTCTCCCCCACAAGGAGATATGGATCACTTCTTCACCCAAATACAGGTTCCTACCATATCCCCTGACACCTGTAGCACTTTAGAGGGACCAATTACGCAGGAAGAGGTGGTGGCTGCTGTTTCTGCCATGCAGTCTGGGAAATCACCAGGACCTGATGGTTTTCCATCAGAGTTTTATAAGAGGTTCTGTAAGCAGCTTGCCCCTTTTTTGACAACAGTTTATACTGATTCTTTTAAATCAGGGGCTCTCCCTTCTACTATGAGTCAGGCATGTATTTCGCTGCTGCTTAAAAAAGACAAGGATCCTTTAGACTGTGCTTCTTATAGACCTATCTCCTTACTTAATTGTGATGTCAAAATTTTAGCAAAGGTGCTTGCCTTGAGGTTAGAGGCTGTCCTCCCTACTATCATCTCCCCTGATCAGACAGGCTTCATAAAGAATCGGCATTCATTTTTTAACATACGCCGATTGCTGAATATAATTCACTCTCCACACCACTCTATTCCAGAATGTGTAGTTTCCCTGGATGCTGAGAAAGCATTCGACAGAGTAGAGTGGGAATACCTTTTTCTAGCTTTGGAAAATTTTGGATTTGGCCCAAACTTTATTTTATGGGTCAAGCTATTATATAATGCACCCTCTGCCGTAGTGTTAACCAATGGGATGTCTTCCTGTCCATTTAATTTACAACGTGGAACCAGACAGGGCTGTCCTTTAAGTCCATTGTTATTTGCTCTGGCCATTCAATCGCCTTGCGCGAATGTCAGCAAATTGCTGGAGTCGTGCGAGGCAAGGCCATACATAAGGTGACATTATATGCAGATGATTTATTGCTTTATATTTCTAACCCCCGGACCTCTCTGTCTGCGGCCCTGGCTCTGCTTGAGAATTTTGGTAAGCTTTCTGGCTATAAACTTAACTTGCATAAGAGTGAACTTTTTCCGCTCAGCGTGGTGGGGGAGCAGTCACAATACTCTAATATACCTTTGAAGATAGTCGAAAATAAATTCACGTACCTTGGTGTCTGTATCACCCGCCAGTATAAACAGTTGTTTAAATATAATTTTGGTGTGCTTCTGGAGCAAACTAAGAAGGATCTTTTAAAGTGGTCACCTTTAAGGCTATCACTTATTGGACGCATTAATTCCATTAAGATGACAGTTCTTCCAAAATTTCTTTATCTTTTCCAAAGTTTACCTTTTTTCATTCCTTTATCATTTTTTAAATCCCTAGATTCTGTCATTTCCACTTTCATCTGGGATGGTAAGCATCCCAGGTTGAGGAAGACACACCTTCAGAAGACTAGATGCGCTGGGGGGATGTCCTTGCCTAATTTTAAGCTTTACTACTGGGCGGCAAACATGCGCAATACATTGTACTGGTGGCATTACCACATACAGCCTTGTAAACCATCCTGGGTAAATATGGAGGTATATGCACATAATCAGGTTTCTCTTCCGGCTCTTCTTGCATCCAGGCTAGGTTTAGTTTCATATAGTAAGGTAAATTGCCCAGTGGTGAAACACTCACTCAGGATATGGACTCAATTTAGGAGATCATTTGGTTTCGCAGGTCCTTCCCTCCTCAGTCCTATTGTTCACAATCATTTGTTTTTGCCTGCAATGCACGACAGCTCTTTTAAGTCTTGGTCTGATAAAGGGATAACATGTTTTCAGGATTTATTCATAAATAATGTATTTGCATCTTTCGATCAGTTGATGTCACATTACCGGTTGGTTAAATCTGACTTTTTTAGATTCTTGCAAATAAGAGACTATGTCAGGTCCCTTTCAGACGATTTTCCTGTTTTACCGCATGAGAATCCTCTGGACTCCTTTCTTTCCTGCAATGTACTAGCTAAAGGTTCGATTTCCGTACTGTATAGTTTACTTCTGGATCAGTCATCATCCCCTACAGATAAAATTAAGCAGGCTTGGGAGGAAGACTTTGGTAGTTCAATTTCAGATGATCTATGGAATAGCATTCTTAAACAGGTCCACTCATCATCAATGTGTGCCCGGCACTCTCTCATACAATTTAAAGTAGTACACAGGGCTTATATATCTAAGACTAAGTTAGCCCGAATGTTTCCTGACACTAGTTCCTTGTGTAATAGATGTCGAGGAGCTGAAGGCACGCTATTTCACATGTTCTGGTCGTGCCCAGATTTAGAACTTTTCTGGCGGTCAATATTTGACTCATGGTCTACAGTTTTCCACCATAGACTGGAGCCGGACCCGCAGGTGGCTCTGTTTGGGGTTGTCCCAGTGGAATTACAGTTATCTTCGCCACAGCGTAAAATCATTGCCTTTTCTTCATTGCTGGCACGTAGAGCTATTTTGTTAAAGTGGAGGGAACCTCGCCCTCCTACTCATACCCAGTGGGTGAGAGAGACTGTGTCCTGCCTTCATATGGAAAAAATTAGATTCTCATTGAGAGGGTCAGATAAACTTTTTTTTAAGGTGTGGCAGCCATTTATTGATTATGTGGACAATCTCAAACAACCTTAATTTATTTCATCATACTCATGGTATATAGTTATATACTCTGTTGCAAAATTAAAATTATATTTCTGGATGATTTTTTTTTCTTCTTTTTTTCTTCTCTCTTTTTCTTCTTTCAAGACCTACATATACAATTGTGTGTCTGTTAATGTGAGCGCCACCCTGTTTGTGAATTGGTTGACTGGGCCTGGGGTTTGAATTGTTTGAATTAATTGAAAAATTGAAAAATCAATAAAAATATTGAAACCAAAAAAGCTTCAAATTGCAAGGGAGCCTAAAGAATTGACTGTGGAGCAATGAAAAGGTCAAATGGATTTCCAGAGTGATGGGTGCACTAGGCATGAGGCACCTTTCAAGCCTCTACAAAGGTGCAGTGTTATGATCTGAGTTGCTTTCGTTGGTCTAATGTACAGTAGGTTTAGCAATGTTATGTGCTCAAAAAATAGGTCAGCTGATTATCTGAATATATTTAATGACCAGGTTTTTTCATCAATCTATTTTTTCTTCTTCAAGAGCATATTCCAAGATGATGATACCAGGAAAGAGTGGTTGAGGGAGCATGAGGTATCCTTTTCACCCATGGATTGGCCACTACACTGAGAATCTTTGGAATGTGTTGGAAAATACTTTTAGAATAAACTTGTCCAAAAAATTGTCAGAGCTTGTCAAAACTATGCCCTGGCCATGATCAAAGCAAAAGGTGGTCCAAAAAAATTATGCAATATATTGTGTGGCCTTTTTTGGGGGACCAGGCAGGGTATTTCTTAGGGGGGAAACGAAATGGGAATTGGTTCAAATAAATAAATAGAGTTTTAAAAAATGTGAAATCTGTATCAACCAAGAAAATCACTGCATCTCCAGTGATAAGGTACATTTACGTCACATTTGAAATGAGATGATGTATTGACCTGAGATAACGTCACACTACGTAAATGTATAACTGTGTTGTTGTTATTGTTGTTGAATTGACTGTTAAATCAAGAGGGTGACCACCATTATGAGTTCTCTTACATTCTGATTAACTCCTCCTGAATTTACTGTAGAATGGATCCAAATGCTGTTCCCATGGGATTTTCCAGATTCTCGTAATGAATGTTAAAATCGTCCAATAATTACAGCTTTGTCTAAAGAAATTTCCAGGTTTAACATGAAATCAGCAAATTTACTAAGAAACATGGAATGCACTCCTAGGAGGTCTGTAAATAATCATTAATTGAAGAATTGTCTGAACAGGCTTTTTGTGTTGATACATATGTAATGTTCATATAAATAATGTCAAAATATGACAGCTGTACAGTATCTAGGTTTTTGTGTGATGCTTAGATCAGGTTATTATAAATTGCAGCACTTCCTGCTCTGAAAATTAGACAACTTAGGAACAGTTTTTCCACCAAGCCAGTTCCGGAGCTAGTTCCGAGCCGGTGCCCAGTTTGGAACCAGTTCTTTGTTTTCGGACAGCCCGAGCACCTGCCCTCAGACAGAAAAAAAACGGTTACATAGCGGCACCTACGCTTTGGTGGGCTGGAACAAAGAACCACTCACGTCAGGGGCTGGAGGGTGGGATTATCACGACAAACTAAAAGTTTGTGACTGCAATCTTTAAAAAATAAATTCCAAAGTCAATATGCAATCGTTATGAGATCAAATCAGCAGAGATCAGGTGATGCGGATCACTCTGTTGTCTTCGCCAATTGAATAAGTTTAAAATATGAATAAGATTGAACATAAACAAACAGACAATCCCACTAATTACTGGTCCAAAATTCCTTGGCAAGCCCATAATCTACACTGTATAGATAAATATAATCTCTCTGTCTTTGTACACAGGGCTGCTGAGAGAGGAGGTCACTCAGCTGCAGGAAGAGGTACAACTGCTCAGACAAATGAAGGAAATGTTAAATAAGGATCTGCAGGAGACGCAGAGCTGCTCGGCCAATGCACTGTCCTCTACTGCACTTCACATACAGCTGGCAGAGAAAGAACGGGAGCTGAATTGTGCCAAGGAGTCTTTACAAGGTTTGAACTTTAGTGTCAGACACCCAAAAACCTGTGCCATTATTACACTCGGTTGTCTCTAAAGGTCAAAGTATTGTCTCTTATTAACAAAATGAGGTACATTACCCCTTAAACTTTTTTGATGTTGCATGAAGTACAAATGTTATCAACTTTTAAAAATTCTGTTAAACAAATGTTGTATGTCCATAAGCACCCAGTAATTTAGCAATGAGTAAAATCTTCAGTTTCATCAATGCAGTTCTAGCTTTATAAATTGATTTGTGGCTAAGCAAGTCAGACAGAAGCCCCATTTCTCCAAAATTGTTCCAAATTGCCTCTGCACTGTCCATGTTGTTGTGTTCATGGCTAACGACAGCTAAATACATATCTAACTAGGGTCAAACATGAGGCAGAATCTTAAATCCCTCTCTATCCCCTCTCTAAGCACACTACGTGATGTGTAGAATAAGAGACTGTACATCTTGGTGTTCTAGTTTTCCATTCCAGAGGAGGAGGTAGGGGGCTACTGTGTAGGCTGACTTTTGCGACACACACACACACACACACACACACACACACACACACACACACACACACACACATACCAGTTTACAAAATAGAGATCGAATAGAGATGTTGTTGATCTTTCGGCTGCTTTCGGTAAGGGGTTGCCACAGTGGACTATCTGGTCCGCACATACAAGCTCCCGTTTTATCCGGGCTTGGGACCAGCACTGCATCCAGTGGCTGGTGTTTGGGCACTGGCTGGGAATCAAACCCGGGTCTTCCGCATGCCAGGCGAAACACCTACCACTAATCCACCACTGCCCACTACACACGCACACACATTCATACAAACACAAAATAAAAACTGCTTTATGCACACACACTGCGTTATAATAAACAGTACATGTTGACTACATGAGTGACACACATGCACTGAGAGAGCATGGGTGATGGTTACCAACAATATTGCTTGTATTTCAAGACCTCACTCGTTTACCAAGTTAAAATCTATTTACAATTTTTGCTGATCTTGGGAAACACTCGCAGACCAAGGTACTTGCAATCCAAGGTTCTACTGTATTTGCCCGTCGTAACGCAGCACTTCGAACTAACTAAGGGGCAGAAAAATAAAACGGTGCTATGCACTTTTTTTTAAAAGTGAGCTTTTTTAAAAAGCTCCCTGTCACGGGGAGAGGCAGAGGAGGAAAGAACCCAATAGCAGACACAGATTCCCTTAAAGGAATTTTATTAGAGATTAGGACAACAATGGCTGGAAGAGCGTATGTGTGTGTGGTGTGTGTGTGTGAGTGAGAGAGTCAGTACGCAGCAGTAGGGGAGCAGCACGTGTGTGTGTGTGTGTGTGTGTGTGCGTGTGAGTGAGTAAGAGAGTCAGTAGCAGCAGCAGGGGAGCAGCACGTGTGTGTGTGTGTGTGTGTGTGTGTGTGTGTGTGTGTGTGTGTGTGTGTGCGTGCGCGTGCGTGCGTGCGTGCGTGCGTGCGTGCGTGCGTGTGTGTGAGAGAGTCAATGCGCTCACGGGATGCTTCGGGGAATACCTTGTGACGTGACGAAGGATTGGGTGACGAAGTCAAGGAATCCTCCGTTAACCCGGAAGTGGAGGCGCACGAATTCCTCCCGGTTGTAGCGACAGACGCGGATTGCGCAATCAAGCTGTAGCGCTGGTTTTTCCGACGCGGATCGGCTTCGCGGGTTGCGCAATCAAGCTGTAGCGCTGGTTTTCCGACGCGGATCTGCTTCGCGAGCAGAGAGAGGAGGGCAGAGTGCTTCGGATTCTTTTCTTGAGGAGTAGGAGCTCGGTGCGTGTTGCGAGGATCCTTGCGAGAAGACGGAAGCACTTTTGTGGGGCACCGGGAGCGTGTCACAAGCCGTGGAGTGAGGAATGAGAATCAGCGTTCTTTACCAGGTAAGGGTCGATAACCAGAAGATCCAGTCGCGGGAGCTAACAGATACAAAGGGGCAAGTCCAAAACCAGATTCTTTACACAGGCAGGGTCATACACGAAATTCAGTCCGAGATGAAGGCGAGGTAATCCGAGGGAGAAGGCGAAAAGAGGAATCCGAAGGGCAGCGGGGTCGGCAACGAGACAAACTTTCTAAAAGCTAGAATAAACACGAGAACGCGAGGCACATGAGCGAGACACTGCGGCACAGACTGAAGCACTCGGCTTGCTTTTAAGGCCTAGGGATGACTCCTAATCAGATACAGGTGTGTCGCTGGCACACCTAAAGTTCCGGGGTGGAGTTAGGGATGTGAGGAGCTAGGTGGGATGGGCTGGCTCGTGACAGTACCCCCCCTCCTACGGACGCCACCTGGCGTACTAGCTGGTGCATTGGGGTGTTGACGGTGGAAGTCATCAATAAGGGAACGATCCAAGATATATCTGGAAGGAATCCAGCTCCTCTCCTCTGGGCCATAACCCTCCCAGTCCACCAGATACTGTAGCCCTCTGCCTCGGCGTCTGGCCTTCAGAAGCTTGTGTACGGTGAACGCCTCACTACCATCGACAAGTCGGGGAGGAGGAGCTGGGCGGGTGGGTGGATTCAATGGGCATGAGACCAGAGGTTTTATCTGGGATACATGAAAAGAAGGGTTTATCCGACGCATGGTGGAGGGCAGGTGAAGTCTGACGGTGCAGGGATTAATGATTCTGGTGATGGTGAACGGGCCAATGAATCTAGGAGACAGTTTGCGCGAAGTTGTCTTAAGGGGAATGTAGTGAGAGGACAGCATCACTCTTTGCCCCACGCGGTATGATGGTGCCCTGGAGCGACGCCGGTTGGCCTGTTGTTTGAAGGCTGATACTGCCCGGCGGATCCTAGATCTTGCATTCAGCCACGTTCTTCGGCACCGACGAATGAATGCTTGAGCTGAAGGTACCTCCACCTCCACCTCCTGAGATGGGAACAGCGGAGGCTGATACCCGAGGCAACATTGAAAAGGGGAGAGGCCCGTGGCTGATGTGGGCAAGGAGTTATGGGCGTACTCGATCCATGGTAGCATCCGGTTCCAGGAATGGGGTTCCTTAGAAATTGTGCACCGAATAGCCGTTTCTAGGTCCTGATTGGCTCGCTCCGCCTGGCCGTTTGTCTGTGGGTGATAGCCAGAGGATAAGCTGGGGGTAGCGCCAATTAATTTACAGAAGGTGGACCAGAACCGGGCTGTGAACTGGGGGCCCCGATCAGATGTAATGTTTGTCGGAAGTCCATGAAGCCGGAAAACGTGCGTGATTAACAGCTCGGCAGTTTCTTTAGCTGTAGGGAGTCCAGGTAGGGGAATGAAATGGGCCGCCTTGGAAAAGCGATCCACCACCGTGAGCACGCATGTGTTACCCTCGGAGTCGGGGAGTCCAGTGACGAAATCAAGAGCGATGTGGGACCAGGGCCTGTGAGTAACCGGGAGAGGTCTAAGGAAGCCAGTGGGGGGCTTGTTGCTGGTCTTGCCTCTGGCGCAAGAGTCGCAGGCTTTAACGAAGCGGCGAGTGTCTTCCTTCATGGTGGGCCACCAGAACCGTTGTTGAACCAGGGCCAACGTACGTGCTGCACCGGGGTGGCAGGCCAGTCTGGAGCTATGTCCCCATTTCAGGACATGGGGTCTCGCAGTTTCCGGGACAAAGAGCTTGCCTTGTGGTGTCTGTGAGGGACCGGGCTGTTGATGGAGCGCGTTCTTGACTCTCGATTCCACCTCTAGTAGCGCTGCACCCACAAGACAATGGGGAGGCAAAATGGTGGCTTCAGGTTCCAGATCATTGGCTGGAGAGAACTGGCGAGAGAGGGCGTCCGGTTTTGTGTTTTTAGATCCCGGACGATAGGACAGGGAGAAATTAAAACGTGGGAAGAACAAGGACCATCTTGCTTGGCGGGAGTTTAGCCGTTTGGCTGTCCGGAGATATTCCAAATTTTTATGATCCGTCCAAACCAGGAATGGGATCTCGGTGCCCTCTTACCAATGCCTCCACTCTTCCAGAGCCAGTTTGACTGCCAGTAACTCCCGGTCGCCGATGTCGTAGTTCCTCTCAGCGGGGGAAAGTCGGTGGGAGAGGAAACAACACGGATGTAGTTTGTTGTCCTTGGGTGTTCTCTGGGAGAGGACTGCCCCTACACCCGAGTCGGATGCGTCCACTTCAACCACAAACTGAAGGGACGGGTCCGGCTGAAAAAGGACTGGGGCCGAGGTGAACCGCCTCTTCAGGTCTAGGAATGACCTGGCCGCTTGCTCCGACCAAACGAACGGGGTCTTGGCTGAAGTCAGGGTGATGAGCGGGGCGGCTACCAAACTATAATCGCGAATGAACCGCCTATAAAAATTAGCGAATCCCAGGAAGCGCTGGAGCTCCTTGCGTGTTGTGGGAGCAGGCCAGTCGGTGACTGCTCTCAGCTTGGCGGGGTCCATTTGTATCCTGGATGGGGCGACAATGAAGCCGAGGAAAGAGACTGTGCCGCTGTGGAACTCACACTTTTCAGCTTTAACGAAGAGCTGGTTCTCGAGCAACCTTTGGAGTACTTGACGGACATGTATCTTATGTTCCTCCAATGAACGCGAGAAGATGAGGATATCATCGAGATATACAAAAGCGGAGATATTTATGAACTCCCTAAGGACGTCATTAACTAGGGCTTGGAACACGGCCGGAGCATTGGCTAATCCGAACGGCATGACTAGGTACTCGTAATGTCCCGATGGGGTGTTGAAGGCTGTCTTCCACTCGTCCCCCTCTCTAATTTGGACCAGATGATACGCGCTGCGAAGATCCAGTTTTGTGAAGAATTGGGCCCCCTGCAGGAGATCAAAGGCTGTGGACATCAGAGGCAAAGGGTACCGGTTCTTGATGGTGATGTCATTCAGGCCCCTGTAATCAATGCAAGGGCGTAGGGTCCCATCTTTTTTGGCCACAAAGAAGAAGCCCGCCCCCGCAGGGGACGAGGACGGCCTGATGATGCCGGCGCTTAAAGCCTCAGAGATGTATTGGTCCATGACGTCCCCGAGGTGGAGCTGTGCCAGGCAGGAGGTCAATCGCGCAGTCGTACGGACGATGAGGAGGAAGGGAGATGGCCCGAGACTTACTGAACACGGCCTTAAGGTCGACATAGTCGTGGGGGATCATGGAGAGGTCAGGAAACTCCTCAGGGGGGCCTGAGGCTATGGTGGGACACAGAGCAGATCTTAGACAAGAGGCCAGGCAGAGAGGACTCCAACCGAGGATGGTATTGTTTCTCCAATCTATGTGTGGATTGTGTCGAACAAGCCATGGACGTCCAAGCACGAGCTGGCACTGAGCCTTATCCATGACGAGGAAGGAAATCTCTTCCGAGTGGTTCTCGGAGGTCCTCAGGGTAACCGGAACGGTGCGTCGGGTGATCGGGGGGAGTTGCGTTCCATCGAGGGCGCGGACGGACAATGGAGTGTTCAGTGAGAGGATGGGAATGCGCAGTTCCTTGACCTTCGTGGCACAAATCATGTTCTGGTCGGAGCCGGAGTCGACGAGGGCCTGAGCTACGTGAGGCTGGTTGTCTAGGAAGAGCGTGACGGGAATGACTGGACGGCCTCTAGGCAACTGCTCTTGGGTGTGCCCCTCCAGTGTGCCTAGGTTCACTGGGGGGGCCTGGCTTTTAACGGACATTGCAGACGCAAGTGCCCAACCTGGCCACAATAGAGGCACGCACCTGCCTGAATCCGGCGTTGTCGTTCCTCCGGTGAGATCCGGGTTCGTCCGACCTGCATGGGCTCAGCTGAAGCGGCGACAGGCATGGTCAGTGTGGGTGAGGTCCCTGCCCTATGCCGGGGCTGGTTAGGGGCGCGGTGTCTACGTCGGAGACGCGAATCCACCCGCCCCGCGAGGTCCATCAACCCGTTCTTCAGGAAGCTGCTGGGAAACCAATTGGTCCTTGACCGGCTCAGAAAGCCCATTCAGGAAAGTGTCGTAAAACGCCTGAGTATCCCACTGAGCTGCGGCCGCCAGGGTTCGGAACTCAATAGCGTACTCATAAGCAGATCGGGTGCCCTGGCGGCTCTCCAAGAGCTGTCTGGCAGCCTCTCTTCCCATCAGGGAGCGGTCAAACACTCTTCTCATCTCCTCAGTGAAGGTGCTGAAAGTGGTGCAGCAAGGATCATTAGCGTCCCAGACGGCCGTCCCCCACTCACGGGCTCTTTCAGTAAGGAGGGTGATTATGTAAGCCACCTTGGAACGTTCTGTAGGAAAGGCAGAGGGCTGGAGCTCGAGCAGCAGAGAACACTGTGATAAGAACGAGGCGCAGTTACCAGGGTCTCCATTGTAGGGTTGAGGATTGGGTAGACGAGGTTCACGCTGAACCGGGGGGGTGACGGTAGACGGAAAGGCTGAGCATACCTGTTGAAACTGAATCGACATCTGTGCCAAATTTTGGGACATCTGTTGGAGACTTTGCTGTTGAGAATTAATGAGAGATCCCTGCTGGGCGACAGTCTGGCGAAGCCTGGCTTCGGATAGGCTACTAGTTCGGGAGTGGAGCTTGGTGCAAAGACCTGGTCTGGGATGAAAAGTGTCCGCTGGGTCCGCCATGGCCGCAGTGTACTGTCACGGGGGGAGGCAGAGGAGGAAAGAACCCAATAGCAGACACAGATTCCCTTAAAGGAATTTTATTAGAAATTAGGACAACAATGGCTGGAGGAGCGTATGTGTGTGTGGTGTGTGTGTGAGTGAGAGAGTCAGTACGCAGCAGTAGGGGATCAGCACGTGTGTGTGTGTACGTGCGTGTGAGTGAGTGAGAGAGTCAGTAGCAGCAGCAGGGGAGCAGCACGTGTGTGTGTGTGTGCGTGCGTGCGTGCGTGTGTGTGTGTGTGTGAGAGAGAGTCAATGCGCTCACGGGATGCTTCGGGGAATACCTTGTGACGTGACGAAGGATTGGGTGACGAAGTCAAGGAATCCTCCGTTAACGCGGAAGTGGAGGCGCACGAATTCCTCCCGGTTGTAGCGACAGACGCGGATTGCGCAATCAAGCTGTAGCGCTGGTTTTCCGACGCGGATCTGCTTCGCGAGCAGAGAGAGGAGGGCAGAGTGCTTCGGATTCTTTTCTTGAGGAGTAGGAGCTCGGTGCGTGTTGCGAGGATCCTTGCGAGAAGACGGAAGCACTTTTGTGGGGCACCGGGAGCGTGTCACAAGCCGTGGAGTGAGGAATGAGAATCAGCGTTCTTTACCAGGTAAGGGTCGATAACCAGAAGATCCAGCCGCGGGAGCTAACAGATACAAAGGGGCAAGTCCAAAACCAGATTCTTTACACAGGCAGGGTCATACACGAAATTCAGTCCGAGATAAAGGCGAGGTAATCCGAGGGAGAAGGCGAAAAGAGGAATCCGAAGGGCAGCGGGGTCGGCAACGAGACAAATTTTCCAAAAGCTAGAATAAACACGAGAACGCGAGGCACACGAGCGAGACACTGCGGCACAGACTGAAGCACTCGGCTTGCTTTTAAGGCCTAGGGATGACTCCTAATCAGATACAGGTGTGTCGCTGGCACACCTAAAGTTCCGGGGTGGAGTTAGGGATGTGAGGAGCTAGGTGGGATGGGCTGGCTCGTGACACTCCGTTTGCTGTAATCACTATATTCAAAGCAAAGCCCGATGCACTCTTTCATTGAAACGTGATATGGATGGTTTTTCTTTCTTCTGTGCTCGGTAATCCAAGCACAGTCACATGCAGTAACAAGATGGGATTAATTTTCTCAACTTATGTGGCAAATTCTTGCTGTTCAGCAAATTAATCCCATCTTGTTACTGAACAAAACTGTATTTGCGTTATGGAGTGTAGGGAATGAAAAGCATTGCTATCACAGTTGAATGAAAGAGCACGCCGGCTTTGCTTTGGAAAAAGTGATTTTGGTTGAGGGGAGAAATCCGTAAGAAGGGGGAATTTTAACACCATTTGTTCTGTCGCTCAACTGGCAGCTCAGCCAGTTAGTTAGAAGTGGTGCGTTCTAATGGACAAGTAGTTGCCTACACAGGAGATTGCACAGGGAGCAGGAAGGACACACTATAAAGTACACTGCGGAACGGACCTCAGTAATCGGCGATCTATTGCTCTTTCTGTGATATCCCAGATTTGAATTTGTGAGGCTGAAATTAATGTATACAATAATATGGATTGTTGAACAGCAGTTCAGTAAGGTCGGTATTTTTGCATTGAATTTTCAGATTTAGTGATCTGAAATTCAGGTCAAATTGCAATGCAGAAAAATGTAAAACATTTATTTCAACAAGTTTTAGTTCAGTTCATGTAATTTAACATGCTATTTTGCTTTGAGGAATTTTGCCCATTATACTTAAACACAAACATAATACATTTCATATGACATTTTTGGGAATTTGTTACAGTTTTGAAAGTTAAAGATTTTCAACATACAGAATTTTTTTTCATACAGTATTTATATTACAATTGTGGTTTATTAAGCTTGTGAGCTGTTATTGCGTTGGCAATGCTTCTTATGTAGGACATCCTTGAGGGTGGATTACTGTACATATAGAACTCTAAAAGTGCAGTACAGTTTACTTATAAATTAAAGCGCCTGGTTCAAAGTGCAATCTGCAAATAAATTAAAGCATCAAGTTATTTTTAACATAAAACTAAAATTTGAAAAACATTTTATGAAATCAAATGTGTGTGTGATGGGTTGTAGCTATGAAATGCGACCGTACGAGGTTGAAAGCAGAGAAAGCTGACTTAGTGAACCAGATGCAGCAGCTCTACACTACATTAGAGAGTCGAGAGGAACAGCTCCGAGACTTCATCAGGAACTATGACCAGCACAGAAAGGTCAGTATGCTCACTGTCACTGATTACACTTGTTAGTACACCTCAGTATGCCTCAATTTTAAAAGCACATTACTTGTACTTTACTGAACATACCCAGGGCTATACAGTCATTTGTTGCTGTGGTCTGCCCATGCAGTATTTGTCAGCCTAGAAAGTGTCATAGCAGCTGTCAATAAAGTTCTCCATCACTTCTATGCAGGTGGTATGCCAACTTGACCATTCAGTTATGTTCAAAATGTAGTAATTTCCTCTCTTAATTATGTGTTTTTTGTGTAAAAGAAAAAATAAATAAATAAATAAATAATCGGATCAGAGGCGGCACGGTGGTGTAGTGGTTAGCACTGTCGCCTTGCACCTCCAGGGCCCGGGTTCGATCCCCGGCCAGGCTCGATTCCCGTCTCTGTGTGCATGGAGTTTGCATGTTCTCCCCGTGCTTGGTGGGTTTCCTCCGGGTACTCCGGTTTCCTCCCACAGTCCAAAGACATGTAGGTTAGGCTAATTGGCGTTCCCAAATTGCCCGTAGTGTGTGAATGAGTGAGTGTATTTGTGTGTGTCTGTGCCCTGCGATGGATTGGCACCCTGTCCAGGGTGTACCCTGCCATGTGCCCTAAGTCTCCTGGGATAGGCTCCAGGCTCCCCGTGACCCTGAATACAGGATTAAGCGGTGTAGATGATGATGATGATAATCGGATCATTATGGGTCTTAGTATTGGGCAAAAACAACCACAGGCAAACAACAACGTATAACTTTTTTTTTCACTGTGCAAGAGGGGAAGACATAAACCATGGTCTTAGAAGCATCTGTTGCTCATCAATCTGCAAAAAGTTCTAAAAAATGTTCCAAACAATTTGAAGTTCAACATTCTACAGTGAGAAAAATTATTCCTCTAGTGGAAATCATTAAAGACAGTTTGCCAATCTTTCCAGGAGTGAACATCCCAGCACATTCACAATTCACATTCAATGCTCAGACAAATAATAATAATAATAATAATAATAATAATAATTAAAAAAAAGAAATTAAGTCCATTACAGCACAATTAGGAGAAGACTTAAAAAACATGGAAGAATGAGGTTTGCAAAACTGCCTCTGAACAAAGCTCAAGACTTTTTGTAACAATGTTCTATGCATAGATAAGACCAAAGTGGTGCTCTTTGGCCTTAATAGACTTAAATAAGAATAAACCAAAGTAGAAACCTAACAGCATTTCAGCAGAAACACCTCATACCAACAGTCAATCATGGCGGTGGAGGGGTGATGATTTGGGCTTATTTTGGAGCCACAGCACCTAGGCACCTTGCAGTCATTAAGTTCACCATGAATTCCTCTATGTACCAGAGTGTTTCTAGAGGCAAGTGTGAGGCCACCTGTCCTGTAGCTAAAGATTGGTCCATATTGGGTCATCAAACAGGACAATTATCTAAATCTCAGTTATGCACTTGGCTGTGTTGTTCAGATGTGCACCTAGTACTACTGCACCTAGTAAAGTGGCTTCATTCCGCAAGTTTCAACCATGAAGACAGAAATTATTTTGACATTTAAAGATTGATTGTATGGCCAGTCAGGTCAGTACATTGGGGATGGGATGCTGGTCAATTACAGGTCACCATGCACACATGCAAATTAAGTTACATTTAATTATTACTTTATTTGTTTTTTTGTTTTTACTAGGACATAAATTTTTCATGTCTTAAGATTTACATTTAGTAGTACAGTATGCACCAAAATATGCAGTACTGAAATTAATTGATGAACAATAATTTTTAAAAAATTATATTAATAATTATATATAATTAATATTATAAAAAAATAATATTGTCATCCGTGAGTTTATTTCTCTTGAAAGAAACTAACATACACACTATTAGTGTGGTGATTTTCGACGGTGTGCGTAATGTAAGTGTTCGAGGCGTGTGAAAAAAGGCTGCTCCAAAAGGTGACGATTTGCTCGTGTAATGCAGACACAGTTCTTGGCGGGACTTCACAGTTGAACACACTCTCCTGTAATATTCCCCACAAGTAGGCCTCAGGTTGTGTAAGATCGGGGGAATAGGACGGGTATGGGAAGGGACTGTTCCATCAAATTTTTTCAAATTAATCCCCATTCACGATCACTTCTGTATGAGTGGAAATAATACTCAACTATGAACTCATTTTCTGCTTCGAGAGACCCATTTCCAACAACAAATACACAACATGACTTCCTTTTCACTACTGGGAACACGCGTGTCTGAAGCTATGCCAAACCGAGATGCGCGAGTTTCAGTACTGTATTTTATGGCACATTTTCTGGCATATTTACTATGTATTTGCATAATTGTATTGCATATGTACAATAATTTAACTTCACTGTCGACAATAAAAATAATTGTTAAATCTTAAATGTAATACTTATTTGTACCTGTTGGTAGACTGTGTGACAACATCACTGTAATGCGTTATAAATCTTCACTCTGTATTATGCAGGGAAACCACTTTTATACAGTAGTCTGGTATTCCAGAGGTGACCGTGTAATCTGTTTCCCTTGGTTCTCAATTATAAAAAAAAAAAAAAAAAAAAAGTGGTTGTTCTAAAGTTGTGGATTTTAGAAGTAAAAGAGAGATAAATTGTCATAACCATTATTGTATTTCAAAGCCGTTTCAGTTGTAATATGCTGTAGTATTTGTGGGAAACCTTCTTTGCACCATTACCAATACCAGGTAATCCAGTTCTTCAGGATCCTGTGAAAGAATGAAGTGTAGATGAAACTTGCTGAATAAAACCACTTTACTACATGTAAACTATACCTGTATACGTGTCTATCCAGGTTGGAGAAACGAAACGAAACGAACACGCACGCACGCGCGCGCGGTGAAACCAAACCTTTTTTTTTTTTTTGGATTTTTCCCCGATTTTCTCCCTAATTTAGTCGTGTCCAATTCCTCCCCGTCACTAGGGGGCTCCCACATTAAGGCTACTACTACCACTCAGCCGGGAGGGCCGAAGACTATCACGTGTTTCCTCCGAACCACGTGACGCCAGCCGACCGCATCTTTTCGAACTGCTCGCTCGCGCACCGTTGGGGGCGGCGTAACACACTCGGAGGACAGCGCTATCCGCTCCTTCTGTTGCGCGAGCTCACAGACGCCCCTGACTGGCTGTAGAGCCGTGATTAATGTGGGAGCACTAAGTACCTCTCATCCCTCCCCTCTGAGAGAGCTCGGCCAATCAGCTCTCTCTTACAGCACCACCCGGGATTCGAACTAGCGATCTCCGGATGATAGGGCGAGCGCTTTAACCACTGGGAGGCCCCAAACCTTTTTTTTTTTTTTTTTATTGACTACTGTCCTAACAAGAGAATGTCCCCTGAAGGGCATGACCGTTATACCTGGGACAGATTAGTTAAATTTGGCACATTAATCCTGGCTGTTACAAAGAGACTCTAAAAACAGGGCGAAAGCCAAAGATTTTTATATCTGACTAACGATTCAGCTGTAAAGCCTCTGACAGTCCATTTTAGACTTTAAATTGCAAAGTACTAACAAACGCCATGAAATGTTCATTCTATCAGTGCACAACCTTATGCTAATGAAAAGAAAAGAATAAAGCTATGAACTAAAACGTAAATCATTAACTAGCTGCTCGTGCTGGAGGGGAACCAGGGGAACTGAATTCTTTTCAACAACTGTCTGCAGCAGTGTCACATTAGAGTAATGTCGCATAATACAAATCGACTGTTTTGTTGCAGGCATTATTTTTTGTTTTTCATTTCTGGGTTTTATTTATCGTATTATACAATTTTCGTCAAGCTGAGACAAAGTTGATGCCATTAAAGTCTCTTTAGTGTCTGTGTCACTTTCTCAGTCAGTATGAAACTGTGTGTGTACAGGAGAGCGAGGATGCGGTGAAGTCTCTGGCAAAAGAGAAGGATCTGCTGGAGAGGGAGAAGTGGGACCTGCGCAGGCAGACCAAAGAGGCCACCGAGCAAGCCGGCCTCCTGCGCTCACAGATCGACGTGAAGGAGAACAGAATTAAAGAACTGGAAGCTGAGCTAACCATGGTAAGATGTGTGTGTGTGTGTATATATACACACACATTTTTTAATGGCTGTATTGAAATCAAACACTGTACCTTTATAAACACTATACAGTAAATCCCCGACTTACGAACATGTAAGTTGTGAATTTTCTCAGATACGAATGGACCTTTACCGAAAGGTTTTATTGGGTTAGGTGTGTTTATTGTACTGGGTTTTATGAATTATTATATCATGAAATGTTTTTATTTGGAGTCCAATATAAAGCCAACAGAATTGTTATTATGTTATTAATAATAATTGTTATTGTTATAATTGTTATTGTTATTTATGACCTAAAATGGTCATAATGTTAATGAAATGTCTGCTCTCCCCAAAGGCCAAACAATCTCTGGCCACCCTCACTAAAGATGTTCCAAAACGGCACTCAGTGTCGATGCCCTCCGAGCCAGTGGTGAACGGGAGTCAGGAGTGGGTGATTCAGGCCGAGCTTCCTCTCACGGCAGCTATCAGACAGAGCCAACAGTCCCTGTACCATGCAGACAGACAAGGTAATCACACACACACACATACATAGAACATATCCTGTACCAATGTTGCCAAGATTGTTTCTCATTTAGCCCTTGTGTATAAGTGGGTATTTAAACCAAATTTCAACACTGAAGCCAAATTGCCACTGAGCATGTGGAAATGTACTGTATAGATAGTATTAGGGTATAAGAGCAGGAGCTGATCAAAACATTGTGGAATGTGGTATTGTAATTCCCAGCAAAACGTCTAATCTGATAATAGAACCAATACAACAACTACAGTTTACAACATCACTTAGCCTCATCTTCTTCTGCCTTCAGTTTCACATCAGTACTTTATAGCAGCTCCCTATAATATTACAGGTATGGCCTGGGTAATGTCTGTTCAAGCAGTAAGTAACCACGAACAGTATCATAATTGTAATTGTTTTCTTCATGTCAGTTTGCTGAATCTGACGAGGTGTGTTAAGGCTCTGACTTACTGATCAGAAGGTCGGCGGTTCGAGCTTCAGCTCCACCAGGTTGCCGCCGCCGGGCCCTTGAGCGAGGCCCTTAACCCTGTGTGCTCCAGGGGCCTTGTATAATGTCTGACCCTGCGCTCTGACTCCACTTATAAGTAGCTGGGATATACGAATAATAAAGAATTTTACTGTGCAGTAAGGTATATGTGATGAATAATGGCTGAACCTAAACTCATTACTACAGCATAATGTTTCTGCTTTCGTAATAGAATCCTATAAATTTGTAAACATTTACGTAAATAGTTAGTTTGTGGCACTATTGTCAAAGATTTCTTTACTGTGTAAGAAATGAATTATTAGCTAGTCCTTTCTATATATAGAGATGGAAAAAGATGGAAAAAGCCAAAGAGAAAAGATACAGGATGTGAAAGACATTTGTTACAGTTACACAATTACACTTTATCTATGTTGATCTAGATAAACGTTAACATGGGAAATCATGGGACTCATCTTGTGACCAGTTAAATCAAGTGTATGGGAGTGTGGTCAGGAAAAACGCAAAAAGGAAGGGCCTCTATTTAGCACTCAGTCTGATCTTTTTAAAGTTAAGGGAGAAAGTACTACATTAACCATTTAGGAGTTTTAGCCATTTTTCTCCCTTTCTTCCAGGTCCCTTTATTTTCACAGGCTCAAAAGTAATTGGACAACTGACTGAAAGCAGTTTAATTGCAAGTTGTAGTCAGTTGTGATGAATTGTGGAGGTAAATAGATAGCTGTGCATAGAAATTCTCAGTACCAAAGTGGTACTGAAGTAAGTGTAGAAGGCCATCAAAAATCCTACAGATAAAACCCGAAAACAACCCAAGGCACAAGGACTGAGTCACCTGACCTAAAGCCAAATAAGCATGCTTTTCCCTTACTAAAGAGGAAACTTAAACAGGAAGAACCACAAACCAGCAGGAACAGAAAAGAGCAGCAGTAAAGGCCTGCCAAAGCAGCTCACGGAAGGAAACCCACCATTTGGTGATGACCATGGGGCTCAGACTTCAGGAAATCGTTGACAATTTTTCTTTTTCGATGCAAAGTTTTTTTTCATCCAAGTAATAAAAAATAATGCTAATAGTTATGATGAAGTTAATCGGTGCAGTTAAATTTGAGCCCCTGAACATGGAAGCTCTTATGGAGGGAAAATATATGTAAGTCCCAAAAAGTTATATTTCATATTAAATATATGAAATAGAGCCCTCAAATCAAAGCTGAAGGACTATACTTTTAGACACAACTTGATCGCTTGATTTCAGATCCATTGTGGTGGTGTGCGGAAAGAAGAAGAAAAAAAACCCATGCATTTTGTGAACTTGTCCAAATACTTATGCACTGGACTGTAAATACATTTCTGCTGATTCGGCCAAAAATGTTATCATTAATGCTGGTTATGAAGGGATCTCATCCAACAACATATTTTAGCGGTTTCGACTTCAAATGATTTAAACTGGAGACAATATCCGAATGATTGATGGATATTGAGTAGACATAATGCTTGTCTAAGCTTGACATAATGATTTAGCTGTCTGTCTGTTTCTAACAGCTGCATTACGAATCAGCCCGTGTCATTCACGCCAGCCCTCGATACTCTCCGACACATCAGCAGCTGATGGTGACCACTCATCTACCCTCAGTGACATGAATTCTCCTCGCCACCGGACTCACTCTCTCTGCAATGTAAGAGCTGCCTGGCACCCTCGACCAAGTAATCATCCCTCCCAAATTCTTTTTTTTTTCTTCTTTTTTCCTTTTTTTTTTTTACATCTCTGCACAGCACTGTGTTTTTAGGGTCCAGGTTTGTAATAAAAAAATGGCTCATCCAGGGCCCAATCGAAAAGTGTGGAAAGGCATTACTTATCTACATGACACCTACTGTACATACGTCCTGCATGACAACTAATATAGAGTTGTAGGAAAAGGAAAGGATATCTTGTTTCAACTCTGTTTAATTTATCAAGGCTTGAATAACCACTTGGGTGGTCCTCTCCAGCTTCTATTAACAAAGAACAACAACAAATTTCGGTTGTTTTTTTCAGTATGTAGTCTTTTTTTTTATTTCCAAAAAGGTAAACCAACAGTGAAAACTGAATGTCTACTAAAAGTCAAGGTGTTGGAATGACTAACACCAAGTAAAGATTCCAATGCTGTGTCAGAATCTTAAAGGAGATCAAAGGAATTCCCCAACCGTCAATAAACTGGAGCAAAGTTGAGAGGGCCAAAATTTCTTCAAAATGATGTGAATAAAGGCGGTGTTGTGGTTAGCACTGTTGCCTTGCACCTCCAGAGTCTGGGTTCGATTCCCGGCCAGGGTCGATTCCTGTCTCTGTGTGCCTGGAGTTTGCATGTTCTCCCCGTGCTTGGTGGGTTTCCTCCAGGTACTCCGGTTTCCTCCCACAGTCCAAAGACATGCAGATTAGGCTAATTGGTGTTCTCAAATTGCCCGTAGTGTGTGAATCAGTGTATGTGAGTGCCCTGCGATGGATTGGCACCCTGTCCAGGGTGTACACCGCCTCGTGCCCTACTCATCCTGGGATAGGCTCCAGGCCCCCCATGACCCTGAATACAGGATAAAGTGGTATAGACGATGAGTGAGTGAGTGATGTGAAGGATCCTACAGAATGTGGTTTCTTATTATTATTGCTGCAGGTGTTATTTAACTCCATGAACACGTCCTTCATGTAGCATCAACAAACATAAAAGACAAGATGAGTCTGATTTTTGCTAATCTATGCATAAACTTTGACTAACTCACGCTTCACTCATTTGTTTTGCTTTTGTTGGCTCAGTCCATGGAGGACCTCGAGGACCAGAAGCGTAAAAAGAAGAAGGAAAAAATGAGCCTGGGCTCGCTCTCTCGAGTGTTCACCCGGGGAAAATCCCAACAGAAGGTCCTGGACCCTGGATTGTTCGATGGTACTTTCACCACTGATTATTATATTGAGGAGGACGTCGACTGGTGATTGGAAGCTTTTGTGGGTTTGCATGATTGAGCATGCACTGTATGTATGTACAACTTTATGTCTGAGTACATCCTGAGAGGATTTTGTCAATGTCACAGACATTGAGACAACGCTGGGATTAGGTGGTTTTTGAAAATTATAATAGTTTTGATGAAATGACATCAGAACAATATTGACTACATAACGTTGAATGAATGCCCCTAACAAAATGCTGCAAAAATGACTGCAAAATAATACTGAACTAACAACCTGAGCAGGATTCAAATTCTGGTCACTATGGTGAGAGCACTCCATGATTACCAGTGGGCCACTAGGGAACATGCTGCTAATGCCAGTAAATGGGTGTTCCTAACAATAAGTGGGGCAAAAAAATACCAGCAACAGCAGCATACTAAAATAAAATTAAAAAAAATTGAAAAGCAGCCAAAACGGTTAAAAAAAAATCCCCTAATCAGCTAAAACGGTTAAAAAAATTACCTAAACTCTGTTCTCTGTAACCGAACATGATGCAGTTTGGACACCATATTACAGTATAATACTGTGGGACACCTCAAAAAAAAAAAAAAAAAGAGTTAACATTAAAGCGTTAAAAAATTTGGAATTCTGGAATTCGAAACTTGATGGACAACGATGTGGTCAGATGTTGTGAAAATACATGTTAATTAGCATAAATTCTCCAAATAAAAATAAAAATGTAGTTGTGCTTGGGTCATTCATTCAAAGTTATCTGTGTAATTTTATCAAAGTCGATGGTCATCCAACATTAGGGTTCCTGGTGGGATATATTTGCTAAAACATTCAGAGAAAGACCTGCTGCCTCATCGAAAATGTAAATAAACCACTAAAGATATTGTATGTAAATGAAAAAAATATATATATATATTTATATATGTAGGCATATGTATGTATGTTTACATGCAAATAATTTATACAGTACTGCGCAAGTGTTAAGCACCCGAGATTATTTTCATACATTTTGTATTAGATGTTTATTTCTGCATTAAGACGTATTTTCTGCATTACTTTGTCAAAAAGAGTAAATTGAAGGTTTCCAATTATTCATTTAAAAAAAAACAACAAAGTTTTACAGAGAATCATCTGCATAGCATTAAAGAAAGTAATAACAAATTATAAGCTGCTAATAGTGATAAATAAAAAAATCCACCCATCTGATTTCCTTATAAAACTGTGCAATGGTTAACGTACAAGAACTCGCGCAGTATTACAAACAGGGGTTCTTCCACCTAAATTTGATTTGATTTTTGTTAGCTGTTTAAGAAAATCTTCTATTTTACGTTTTGTATGTAGAAATTATTCATTTAATTACTTTTCGACGGGTTTGATTTAAAGTGTGCCTTTTGCACAGTACTGTGTAATATACTATATAAGCTCATTTGCGTGTGGACTTGTCGTAAAACGTATGTTTCTTTTTATAAACTGGACACTTTAATTACTGCTGTGCTGGTAATAACAGTTTTGTGCACCTTATCTCTGTTTGACATCCGTCCTGAATTCTTATTTTGAATGATCTAGAATAAAAATTTCTCGTTAATAGATCCTCCATGGTCCAGAGCCATGCCATCATCGCCAAATTGCTATTTACAACCCCGATTCCAAAATTAGTTAGGACAGTATGGACAAAAACAGTGAAGTCTTTTCACTTTGAACGATGTTGAAACCTTTACAGGAACTCATTATTTGATTTACCGTGTGAATTTATTTGTTTGTTGAAAATATGCACTTATTTCAAATCTAGTGGCTCCCAAAAATTGGGTCAATTGACTGTTTACCAATGTGTAATATTATAATTTCTACTAATAACACTTCCTAGGCATTTGGGCTATAAAGACATCTGATGGTGATGAGTTTCCCCCATTCTTTCATTATGAAGTCGTTTTCAGCTTACATATTGAGATTTGATGGGTTTCCTTACATTTGGGAGGAATGTTATCCTGAAAGTTTTGGAAAGATTTACATTGTTGGTGCATCTGTTGGCAAATCGTTGAGCTTTACCCCACTCATCTAGAAGGACTAGGCATTTCTTTGAAGCTCCTTGTACAATGGTTTCATCTGTCACAACTTATTTTTGGAGGACGTTGCAGCCACCAGATTTGAAGTGGGTGCATATTTCCAACAAAAATGTAATTCGCCCTTAAAGCTCAGAGCATTTTAGCCATTATTTGTTTTTTAATAAACATATACGGCTCAGGATTGTGCAGTATAGAGCACAAAATTTCTGCACAAAATAGGCAATAGGACTGAATTTCAGTTCATTCTAACCAACTGCCCAAACATGACTGAGCAAAAAATTATAAAATGGGTCACAAAGGCAAAGATATAGCACAGATACACATGAACATTTATGGTTGTTGTTTTCGGTTGTTTCCATGACCAAAAAATGTAATAAAAAAAGAATGATATTTTCGAGGGTTCCACATTTTTGCGACCTCATTTTCAAGTACTTTTTTAAAGAAGGCACTTTAAAGTTGACTTTTCTATTTTATTTTATTATTTTATTATTGTTTTTAGATCATTTCCATACTGTTCCCACTTTTTTGGAATTGGTGTTGTATTTATCCTTATATTTTGTTTACACAAATCTGTGATTTCTGACTTGATGTAACTGTGCAAAGTTGATATTAAATAGGGACATATTCATTCATATTAAATCCCTTCACAAAGTCACACTGAAGTCTTGGGTACATTGTCATATATACAATTTTTCTTAAGAAAATGTACAGCCGTAACAAAAATTTAAACAATACGGCACTCTTTTTGAGGGTGGATGGGTGGATCACACTGTCAGTTTGTAACTTGTTGCAGTACCAACGAAAAGCCTTCTCTACTTTTAATTTAATTTAATTTAATATAATTATAAACAACAAATTATTCTAAAATGTCTTAATTAGGACTTATGTTTTGATTCATGACCTCAAATGGAATATATTGAAGCACTGACGAGACTGTACACTACTAAATTTCTCCTGACAGTGACCGCTAAACCTCAAAGGTGTGCGGGAGGTTTCAAAACTACGGGAGAATTGCCATGTTTAACTTGTGTAGGACTGCTTTTTCAAACAGATCTAATAAACGACATTAAAAAAAAAAGAAGCTGGAGTGGTTTCATATCATAAATTTTATTTATTTATTTATTAAAGGAACCAATGACACCATGCTTGTCTCATCTTTGATACATCAACATCATTTCCTGTTGTTCTACTCTGTTTTTAAGTTTTAAGTAAGACTACTGTATAAAAGTCAGAATTTTGAAAAAAAAAATTATTTCTATTGTTTTAAAAAGTGTATATTAATCCTGAAAACATGAAAAGAAATAAGAATTATGATACAAATATGAAATTATGTAGATAGTATTAAGTAACCCAGTTATACTGTATATTTTATGTTAACGATTCTTCAAAGTAGACACCTTTTGCTTTGACGACAGCTTTGCACAATGTTGGAAGACTCGCTGTCAGCCTCAAGAGCTAGTCACCTGAATGCTTTTCCAAAAATCTTGAAGGAGTTCTAAGAGGTATTGTTGTCTGCTTTTCCAAGCCATCTGAATTGGATTTAGATCTGGTGATTATGGAGGCCAACAATGAAAAATTCTTCCAACCACCAAAGCTGCATCAAGGATATATAAGGACAATCCGAATCGACTATATCCTGTGCGAACAGAAATGGAGAAGCAGGTTAAAGATTCTTGCAGGTTATGATGACAAAAAACTACTTCTAAGGAATAATATTATTGTTTTATTTCAATATTTGATTTCATGTAAGCAGTTAATCATTTGTCCACTAAATTGGACATCCATGCATCAGCAGCTACATTTCAGCTAGAAGTCATACCATTAATGCAAATTCATATCTAATATGAATATAATTTATATATATATATATATATATATATATAACATATTTTGTTTAAAGTAGGTTTTCTATTATTAGAAATTGGTCTATGTTACTGTAAAAACATTTTATTTTTATTTTGTCCAGATTTTTTTTGTATTGCGTGATAGTGTAGCCAAGGGTGCATCATACATCTATTGCACGAAGCTCTGTGTGCGCAATACATAAATAAATAAATAAATAAATAATGGCATCTGGCCATGATATCTCAGGAAACTGAGATCCTTCTAGGAATAAATATGGGTATGTCATTCCTCACATACCCAAGATCAGGAATGCACTGGTCCTCTGAGGAAGGTCTTCATCTTGGTTTGATAGCAGATGTCATGCCAATTAGGAGTCAGAAAATGCTGATAATATCTCCAAAAATCAGATCAATGTGAAATACACTTGAGAAAACCATCCATTCACCAGTAGACCTTGAAGAATTTTAATCAACTGATGCTGCATGCACATGAAATGCCATGTACATCCAGTATCTTGAGTAGTACCTTTGTATATTAGAAGAGTTACTCTACCAACATGTGCAATTTGAATGTCCTATGTTAGTTGATAAGGTTATGTCCACTTTTGCATTGTTTTCAATGCAGCCCTTGTATACATGTATTTGAGATCCTCAAAAAGGACCAAAGCACTGGAATAGGATAGTATCAAATTTTCCATTAAAAAAATAAAAACAAAGAATATGTCATTTCGGAAATACTGCAACAGAAACATTTGTCGGCGTGCATAGATTTCTTCCCTGTGGTTGCTATATTTAGAAATATCCCTAAGCTCTTCATCTGTGACCTACAGCTTAGACTACTATGAAATCAATTCCATCTAGGAAACTCTTTAGTTCAACGAGGGACCGTGGAGGCCAATAGTCACTACTGTGTTTATTCCCATCTTGTACGACCGTGGTAGGACGTCCAGTCAACATACACACACTACAGCCAATTTGGGAACGCCTTTTAGCCTAATTTGCACGTCTTTGGGACGTGGGAGGAAGCACGGTGAGAACATGAAAACTCCATGCACACAGACGCAAGATGGGAATCGAACCCAGAACCTGGAGGTGCAAGGTGACAGCGTGAGCCTTAGCATTAACTTCAGCTTTTAACGCTTTAATGCTGGAGTTGGGGGATTGACATTTCCACATAAGCCATCCATAGCACTCGCGGGGAAGCCTGGAGCCTATGCCAGGAGACTTAGGGCACATCCTGGATGGGGTGCCAGTCCATCAGAGGGCACACACTCATTCACACACTATGGGCAATTTGGGAACATCAATTATCCTAATCTGCATGTCTTTGGACTGTGGGAGGAAACCCACCAAGCACAGGGGGGAAGATACAAACTCTGGAAACTGGAGGTGCCAGGCGACAAAAGACAAAAGGAAGAAAAAGTCCCTGCCTAGTCTTGTTTCCATGTCATGAGGGTGACTTGTTTGTGACCAACATTCTTTTACCTAAATGTAAATGGTACCTAATCTTGAGAAGCAGGCTTGGGTAATAATGTGTTAAAATGTTTGCTTGGGTGTGTACTGGCCTGGCTGTAAAGGGGGTGAGTGTCTTTTTTATGATTGTATTTTTTCCTCCTGGTTTTAAACTAGGTTAGGAGAGAGGACAGTGGAGTTAAAAAAAAAGTGTATTTGTTTTGTTTAGGGAAGGCAGGTTTTGGCATAGAGTGAGCACTGAATTGTTTGTAATTTTGGCATGTACTTACCCCTGGTGTGATGGCCTGTTTCGTTTATTGGTGTTTTGCCATATGGAGCTTGTACTATTCATGACATATTCTGCTAATACAAGCATAGATGCCAGCACCATCTTCACTGGCAAGCTGTGCAGAGCTTTTGTCATAAAATTATTATAGACACACAAAAAAAGAATGTTCTAATGCTCTATGTATAATGCACGTTGTATGTGAGTTTACCTCATTATTTCACTTACTAACGACCAAAACATGGTATTGGTGCTAACAAGTGTCTCATCTAGGTGGAAAAAGGGAATTTTCAGATAGGATCATATAACATCATTTTCATTTTTTATTAACATACGTTTATATTTATCAGATTAAAATAAACTCATTTGCTAAATTCAATTTCATGCCTTTTCATGTAGTCTCCGTAAACTTGTTGATTTGAAATCTCTTAATGATCTTAATTGTCATTCAGATGAAACTTCACAGTGCACCCAAAACATTAATTAATCTTTTGCTGCCTTATTTTAATTAGTTAACACTAGCTAAACAACAAAACTGATATTCTCTTTGCTGTTAAAAAAAAATACTGGCAATTTTAAGGTGGAATATTTTCTTGAGTGTTATTTAACGCATCACTGGTGACCGGATCTTCAAATGCTTACAAATGTCACGTTGAGCAAAAAGATATTCTTTCTTTTCATTTGAAGACAAAAGGTGGCAGAGCATCAGTCCACTGCACTCTGTAACACCACATCTGTGACTGCAATATGCGTTTGTGAATAACATATTTCAGAGCCTGCCTATGTTGCAAAACAGTTTACTATAGAATGTCTATGACTATTATAAAATTACAATTGCATAGTTTTTTAGATTTCTTTTGCAGGGAGCTCACTTTATGCCACTCACTTTAAAGAAACCCTGTTGAGAGAGTGGATTGTGTCTTCTCTAGACTCCTTCCTTACCTCCGTGTCCTTCCTACCCTGGACAGATACATAACAAACGTGTTGCATTACCTTAGCATAAACCCAATTTTATATATATTGTGAATTTGTTTCTGCAAAGCTCAGCTGAACTTTCAGCTTCTAGATAATTATCACACCCCAGGTGTTATGAAATGGTGAGTAAGAACCACTAAGGTTTTGCTTGCAACAACAAATAACTATCAGTGTTACTTTACCAAGCTTCACGGTAAAAGAGTATCATATCAACTCAGTGATGTACAATAAACCAGAGATCTGACCTGCTCTTCTATTGGAAGAAAGTTATCCACAATTCACTAAACAAAGAACACTGGGCCAAACGAGAACCAAACCGATACATTTTTGGCAATGGGGTGATTCTACAATTCAATACATTTTTTTAATTTAAAAATGTATATTTTGCCCTAAACTGTTAATTTTGTAGGCAACTGGAAATATTTTAGTGCATCCCCTGGCACATATGCTGATTCAGCTGGTCTTTCTCACACTAAAGAAATTAATTCGTGACATCCAAAGAAATCAGAAATTTTTTAGCAAATCTGTATTTATACAGAAAACAAGTGAGACCTACAACTTTTAGAACACATTTTGTTTGACCAATTCCACCCACAAGAGGAAATGAATAAACACCACAAAATAAATTTTATCAATGAGAATACAAAGAGTAAAGAGAAGGTGTAACATGGCGCATCACTATCTGTCCTTGTTGCTGCGTAAATCGGTGGTCAGAGGATCATGCTGAATGGTTTGGTGCAACATGAGGGCCAACAGCCCCGCTCGGTTAGTCATCGCTGTTCTTACGTTACGTTCCTGTTCAAATAGCTCATCCAACTTGTACCACTGTTATAATAAAAACACAAAGAAACTTGTTGTGAGAAAATGCTGCGTGTCACAAAGATGACTTGTTATATTTTTTTAAAGCAATACACAGGTGCTGTAACACATGTACAGAGTATAATCTAAACATAAATTAGTTTAACATTTGACCCACCACTCGCACACGCTCAAGGTCTACTTCTGCTCGTCTGAGTTTCTCCCAGCAGTAGTGTCTGTTGCATTTGCGCTTCGACATTCTGCAGTACTCTCCTGTTGGCTCAAAGACATTATGCACAAGAGGACATCCACACACTTCATCTACTGGCACCTAAGAGAGAGAGAAAAAATGACAAAATGATGAAAGGCTATTTCATTTTATTTTTCATTATGTAACCCCTGCTACACATGTTGGAAGCATCCCCACTCGAGCTTTACAGTTATGATGCAGCTGGCTGTGAAAAAAGATTTCACAGTTTGAATACTCTGATAACCCTTTCCTAAATACATATCTTGGTGGACACATTATTTAATCAATAATAAAGGTTCTAATGGATATTTGGGTGGGAGGGAAATGTTGAGAGACAGATGGAAGACAGAAGTCGTGAAAACAAGATTTCGTAGAAAACAGATTGCTGTTTTCCTGTCAATTGTGGCTCAATGCTTTACTTCTATTTGCTTTTTATTATTTTTTTTCTTACAGACAAGACTGAATCTAACTCAGCATTAGATTAGCCAACAATATAACATGATTATCTACCTTTGTGTTAGGACATAATTAGCCATATTATCATCACCTACATGGACGAGGACAAACATTTAGCAGACAATTATCGGTTCTATTTTATTCCAGCTTCTTTTTTCCCCTCCTCAAAATGCTTCACCGCTCTTTGTTTTGTACAAAATACAGAGAGAATTGCTATTGCAATTAAAATCCTGCTTGCTGTCCTTCTTTTGTTAAAGGAAAGCTTTCCCTGTTTCAACAGCATCAGCGTTACGCAAGAGAGGGAAGTATTACTGTTAATGGTTGTAATTCTTCTCTCTCATCACAGGCAAACATCATGCACAGATACACACAAACCATAATTACAAAAATCATGGGACTAGGTTTTCACCTTAGGGTCTCTGGAATGTTCTGGACACAACACCTGGAGCCTCTTGCAGTACGTTTTACTCTGAGGGTTATACACATCGCAAAAGAGTCTTGTCGCCCTGGTAACACAGTGGACACATTATTTGTAAACACACAAGACATAACATTTAAATGTATTTCTTTAAATCAGTTTAATGCTTAAATCCTTCTTACCCTTCTATTCGTGTAGGGAAAATTGAACCAAACGATGTCTGACTTTCATACTGTTCGTGGAAAAATCAAAACAAAAAATGTTGTAGGAAAATCTTACACTCACAATATCTGGAGAACTGAAGAGACAAAAGTCTGAGACAAAAGCAGATCAGAGGTAATTTAAAGGCACTATATATTTACCTTAGCGTAACACCTTTCCATGTGCCTCATTGCCACTTTAGGGTTGATGGGGTGACTGCAAGATATACAAAAGATCTGGAGATCCATGTCTTCACTCTCAGTTTCATTCACCTACAGAGGGACACAGAATACATGTTTGTTTGTAGTCTAAAGACAGCAATCGGATGCCTTCCATCTGGATCCATCTGGGAATAATATCAATAATAATAATGATAATAATAATAAGCACTAAACCGACTCATATCTGCTGATAACTAACCTCTTACCATTTTATACAAGACCTTCCTGACTGGTAGTTATAGCTTTGATGGGGGAGTGCCCAAATATGACTAAATTATGTAGAAAAATCGGCAAAAATTATTTTTTCCCAAAAAACAAAAAAATAAAAAAATTTTTTTTAAATAAAATAAAAGATATACTAATATTGACCTATAACGTGCTGAATAGTCTCGCACTACAGTACCTGAGTGAACTGCTGGATTAAAAGGTGCTGGATATTCGTGGGTACCTTGTATAAAAAAGACTACAGGGGCCAGAGCTTTTTCTTATAAAGCATCATAGTTATGGAATAGCTTTCCATAACTTTGGACACTAGAGATAGGGGACAAACTGATTCATGTATCACCACACTGACTCCAAACATATATATATATATATATTTTAAATCATGTGACAAATTAGCATTCTCATTGTGTTTTAAGATTTGAGTAACCATGTGTAATAAGTGGGTTTGAGATAGAGTTTGGAAAAAGAGGCAGATCAGAGGCTTTTAATGCGGACGATTTTTGATAACTTAATGCCATAAAAATGCGTTTTTGTTGTGTGACTCGCGATCTTCTGCGCTTGGTACAGGAGCATTTATATCTAAGGCTGATCGCCCGTTCATCGGTCACGGCGAATCAAATTAAAAACAGAGCAGTTCTGGCCCCCGGCCGATCGACTGGTTTATCTCTATTAAAAACATAAAAATATAAAATATTTATGTAATCAATCACCACACAAAAAAAAATCGTGATTTATAAATGAATTGATTTGCCATCCCCCATCTCTAGTTAGCAACCTCAATAAAATGGACATCATGTTAACTAAAATATATTTTCTGTAATATACAGTAGTTGCAGTTTTGACCATATAGCACAGTTATAGAAGGGATTTATTTTTGATTGCCCTATGTGCGATCACCCAAAAGGGGATGAGTTCCTGTACTCTGTCTAGCACATCAGAGAAAAATTGAAAATTTGGAAGTGTATGCATTTTTTCAGTGTGTAAGTTTATACCTGGAATTTTGTAAAATGCATTAATATTACAGCCATTGTTAAAAGCTCTACATAAATATAATTCAACTGAGAATATAAGCACCATCACTAACGCTTTCTTAACCAAAGAAATATTTGTGTATGGCCTCTGGGCCAGTAAGTTCCTACATCTTCATCTTGCTGAACAACGTGCTGCTTGGCTTTAGCAATGATTCCCTCCAGCTCATGAAAGCGTCGCTCCATTTCAGTGAGACGCATGCGGGCGGCCTGCTGTTCTTTACGAATTCGCTCCAGTTGTTTCCTGCCCATCTCCTCAGCGATGCATGGACTCTGCTGCCACTGCTGTATACGCTGCGGAAGAATCTCGTAAATCCGGCTGCCGGATTAAATAAGCACACAAAAGAGTATGATGAAGGGATTCTTTAAAAAAAAAAAAAGAAAAAAGAAAAAAAAGAAGTTAAATTTAAACATTCAAAAATGTATAAAAATGAGACCTACTTGGCTGCTAGCTTCATGCCACAATCTTCTGAGCAGTATTTTGAGTTGGGACGTGCCATTTCAGTACAGGTAGGACCCAAGCACTGGTGCAAGCTTCCAATGTAATGAACATCACTTCTGTCACTGTGCCTTACACGATCTTTATGCTTCTGTTTCTGCTTATGCCTGCGAGACTCCTTCTGCAAAGGGACAACACCACACCAATGCACTGAATGTCATGACAAAAAAAGTTGCACATGCATGCTCTATGTCACAACACTTGGTCTTGGTACCTTTTTATCAAATTTCTTCTCTCGATGCTTAACATGTTTGACTTTTATAGCTTTCTTGCACTGGCCAGAGCTGTAAACTGGACTTTCCTTATCCTCCCTGCTCCATGGCTACACAAGAGTGAAAGCAGCAAGTTAAAATGTTACATAATGCATGACACTTTTCTAAAATATAAATAAATAAATAGATCAATAAATAATGCTTTGATCACTGACTAAGAGCAATTTGAAGAATATTTCAATCACATTACCATGTTCTGGTCCTTGTATCGTGAGTACAGCTCAACCTCACTATCATTATAGTCATCTGAATAACGTCTGTCTCTGTGCATCCTATTTTCGGTCCTCTCATGCAAGGAAAACTCCTCATCTCGGACACGCAGCATTTTCTTAAAAGAACACAATTAAAGACACACAGCATTTAAGATCTACAAAGTGCAAACATGAAAACTGATGTGAAGCACCACTTCACGAAACACCCCTTCTGCTTTGTCTTTGGTCATCATGATCACATTAACTATAGCTGGGGGACAAATAAGAAAAATCTTTAACATGTGTGACTTAGGCAAGCAATTATCTTCCTACCATGCTAAGAGGTATGTATGCTGAGCATTTCAAATGTCCCTTATTTTGAATCCTGATGACAAGAGAAAAATATCCTATCAGCCCCTGAAAGAACGTTAAGGGGCCCCAGAGCATTCAGCCCAACATTAAGAGAGTGGAAGTTCAAATCCACAGTTTGTGTCTAAGAGTCAAGGAATGATATTTGGGCGTAAACCTGCGGCAGTTACACAAGGTGCTTCACACCTTACATTATCACCAATCATCAACTTTAAATAGAAATGTATGCAATTACCCTCGCACGAACTACACACTGCCGCTGTCGACATTTTTGCCGGATTTTGTTTGGGCCCCCAAATTTTTTCATATCCTTGCAGAAGTCACACTGTGCACAATCTTCAGTACGTCTGCAGGGTTCACACTCGCCACACATACGTGCAGAACGTTTCACCTGTAACAAATTTTTATAAATGCACATATGAGTATTTAACAGGTATTTTAAACTATGCCTGTCTATAGCAGCAAGACATGTCACAAAAATAAGGATGTGTGCATGTGCATGTGGGGCCCAGACCAGGGGTAAAAGCTGTGAACACTCACTTTAGATCCACGCCGTTTATCCAGTTTGAAGTCTGGAGTACTTGATCGTTTTTCAATTCTCTCTGGTTCCATTTCTTTCTCACGCGATTTTTTCATCCGGTATTTCACTTCAAGGGAGGGATCCATTTCTGTCAGTTAGAGAAACACTAATTATGGATGTAGCTCTATTTACCACGGATAATCCAATGGATAGCCAAGCAGCTTCCTAGACTGGAAGAATGCTTTTTGTGAAAACCAGATTATTCTGGTCACTGGCTGAATGATCGTGCATGATGGTGCATCTTTGGGAGATAGCTCCAGAGGTTGCATATGGATATGAAATGCTAAGGTTTAAGGAAAGGATGGCTGTTTGACAGATGAATGATCTGTTCATTAAGTACATTTAAAAGTTTTGGAAGGGCCTGGCATTCCAGCACAAAAAAGGGGAACAATAAAACATAATTTCAGTTTTTCCAGATATTTTAAAAAGTAGCAATCATCATTCAAACAATTTTCTCTGTTGTGATCTTTCTGACTAAACAGATGAGGTTGGGCTACTTACCCTGACACTGCTGGCAGTACCACACTCTGATACCCTTAGCCATCTTCTCAGTCACATTTATGCAATGTCCGTGGAACCATTCGTTACAGTTATCACAGCCACTGTAGAGAAAAGACTGAGTAAACTGCAGCAAAAGTAAAAAATACACATGTACAAAAGGATGGAAATTCCATTAAGATATACTGCACATGGATCTCACATCATGAAACAGTTGATGTCTGGTTTCCTACAGATGCAGTACAGTGGTGGCTTCTCCTCTTCTGCACTGCTGTTGTCCATTGCTGGCATTTGGTCCATATCTGACATTTCACTATCCTTATCGTTGAAATACATAATACAAGCAAACAGGTTTATTTTGGACGCTTTCACACCTTAGTCGAAATATTATACACAAACTATATACTATTTATACTCTAGACATAATTGAACAAAATGAAAAAAATATGCATAAAAACTTTAAATGTATTTTATCATTTATTTATAAACAGATTTTTGGATGCAACTAACACTACAATAGTGGAATCATTTACCCAGCCCAGAGAACTCCTGGTAAGAAGAGTGTGTAAAGAATATTTAATTTGATTCTGAGCCTTAAACTTTCTAAGCTGTAATATAGGCAGTTTATTTTCAGCCCTTCTAATTATCACTGGTGGTTATTCATTCATTCCTCTTCTATACCGCTTATCCTGTATAGGGTTGCGGGGGTCTGGAGCCTATCCCAGGAGACTTTGGACACAAGGTGGGGTACACCCTGGATGGGGTAACAGTCTATCGCAGGGCACACACACTCACAAGCTACGGGCAATTTGGGAACTCCAATTAGAACTCTTAATCTGCATGTCTTTGGACTGTGGGAGTAAACCGGAGTACACTGTGGAAACCCACCAAGTACGGGAAGAACATGCAAACTCCACATACACACACTGCGAAGCGGGAATCGAACCCTCGATCTACATTAGCGCTTCATACATAAATACTACAGTGTACATAAACATTACTCCCTGTTCAGGGAATATCAATTAGGGGAGCAATCATCTACAAAATTCAGCGCTTCCTCCATGATTTATCCTAGTGATGTAAACATCTCTGACACCTGTTGCTGCTCCCGTGTAAATATTACACTTCTGAAATTTTTCAAACATGTACTACTAAAAGAAATGCACATTTTTAACATATTATTATTATTATTATTATTATTATAATTGACTAGATGTACAATGTCATACCTAAAATTACTTATGCTGTATTCTGAAAACTATTTATTTATTTAGCTATGCCTATGGAATATTAATGATTTATTGATTTCATGCCCATGTAAACTTTCAAATGGCTATTATGTAACATTATTAATATATAAAGTCTTTGATGATGGTGATGAATGGAATAATCGCGCGAGCTCTTTTTTTTTGGCGCTCCAGCGAGGCGCGATGACACATGGGTAATTTTGCTTATCAGCTTCCTGAGTAGTTATAAAGCATTGTTTAGTTTTGCTTTCTCTAGTTTGGGAGTTTCTTCCAGATTACTAAATAGCCTGTGCAGGCTGTGTCGCAGGAAACTGGACCTGCCCTATGTAATCCTGCTGATGAATAAATGAATTCAGTCCTAGATATGAGCACAGTCCACAATGATTCATTATACCACAAGGCAATGACACAAAACTACAGACCAAATCACAAATATTATACATGTTTTTCTAGAACTTGTCTTGTTAGTTATATTAGCACACTTACCATAGTCGCTAATCACCTGCGGATGTACGCAAGGCGGCTTCTTCGATTAAAACACCTTCGAGGGCACTTCTAGCCTTAATCTGGTTGTAAACTTAAAACCGGTTCAGTTATCCTTAATACCGAAGCACAGGAGCAGGAGTTAAACAAAAACACGACCTCACCGGTAAAACAATGCTAATGCTGCTGCTACTACTGCTGCTGTTGAGGCTATTTCTTCTTCGTTGTCGTCGTCGTCTTCTTCTTTGAATTGAGGGACCATTACAACGTCATGCAGCGTTACCGCCACCTACAGGTCTATTATTAAAAACACAATTCTCCACAAACATTTCTGAAATCATTCTTGTCTTAACAACATTCAAAAAGTCGTGTGTGGTTCAGATGGTCTTCTCAATGCCTTTAATTTCTTCCACAGTGACACTTATTTAAGCAATGGTCGTGCTGTTGTACTGAATACAAACCCGGATGTGAAGATGATATTGATATTCAATAACTTACAACAGCATAAACTCAAGTGTGATATTGCTTTATACAACAGTTCCCTGCCAAACACCTATCTTTCAGCAACAGGCAGAACTTGCATTAACCTGGCAATTGACAGTTAGCGGACAACCGTTAGTGTAATTCATACATGAAGGTAGTTTTAAATTCTTATCAGTACTGTGTGGCCAAAGGTAAGCAGAATAAAACATGAGGTGGTGGACAGTCCCGTAAAGTTTTTCTTTATCTCCACTTATTCTAATTTACAATAACCTGAGCTTACTACACTGGGAATGAACCCCCAAAAAGAATAAAATGATAAAATCTAGTGTGCTGTGTAGAGTGTAGAATGCCTTGTTCCATACACCATGTAGTGCCCATGTGTGGTAGTGGGTTAGTGATCATAAGGACAGCTGTGAATAAAAGCAATTTATATAGGTAAACTTCACAGTGCTGTTAATACACTATATCAGCACTTGTGGAATGCCTCCTGTCCAAATAAATTACTTGCTTGGAATTAACTGCTGTATAAAAACAATATTTATTGTTTGCATAATTATACATGCCATCAAAAGATCTCTTCAAAAACATATTTCTTAATAACATTTACTTCATATAAGGATGCCAACTTGAGTACATTTTGTATACATACAATAACTGTATTTGGACATTTTTGAAGATAAAATATCCAATAACATCCATTAGTAAATAAGTAATATTACAGTAAAAAAATTCTAATATAAATATGAACAGAATAAGTAATTTCCCTCTGGGATTAATAAAGTTCTTTTAATCTTGAATACCTACAGTAAATTCCTCCACTAAAATGAACATAACATTATAATAATGTATTTATTGCAATAGCACAACTTGCCAGGCTTGTGCAGGCTTGACTGGCACTGCATCCAGTGGCTGGAGTTTGGGCATTGGGTGATAAACAGAAATCTTAAAAATTAGATGCACACAGAATAGTGTATATAATATGTACAAACTGCCTACCTTATTTCCCTTGATGTTTAGCATTTAATACATATAAAATTAATCAATTAATGATTTTATCATATTTGTGGGATGTTTCAGGGATCCATTGTATCCGTCCACCTTTCTTTGCTATACTATTTCAAAAATGTTTCTGAACATCAGTAAGTTATTTGAAATGACTACAGCAGTAAATAGTATATGTGTAAATATGTACAGTATATGATGGCATGGTCGATTAGTGGTTAGGACCTCCAGGGTCCAGGTTGGATTCCTGCCTTGAGGTCTGGAGATTAGTTTAATTGACAATGTGTAATTTTTATGTATGTATGTAGAATAGGATGTATGTAAATATGCATTGTAAATTTGTGCAACCTTACAAAAAAAGTACTGTAATTTTTAAGTCTAACTTTCTATTTAATGAAGACCAAACCCCCGTATATGACGTCACACTGCCAACACTGCAGTTCAATATTTCAAAACTCGTATGTTAAAAAAAAAAAAAAGGTATCTGTCATTAAAAAAAGAAGAAAGATATAACGTTTGCATACAGAATTTTCATGTATTCATTTTATGAATTCTAAGCATTTAAAAAAAAAAAAAGAAGAAGTCTGTAATCATCACACATAATGCGGTACATAGAAAATAACTTGTGCGCATGCGCAGCGGAAATCGCAGCGGAAGAGGACGAGAGCAACGCTTCAACAAAAACACTGCCGGTACAGCTTCTTATAGAGATATAAGAATATGTATTTAAAATAAATAAATGAATGAATAAATAAACCACCGACTCGAAATATTCTCCTCTAAAAATGTCTTTCCTAGACAGACTAAGTTAATTTATATAAAAAAGTCTCCGTATGCTAGGTATCAGGTGCTCTAGCTAGGTAGCTAATTACATAGCCACAGGAGAGAGAGAGAGAGAACCTGCTGCTGCTAATGTTAACCACGAAAGTAAAGTAAACACCAGTGTGTACTCTGGATAAGATATCTGTATTTCATCATTCTATATCTACTTTCATTTTCATCTGTAGAACAGATATAGATTGTACATATGTATTGTCATTCTTCACTCAACTTGATTAGTTTTGGATTTTTAAAAACATTTGTTTAAGAAATGTTTCTCTCTTGTTTCCTCAGTACATATTGTGTTGATATGAATCAGGGGAATCCGATCGAATATGAACGACATGGAGGCGACTGACTCGCCTGTTATCACATCTTTACTTCAGACTGATGAAAACAAAATGCAGTCTGAAGATACTATAGACTGTATTACAGAAGTGGAAGATCATGTGACTCTCCCAACAATAGTAGGATGTGATGAGACAGAACTGATAGACACTCAGTCAGAAGATGGCTTAGATCTAAATAATGTTCCAGTGGATGTTCAGAAAGAAGGAGCTGTTCTGTTTGATGTAGCGGACGCTGGTAAAAGTTTGGAGGACAATGGCCAGGAGGATTCGGGTGAATTTGTTGTGGCCGTGTTAGCTCGAGGAAAGCTGGAAGAGCCGGGCGTGTGCGCAAACAGAATTCCGTCACCCCTCTCAGAATCTCACCTAGAGGCTTCTTCTCACTCGGACGAGGATGTGACTGCGGAGAGCTGGAGACAGCACCGGAAGCACGTCTTTGTCCTGAGTGAGGCTGGGAAGCCCATCTACTCACGCTATGGCAGCGAGGAAGCCCTGTCCTCCACCATGGGTGTCATGATGGCTCTGGTGTCCTTCATTCAGAGCGGGGACAATGTGATTCGTTCTGTCTACTCAGGTATTAACCTTCTACAGGGAATGAAATTAATCGATGCAACAATAATAAATCGATTATAAAATATAATCAGTATAAAATGCACCAGTTGCTGACTTTGCAAATTCCTATTTTGCGGATTTAAATTTTCTCTTTTTTATAACCATAAGTGATGGCAAACCCAAACCTTTTTATGATATAAAGTGCTCAAAATAAAAATTGCTCCAGAGCATTTATTTATTGATAATTGAATCAGTTGTGTTTTGTTTAAATTGTTACATTGTTGTGTTATTTAAAAAAGTGTGTGTGTGTGTGTGTGTGTGTATATATATATATATATATATAAATTATTTTGAGCTGACCAAATCGTTTCAAATAGCTGCTCACACACTATTAGAGGGTGGGAGGGAGCACACAGTGTTATAATCGGTTATAACTTGATTATAATAATAATCAGTTATAACTTGTTCCATCACTGCTAGATCAAGCTGAAAACTGCAGATTCTGGTCACTGGCCAATTGATTGGTGCATCAATCAAGGTCATATACATCATGGTGATATACACACATACAAAGAAAGCCCAAAAATGTAAGCCCATAATGCTTTATGCTATATGTTGATATATGATAATATTATGACGATAATATAATATGATCTATACATATTATAAAACTAAAGTATTGAACGCATCAAGGTGGTTTTTCGAATTTTTGTCTGTTTGTGCACGCATAACGTAAAAACTACTAATTTAATTTTAATGGTGTTTTCATAGGTAACATATAGGCTTTGTTTCATCACAATTGGCCGCACGGGAAGAGAAGAATTGCTAATTTGCAATTTAAATGGAAAATGCCCTTATATTATAAAAAAAAAAAAACTACCTTGAAAAAAACATTAGTTCTGCTTAAAATTCAACAGATAGTGTTGTATTTTTTTTTTTAAACATACTTATGAGCATGCACTAATAAAATAATAAAAATACATTTTGCGGGCACATCTAGTGTGTCTATGTATATTGTGTGTGTGGTGCAAATAGTACCTATTAGTAATAGTAATGGACTAGCAATGTAAGTTGCATGTAATTCTTATATTTAAAGTCTTTTATAACCATAGGCCTTCCCCAGATTCTGAACAAACTTGGTAATGTAGCAAACACAGGGTACTAAATTAAACATCATCATATGCACCTCAGGAGATTTGCACCATTTTGTGAGCTACAGCATGTTATTTTAATGTAAATGATGCTGCAGTTTCAGAAGTGTTTGTTGCTGTTTTTAACTGTTCTGTCTGAAACTCTTCTGTTACAGATGAGCATACAGTGGTCTTCATGCAGCAGGGCCCTCTGGTGCTCGTCTCTGTCTCTAGCACCCATCAGTCTGAGCAGCAGCTACGCAGTGAACTGCTTTATGTCTATAACCAGATTGTGAGCATGCTTACCCAAGCCAGCATCACCCGCATCTTTGAGCACAAGAAGAACTACGACTTGCGCCGCTTGCTAGCTGGCTCAGAGAAGATCCTAGATGGTTTATTAAATTTGGTCGACTTTGATCCGAGTTTCTTGCTCTCTGCTGTGCACTGTCTACCTATTTCCTCTTCATTCAGGGACTCGCTTAGCCAGATACTTCAGAAATCCATAACTCCCAACCTAGTCTTCTCTATACTCATTGCCAAGAACAAGCTGCTCACCATTGCACAGGAGAAGATGGTGATTGAGGATGCCAAGCTGGACCCTGCTGACCTTCACCTGCTCCTCAACCTAATTGGTGCCTCCTCTGCGTTCCAGGCTGGTGAAATCTGGACCCCAATCTGCCTCCCCAGCTTTAACCCCGACTGTTACTTTTATGCCTACATATCCTACCTGGACCCACCTGAGTGCACCGTGTGCCTGCTGCTGCTTTCCACAGACAATGAGGCATTTTATGCAGTGGCAGAGTGCAAGAGAAAGATTGAGGAAGCCATGCAGGCCCAAAATGCTCTAAGCTCAATTGCCAAAGCTCAGTCCTACAGCATCAGTCAGGTGGGAGTGTCTGATCTCCGACACTTTATGTACAAGCCTTTTGATGTTCCAGACAACCACCATCAGCTGATACAGTTCACCAGGTAAACATAAAAAATGCTAATTATTTATTTTCAGCCTCTTTTTGAGGCGCATTTAAGTCAGCACAGGGTCTGGTTTACTCCTGACCTAAAATAAGCTAACCTTAAGAAAACAGCTAAGGATGGTTATATGTCATTGATTATAGTTGATGATCATTTGATTTCATGTGCATTTCAAGAGATCGATTAGGAAAACATGCCAATTGATTTTTAATAGTTAAAAATCCTAAAACATGTTTAAAATGTTTTAAAAATGTTGCATGTTTTTCTGTGAGCCTGTGCAACTACTGCGTGATAGAAACATGCTTAAAATGCCTATAGCTACGCATGCTCAAAACTAGGGCTTCGCTAAAAGATTATTTTATTTTATTACTTTTTTTATCAGTAGATCTATTTTTTTTTAATTAGTATAGCAGTTAGTAATAATTTTTTATCAGCTAGCCAGTAAATAATATGGGTGCTCTTAGGGCTACATGATTCTTGCTAAAATATGAATCATAATTTTTCTCCATGGGAATTGAGATCACAATTTTCTCACATGATTTAATAAAAAATAAAAACTAAACATTTATTGCACTCAAGTGCAAAAAAAAAAGGTTTTATTTACAGGACATTCAGTTATTTTAAAGTGCTGAAGTATCAAAAATAATAACTTTTTTATTTTAGACCACATAAAGTGAATACAGCTTTAAACTGTTGAACATAAGAGAACTTATTGGTTCTTGATTACTAAACCGTGTGCGCCGATTAATAAACCTTAGCCCCATTCCCGAGAAAACGGCTTCTACGGCTTCTAAAATTGACATTGTTAGCGTTCTTTAATCCCGATGCGTTTTTATTTTCCGCTTACTGCTGCAAATCCATCAAGTACTGACTGACTATGATTAATTAGGTCTGTCTGCTTGTTACACGTCACACATAGCGGAACTCGGCACATGAGGGAGAGGAGAGAAGTGATCGAGATTTATGATTAATGGGTAAATTAATAAAGAATAAGGCTTATTCTGATAATAATGTGTGTGAGTGTAACCAATAACGTGCAAAATCAGCATGATCTGAATGCAGGGAAATACACGGAAGTCATTTAGAAATGAGATCGCAATTATGTATAGATTGAGATCAAGATTTCTTTTGGAATTAATCAGCCCTAGGTCCTGTGATCAATCGGCCACTGATCAAAATAGGCTGATAATCACTTAATATTTACTGATCGGTTGTCTCTCACCTAGCCCATCACATAAACATAAACAATATATTAATTTGATGACAGCAACATCAACCTGCCACCCCAAGTCTGGGAATATAACCAAGTCTCTTTAAAAGATGTCAAATTAGCTAAATGCAAAGTTTTTTTTATTTTTTCTCCCTGAAGCAAAACCACATCTGGGAACATCTGCCCGTGGTTTTATACAACAAACCTTATTCGTAGGTTAGGAACAACACAGCGTGAATAATTTGAGTATGAAAAGTTATCCTCAAAGGCAACCAATCACCTACTGCATAACAGAAGCCCTCAAAAAGCTTGAGGCTTACTCTGTAGGGAGTAAAAAGACCAAAAACATAATTACAAAAACAATAAAGAAAAGTGAAATAAAGAGGTTCCCAGCATGTCACTGAAAAATGCTGTAGTGCATAGCCCAACAAGTTACCAACAGTGTGAGCAGAAAAGCAACCATCACACTGTCTCTTCCCATGCTTCACAGTGGAAACCACACATTCAGGAATCTGAATATACATATCTTCTTTTCACCCTCTCTGCATCTAACAAAGGACCGTTTTTCACTCCTCTAAAGTTCAATCCTTGTGATTCGTGTCCCAAGTAAGACTGTTGTTCCAAAGTAATGTCCTTTTTGGCCGCAGTTTGACCTGATTTCCCTCAGGGTGATTATTTTCCATAAATATGGAATGTGGATTTATGGTGGTCTCCTGCTTGTCTGTGAATTTCAGGCTTCTGCCACCTCTTCTTGGTTATCTTTCTTTTAGGTAAATGGTGTAAACATACTTTATAGAATACACCTCTTAATGTAATGCTACATAAATGTAAGATAAAACTTGACTCTATGTCTGTAAGTGCTGTAGGTTGCCATAGAAATCATAAAGTTATGGTATACAGTAAATACTGTAGAGAGCTCTGTAAAACTTCTCAAGTTGTTACTTACCTGTTTTATTCTCTGAAGGCCTGGCTGGATAACTGAGGCTGCTGTGAGGCAGCTCAAATTCAACTGGACTCATTGCCCAGCTTCAGTCATGATGGGCTATTATTTATTATATGGTCCACCAAAGTTACACATACTGTATTTCATTGCAAATATTGACTCACATTTCTCTTTCTCCTCCTCCTCCTCCTCTTAACTTTTTACAGATATGTACACAGTTTCATGTATAAAATGGAGAAAAACTGATTGCAAAAAAAAAAGAAAAGAAACAAAGTTTTAGGTGACCTGCCTAAGAAACAAATATATATAAAAGGCACTTTATCTCTTGCTGTTTGCTTGTGAGGGTACTTTACAGGGTGCTAGCACTATTCCTTTTACTGAAAAGTCACCCACAAAAGCAATGAATTCCAGATTCCAGTATTGGTGTTTTAATGATTATTTGAATGGGTCTATTTCCGGGGGAGAATAATTCAATATTTATTAAAAGAAGACCCTAAGAACTTTGGAGCACAAGGTTTTGGGGTTCAAAAATCAGCACAGGGTAAAATTTATACATTCATGGTCCAAAATATACATGCAGCTTATTATGTTTCCAGGTATAGCAAATGATGAAGTTTGAATCATTTTAGTGACTCAGTTCTTTGAACCTCATTCATCAGAATGAATGAATCTTTTTTCAAGTCGTTTAGTTCATTTCATTCTTTTCATTATTTTCAATAAACAGACCCCCAACAAGTCTACATACACAAATTTTGGCTATAGTTCCAGTAAGGAAAATATTACAATGCAGCAAAGGACATAATATGATAAACAGAATGAGCAGCTCACCGCTCATATCTTCTGGTCTGAAGTGTTCGTTCTTTTGTCACATGACGCTATGCAGTGCATTAAACAGGATTGAGCAGTTCTTGCCCAGTAGAAAATGAATGAATCACTCTCTGAGACTACTCGTCTCAGAGAGTCACGGCCCATCACTAGTATAGCCATGACATTCACCATTAAACAACTTTATCATCTTTGTTTATCCAAATAGTGTAGTTGTAATTTGTATATTATTTCATGTCCTTCTGCACCACGTGCTCTTGAGATTATATTTTCCAGAAATTCCTGAAATATTTTTTTTTTGTATTACTTTTTATCTTTGAACAGCATTGGAATGTGTCCTGTTCCAATTCATTGCAAATTTTAACATAAACCATACAAAAAAAATTAAGGCACATCACTTTCAAATTTTAACCTTTTTTGTGGTTTGTGAATCTCCTTGTCACCAGATTTAGACTGAAGGTTTAACTTGGCTGGATTATGCCTTTTGCTAGGTAACCTGAAAATTGGACATTTTCTAATGCTAATGGTAGTAGTTCGATATAAAATGAGGATAGGTAAACCATGGTTTGTTGTCTAATTGGATCACATTTCTGTTTGCTTGTGGCCCTTAGCCCAGAGATGGAGGCTCCTTATGACAGTCAGGAGGAGAAGATGCGGCTGCTGGACCTTTACAGAGATATGCATGGGCGCATACACAATGCTTCTCGTCCTCTTAAGCTCATTTACCATGTAGCGGCACGAGAGACCCTGCTGGCCTGGGTATGATGCATTTATTTTCTCTAACAGCAGCTCTGACAGCTCTGATTGAATCATAATCAGTTTGGAGGGGGGTGGTTGGGGGGTTGCTTGCAAGATTAGATGTCGTCAAAATACCTGATAGCTGGTCAATACAGTATATACATCCATTCCAAAAGTATTTTAATGGCAAGACCAATTCCTTTGTTGTAGATTAAAGACATTTGTTTTTTCCAAATATGAGAATTTCAGCCTTCATTTCCTGATACTTACATTTAGGTCTGCTAAATTAATTTAACTCTGGTGGTAGTCCTCCTAATTTTTAGGTGAGCAAGTGATAGTCTTTAAATAAATATAACTAAATTCTAATTATATAATAAAATAATATTTTATCATCAATAATAAAATTACACATTTCTTGCTTGCAATAACTACATCAAACAACTGACATCACAAAACTGTTGCATTCTTCATTTGTGATGCTTTTTCATTCAGTTGTTTGTTCTGGCGGGATCCTTCCTTCAGTCTTCTTTTCAGATATGCTCAACTGGGTTAAGGTTTGGTAACTGATTTGACCTTTTCTTTAGATTTAGTTGTTTGCTGTTTAAGTGATTGATGTTAGATCTCATATTTTTAATTATGAGCATATCTTTTCTCTGCACTTCCATCTTTTTCATCACATTGGTAGATATAGAGATGGGGAGGGGGATTGAGTCAGATATGAATCGCGATTCTTTTGTGTGTCGATTCACATAGTCAATCTAGCACAACACACCTGGACAACAAGGACAAAAATTATAACATCATCAATTTATCAATAGTAAGGAAATAAATAATAAAAATCTTATTCAAACCCCAATATCTTTGGTGTTAACAAAAACTACATCACTAACAGGTGAAGTGAATGACCTTGGATCTCTTATTGCTGTAGCAGAAACAGTTATTAAAAGAGAGAGAGAGAGAGAGGGGTGTCCGAACACATAGGGTATCACACCTCCATGAGTACGGAGATGCATAGCTTCTGACCAGTTTGAATGCCCACGGACAGGACCATGGAGCAATGGAAGAAAGTGGCCTGGTTTGATGAATCACGTTTCCCCTCACATTACATTGACAACTGTGTGCGTGTGCTTTGTGTGCCCAGGGAAGTGATGGCACTTGTATGCGCTATAGGAAGGAGGCCAGCTGGCAGTGGTAGTTTGATGTTCTCATGCAGTGTTCAACTAAGAAACTTTGTGCCCTGACAGTCATCTGGATGTTATTTTGACACATACTGGCCACATAACATTGTTGCAGATTGCGACTATTCCCTAATGGCAGTGGCCTTTTTTAGCATAATAAAACATGACATGAATAGAACATGACAGCGTGAACTGTGTTGACTTGCCCTCCAAATTCCTCAGAACTGAATTCAATAGCGGACAAACAAGTTAGATCGATGGAGGCCACACCTCACAGCTTATAGGAATTAAACGATCTTGGTGTCAGATACCAGACCTTAAGAGGTTTTGTGGAGTCCGTGCCTTAAAAAATTTAAGCTGTTTGTCTGGAACAAGCAAGAACCACACAATGGAGTAAGAATTGGTTTAACTGTAAGTTTAAATGTAAAACAATCGTTTGAATATTTTAAGCAAGATTAGTGTGGTTTGTGTTGTACTTTAAAAGTGAAAAAGTGATTTGATTTCTCAGATAATGTTTACCAAGGTCCCGAGTTGTAGGGTGGTTGGGGGGTTCTGCTGCAATTTAGTTCACGTGCATTTGGCCTCTGCTACAACCTTGCGTCAGTTCATTATATAATTTAGAAATGCCATTTAAAGGCAAAACTCAGGGATCTAAGTTAAATTAAAAAATCTTCTGACTTCAGGCTATTTAAGCAGACATTCTTACTTTAATTTCACCTTATTTCCTTTTAGATAATCATAAATATTTATTATTAATTTAATGATATTTACTCCTGTATTGATAAACATAAACGGAAGGCCATCCGTAATGTAAATATGAATCGCGAATAGCCAATATGTCGGACGCTCAGGTGTTCAAAGAAGTTTCTAATTACCAAAACATTAAATGCTTTGAAGTGTCCTTGGTGATAAGATGACTAAACACTAAACTGAAATTCACTTGAAAATGAAGGAAAGATGGGCCACTTAAAAATTCTAAGTGGATATATTTTGCATTTATACGTATTATATGCACTGGGATGAACACACAACTCTCATTGTTAAGAGTACATCTACTTCATCAAATTCACAATTTAAGCCTCTCTCTCTCTCTCTCTCTCACACGCACACACACAAACACACACAGACACACACCCCAACCCCCTTACTTTAGTACATGTAGAATAGTCACCACTTACATCTACAAGCTGATAATGATGAGTCTGATAATGATGATAATGAAGACGTGAGCCAGGAGAGAGCCGTTCCTTTAACTCCACTATTTTCGAATCTTATCAAGGACAAGATTATGATCATTGGTGTCAAATGCCACACTAAGATCAAGTAAGGAGACACAATCCTGATCAGAGGCCAGTAGGAGGCTATTTACCATTTTAGTGCTATCCCTGTGCTATGAAGAGCTCTAAATAATAATAAAAAAATATAATGATGAGGCCTATAATTTTTATATTTATATATGAGTAAGGGTATGTTAAAAAAGAGTAGAGTAAAAAAGGTTGCAGAATTTCATGCAAAGAATGCCGCTCCAACTGTTAAGCACAAATATGCTTTGTGTTTGTCTTAAAGCTAGTCTCACAGGGAGTTTTGGCATTGTCTTACAGCTAGTCTCGCTTTGACACTTGGCAGTGACGGTTGTGTAACACCAGCAAATGTATCAAGAGCCCACAAGTGTAATTAACCCCAAATGTGAAATTGAAATGAAAAAAGTATTGTTGTTGTCATTGTTTGTTTAACTGTGTGTATGTGTGTGTGTGCATTACCAAATCATAATTTTTCATTTTCATATTATATTTGTAACCAACTGCAACAATAGCAACTGCTATTATATTAGTGGGACATTTATTACATATGTGGGATTATTACATTAAAGCTGCAGATTTATGTTCGCAGATTTACATTCTCAATTAGTGGCTTTTTAGACTTGTGCGCTGTTATTCAATTTGTAGGTGTTATTAAGATCTGACCATGCAGGGGAACTTTACTTCACTCACTTTTATACATATTTTTCAACTTTGAAACTGTAAAAGATGGGAATAAAAATATTCTTGTTTAAAATATTAAAGAAATGCCACCTTTATGCCGTTTGGAACTCATCTTAGCTATTCATCAGCAACATGTGTGGGTTTGGGTGTGTGTGTGAGGGGGAGAAAGAGACAGAGAGAGAGAGAAATCAATATTTATATACAAATCAGCCATAACATTAAAGGATGCTCTTGTGCAACCAAAACCGCTTTGGCACATTGATGCATGGACTCCACAAGACCTTTGAAGCTGTCCTGTGGTATGTGGTATGGTAAGAATTAAAATCTAAAATCCTTAAAACCCTGTAAATTGAGGTGGGGTCTCCAGATTGGCTTTTTTTCCAGCAAATCCCATAGATGCTCATTCAGATTTAGATCTGGGGAATTTGAAGGCCAAGTCAACATTTTAACCTCTTTCTCATGTTCCTCAACCTATTCTTAAGCAATTTGTGCAGTGTGGCAAAGAGGATTATCCTGCTGAAAGAGACCTCTGCCATTAGTGAAAACTGTTACCATGAAAGAGCATTCTTGGTCTGTTGCAATGTTTAGGTCTATGGTTTTAGTAGCATTCACTGCTAGGACCGGCAGAACTTTGCCCAGAGCATCACACTCTCTATGCATCACACTCTCTGTCTGCTTGCCTTATTCCCAGAAGAAACAATATTTATATATACAGTGGAACCTTGGATTACGAGCATAATTCGTTCCGGAAGTGGGCTCGTATTCCAAAACACTCGTAAACCAAATAATCATTTCTCTATCAAAACTCATATTATTCGTTCCACAGCCCCAAAAAATAAATACATAAAAATAATTAATACAATCTATAAAATGAAAATAAAACAAATTAATCTGCACTTTACCTTTTAAAAAAGTACAAATAAATCCTGACAGATAAGTGTTTCTGTTGGTGCGCGCAGGCTCTGTGTGTGTGTGTGTGGAATTAGCCTCTTCCCTCGCCTCGTTTTACACAGTAACACTCCACCTCCCTCTCCCTACCTCGCTTTTTAAGATTCACAACAAACACACACACACACACAACGTTAACACCGTTTTAACAGGAAAAAAAGAAATCTTTCTGAGACTGGCATGAGCGTATATTAACGGACTCACTTTTTAAGTTTCACAACAAGCGCATAAACACAGCGGAAACACAGTTTTAACGGAAAAAAGCGAGACTGGCATGAGCGCATACTAAAGGAATCACTTAAGTTTCACAACAAACGGAAACACACACAAACACGGAAAAAACGTTTTAACAGGAAAAAAATGAAATCTCTCTGGCCTGGCGTGAGCGCATACTAAGGGAATCACTGCTGTAAAGTAAAAAAAACAAAAAACAAATGAACCAGCACCTTACCTTTGAAAAGAATCGCGACAGAGCAGAGTTTCTGTGTGTTTGAGAAGCCGTTCAGGGGGTGAAAAGGGGAGAGCGTCTGTGTGTGTGTGTCGGTGTCAAATTCCGCGCGCATGAGCAGAGTTTCTGTGTGTTTGCGAAGCCGTGGGGGGAGGGGTGGAGGTGAGAGAGTGACGCTCGGTGTCAAAATAAGAGTCGCATATGTGAAGCATGATACTCGGCGCTCGTAAACTAATACTTGCTTGGTTTCCGAATAAATATTATTAAAAATCTTTGCTCGGTTTGCGGAACACTCGTAAACCACGTTACTCGCAATCCAAGGTTCCACTGCATCCACATGATTCAGACTACGGTACGTTCTTCCATTGCTTCATGATTCAGTTCTGATGCTTGCCTGGCCGTTGTGGTCATGTTTAGCAGTAGACAGGAGTCAAGGCATTTTAACTAGGCTGCAGATACACAGGCCAAGCTTCAATGCCCTGTGTGTTCTGGTTGCTTTCTTTTATAGTGAGTTTTTTTTTTCAATACAGTAAAACCTTGCACAGCGAGAATCTGTTATGGAAATGTTAATGTTAATGGAAACTCTGTCTAATTGTTCCCCAACCCAAAATATCCATATAAAAATAATTTATACAAAATATAAAGTAAAAATAAAACAACCTACACTTGATCTTTGCTATCTGTTGGCTAAACTGAAATATTTTCCTTTTTGTGTGACTAACAAGGAACCTCTCTAATAACACTTGCTTTTGCCTCCTTTTGAGAATTTCACGGAAATGTGACATTGCATTGTCGTTAAACAGGTTAATTTCCCACTCTACAGCCTTTTTAACCGTTTTCTTTCCTCGCTCGTTCAAGTTAAGATTTGTTTACAATTTTTGCTCATCTTGCAAAACACTCTTAAACTAAGTTACTCTCAGTCCAAGGTTTTACTGTATTTCTTTTATGGGATCAGACAAGACAGGTTAGCCTTAAGATTCTGAAAATTGCTGTCAGTCAGTTATATGAATGCCTGGCATTCATCACTTTCAATTTATACCTAGATTTTATTGGAAAATATGAAGTGATTACCTAGTGTGTGTGTGTGTGTGTTTTTTTCAGGTTACGAACAAATTTGAGCTGTATACTTGCTTTAGCCCTCTCGTAACAAAGTCCTGCGCCATCAATGCTATTACAAAACTGCTGCGGTGGTTGAAGAAGGAGGAGGACCGTCTCTTTATACGATATCCCCCGAAGTACTCAGCGACACCCAATACAAGCAAAAGCTAAGATGTCAAAGGTGCCAAGTTGAAAGCTACTAACAACAGCACCACTGTGTCTGAAACTCAGCACTCTGTTTGAACATGCTGCATATTAAATTCTGCCCAATACCTCAGCAGCACCAGAGAAGTCTTCAGTTTAATATTTTTGTTAATAATAGTAATGTTTGGAATATTACAGTCCTAACCTGACATGTCTTTGGATAATAGAATGAAATAGGTTCTCGATTATTTATTTTTTTTGTACAAAAAAAAAAACATCATGCATAGATTCATTCAGACATTAAGGTTCATATCATCACTATTTCTAATTCTGTTCCATTGTTAGAACAGGGGCTGAAAAAAATGTTCGGTCTCTATTATATGAAGCAAAAATAGTGGCATTGTGTAATTTAAAGATTTTTACTTAAACTGTCAATTCATTAGAACACTCTAAGATAAACAAGTAATTTTAAAAAAGGCAGCCAGACTGGGCAAAAGGCCTGTGCAATATCACAGAATAATATTGCATTAAATGGAAATCGCATCCAGTGATGTTTATCAAAGATTATATTAGGTATAGTACAACCATTGCCAAAAGTTTTGAGAATGACACAAATATGTTGGCTTGACACAGGACAGATGGTAGCACTCACTTTCATATACTCCAAGAAGGGCAGCAGAGAAGTCACTTCTCTCCAGGAAAACCAACAGGGACAGACTGATATTTTCCTAAAGGTACAGGGATTGGACTGCTGAGGACTGAGGTAAAGTCATGTTCTCTCATTAATTGCCTTTCTGATTGTTTGGGGCATCCAGAAAAAAGCTCGTCCGGAGAAGAAAAAAATGAGCAATACCATCAGTCCTGTGTCATGTCAGCAGTAAAGCATACTGAGGCCATTTAATGTGTGGTGAATTACAGATGGAAAAAAGAAGGATCAATACTGCAAATACTGACCCCTTGCATAAACTTACTGTAATTGTCAATATAAGCATTTGATAATTACAAAATGCTTGTAATTATCCTTCAGTATACCATAGTAAAAATATCTAAAAACACTGTCGCAGCAGACTTTGCATCATTCTCAAATCTTTTGTTCACATCTGTACTACTCCTGCCAACTGTTTAGCATTCATACAGGAATTAAAAAAAAAATAATAAATGCGTTTTTGACAGCGGGTTACATAAATAGAAAGATGTGAAACATGTCAGACATTAAACAACTGATTTCTAAATGATTACATTGTATGTGATTTTGTGTGTTTAACTGTTTACTCTACGATGACTTAAAATCCAGCTGAGTTTTTCAAAGACTTGAAATGATGATAATAATAATAATATGCTTCCGTTGTTGGTTTTAAACTGGAAATTGTGGGACTTCTTTTTCAGGATAATGATTTTAGGAGATTGTGTCTGTCATGATACTATAATATGAGAAATCCAGATCAGGGAAAATAAACCCGATATAGCACAAGTCTTGTGGCCAATAGCCAAAAAGAGTTTTGTAGTGTGAGCAGATCAAAATCTTAATCTCAGTTCCATAGTTGATGTAGCATAGGTCTACATGTGAAAGCATTACTTAAAAGTTATTTATTCAGTGCAAGCTTTTCATTTAGTCTTTGGTCAAATGGCAGTTCAAGTGAGCTTGGTACGACGGGGTGAGTTTACATGCAAACTATTGTGACTTTATTTTCTTTGCTTCTGACATCAAAGAAAAAAAAATCTAATTAGATTGGTCCACAAAATACTATTAAAGATTACATTAAAACTAGAGATGCACCAATTGCAGATTTCTTAGCCAATTCCGTTTTCCATGTTGTTGTTTTTTCCTTTCCAACAACTTGAAATGACAACGCAAACATTTTTTGTAATGTTTTTTTTCCCCATGTAACTTTTAATTGTATGTTTAGAATTAAACATTAACTGTTGAATAACTTAGTACTTTTTTTTTACCTACATAAAGTTACAGGACCTTCCCTCAAGCAAAGCTCAAAATTGGACAGAGCAATTTTTTTATCAAACTGAAAATCAATTGTCACACGCAGTTAGAGACAGTAAGATTTTAAAGAATTTAAAAATACATTTTGGACAAATTACAGGGTGCATATGTGCATTAATAATAACCAGTTTGTTTCTTTTCTTAAATCAAAATAAAATAACCTGAAACCTGAAAAATGCTAGATTAAACATACATTTTGTATTATACAAAGTATATTTTTATGAACACTGTTCGGGTTCTATAGGTTAAAGTTATTTTTTTAAAGGTATTGATTTAAAAAGTACCAGTGGAAGCATGCCACACCTGATTGTTAATTGACTGATGCACATCTGGATTTTTTTTTCTTTTATGAAATTGCTTAAATGTGTTTATCAAATCAGATTACTTTATACATGAAAATACATTTGCCTAATAAATTATAATGTACTGTAAAAGAAGGCATCTCATCTCATATGGCTTTTCTGTGGTTTCATTTACTACAAAGTTTAGTCTTACAATACATACAGTCGTGGCCAAAAGTTTTGAGAATGACACAAATATTAGTTTTCACAAAGTTTGCTGCTAAACTGCTTTTAGATCTTTGTTTCAGTTGTTTCTGTGATGTACTGAAATATAATTACAAGCACTTCATACGTTTCAAAGGCTTTTATCGACAATTACATGACATTTATGCAAAGAGTCAGTATTTGCAGTGTTGGCCCTTCTTTTTCAGGACCTCTGCAATTCGACTGGGCTGCTCTCAATCAACTTCTGGGCCAAATCCTGACCGATAGCAACCCATTCTTTCATAATCACTTCTTGGAGTTTGTCAGAATTAGTGGGTTTTTGTCCACCCGCCTGTTGAGGATTGACCGCAAGTTCTCAATGGGATTAAGATCTGGGGAGTTTCCAGGCCATGGACCCAAAATTTCAACGTTTAGGTCCCCGAGTCACTTATCAAGTTTGCCTTATGGCACGGTGCTCCATCGTGCTGGAAAATGCATTGTTCTTCATCAAACTGTTGTTGGACTGTTGGAAGAAGTTGCTGTTGGAGGGTGTTTTGGTACCATTCTTTATTCATGGCTGTGTTTTTGGGCAAAATTGTGAGTGAGCCCACTCCCTTGGATGAGAAGCAACCCCACACATGAATGGTCTCAGGATGCTTTACTGTTGGCATGACACAGGACTGACCGGACAAAACCTTTTCCAGATGCCCCAAACAATCGGAAAGAGGCTTCATCCGAGAATATGACTTTGCCCCAGTCCTCAGCAGTCCATTCGCCATACTTTTAGCAGATCATCAATCTGTCCCTGATGTTTTTTTTTGGAGAGAAGTGGCTTCTTTGCTGCCTTTCTTGACACCAGGCCATCTTCCAAAAGTCTTCACCTCACTGTGCGTGCAGATGCGCTCACACCTGTCTGCTGCCATTCCTGAGCAAGCGCTGCACTGGTGGCACTCCGATCCCGCAGCTGAATCCTCTTTAGGAGACGATCCTGGCGCTTAACCTGAATTAACAAGACGATTACTGAAATGATCTCAGCAGGTCCTTTAATGACAGCAATGAAATGCAGTGGATGCATTTTTTTTTTCGGGATTAAATTAATTTTCATGGCACAGAAGGACTATGCAATTCATCTGATCACACTTCATAACATTCTGGAGTATATGCAAATTGCTATTATAAAAACTTAAGCAGCAACTTTTCCAATATTTATGTAATTCTCAAAACTTTTGGCCACGACTGTAGACGTTGCTGCTGTGTGTTGCTGTTAAAATGTCACTGTGTCACTTGTCATTGTCATCTCATATTACAGGCTTGGGAAAACACTGTTTTTTCCCTCTTAACTTTTACATTTGAACAAAAATGTATTTGCTTAAAAACTGTGTAGTAATGACATTATGTAACACAATTTACAATTTAGTTTTTGTTCAGGTTCAAGGAACTGTGATATTCTGTTAAAAAAAAAATACATGAAGCAAAATATCAAACAAAAGTGTATTTATTTCCCTTTTCACAAAATGCTTACAGGCATGGTGGGGCACATTAAGTTGATTCAACAGGCTTAAAAAAAAAAGGTTTTTTCTATTTTACTTTGTATACATGATACGTGGACCTACTTACTTTTTTTTTTTTTTTTTACTTGTGTATGCAGCTGCTTTTTGACTACTGCAGAGCACTGTTATAAATGGTATCTCCTCAATTACTATTAAATAATTGTGTAACTGCACAATAGAAATTAAAATGAAATGTACAGTTTTACGCAATACTTAATTTACATTTTAGTTTTAAAAACAAAAACAAATGAATATTTTCTACACACATGCTTTAAAATATACAAAAGCAGGATATGTCCCAAAATCTGTCCATTACATGCCGAAAAAAAGGGAAGAAAGAAAAAACTTAATTTTAAGATTTTAAAAAGTCCTCTCAAGTAATAAAGCCATAAAACAACAAACCCGTGAATGCAAATTGAATACATCAAAGTTTGAAAAGCACTAAGAGCAATAAATGCAAGTATAGTAGGTAAAACATGACATTTGAATGCACATAAAGGCTCTTAAGGCTGTTTGCCAACCATCACACTACCCTTTACATCTCACACTTATCTCTAGTAAATTTAAATAAACTTTTTTTTAAATTTCATTTTATAAGACCTTATTCCACCAGGAACCGTGACTCAAACAAACATGCAGATTCTGATACTCAACCTCTCTATTTGCATGGAAATATTTTTTATTTTTTTGCATGGATATTTTTTTTTAAATCCAACTGAGCTATTACATTATTAACTATTTATTTGGCTTCATTTAGGCCTTAACACTGCAATTATCTTCTTATAGTTTTACTTTTGGAAAAAAAAAAAAAAAGCTTTCGTTTTTTAGAGATGTACATTTATTATATTGCTTGACAGTGGTCACATGAATCAAAACACGACCTGTCTGAGTATCAGAAAGGCCCTGGACCCCTGCAAGATAAAAAGACACCTGACCCTGATGTCTATTCATAGTATACAAGTTATCATGCGGACACACAAAATATCTTACAACATTTCCCACAAGATGACAGCATTGAGCTGTAACTCAGTCAAGTGATTTAAATGAAAGAGGGGGTGTTCAGATCTGAACGCACATGCCTGAGATGCCTCATCGCTCGCTCGTACGCCATGTGTACAGACTTGCGCACATTTGGTTTCTTGCCTTCCGACAGGCGAAGTTTATCCACAGTGTCATCGATTCCCATCGGATGGAGTTTGCAGATTGGTAGCCACTGCCTGTTGGGTCATAGAGGAACAACCACTTCATATTCACACCACAGTATGGATGAGACTTCTTGTCTGTTAATCCACTTCTTACTTGATGTTTATAGAATTCAATTACATTTTATTTGTATAGCATTGTAAACAATAGTCATCATCATGAAGCAGTGTTACATATTAAAAAATATAAAAACACAGATTACAATAGGAAAACACCTTAAGAGGAACCTGACTCGATAAGGAACCCACTCATATTTGGGCGATACCGGATAGTATGGCCATAAATCAATCCCTGCGATATCTGTGATCTACAAGGTTGAATATGTTCAATCTAATAGGAAGGTCGATATAAAATACATTTGCTGTAGTGGCTGCCAAACTTTGGAATTCGTTACCATTTGAAATTCGATCTGTTACGGATCTGGTCTCTTTTTAAATCCGAACTAAAAACGCACTTATTTACAGTAGCTTTTAGTGTATAGTAGTTGATGGTGGATGATTGGATGATATGTTTATTTTATTTATAATAACATTCTCTTAAAATTCTGTTCTGATTTTCTTAATGTTAAGTTTTTGATTTACATCCTTAATGCTGTTGCGCTATACTGTATTCTTTTTTTTTTTTTTTTTGATTTTTCCCCGATTTTCTCCCTAATTTAGTCCTGTCCAATTCCTCCCCGTCACTAGGGGGCTCCCACATTAAGGCTACTACTACCACTCAGCCGGGAGGGCCGAAGACTATCACGTGTTTCCTCCGAACCACGTGACGCCAGCCGACCGCATCTTTTCGAACTGCTCGCTCGCGCACCGTTGGGGGCGGCGTAACACACTCGAAGGACAGCGCTATCCGCTCCCTCCGTTGCGCGAGCTCACAGACGCCCCTGACTGGCTGTAGAGCCGTGATTAATGTGGGAGCACTAAGTACCTCTCATCCCTCCCCTCTGAGAGAGCTCGGCCAATCAGCTCTATCTAGACCTTCGGCTGCGAGAGGTTCTAGCACCACCCGGGATTCGAACTAGCGACCTCCTTTAACCACTGCGCCACTCGGAGGCGCTATACTGTATTCTTAATATTATTTTAGGCTTGCTGTTTTAATGTCTATCCATTTCTATTTTTATTTTAACAGCTTGTGTTGATCTCTTTTTTTTTCCAATCCTTGTGTTTGCCTTCTTTATTTATGTGAAGCACTTAATTTGAAGTCAACTTGAAGTTGTTAACAAGTGCTATATAAATAATCTATTGATTAATTAATTAACTGATGGAGGCACAGGTGGTCAAACACTGAATTGTAGGCAAGTTAGGAGAATGCGTGGTAAAGAAGGAGAGGACACTGATGTGTCAAGCAGAGCGGGTTGACCTAACTCAAGCCTGTCTCCCCTTTCCTTATTTCTCCCCCAAACTAACAAGCTGTTAAATGTCGACATGCATGAAACAGTAATTCCTTACCATTGGCCCATTTATTAAGAACAAAGATGATTAGGTTTTTATTCAAAAAGGCAAAATAGAATGCCACCAAGCTGGGAATGTGCCAAGCATTTGTTCACCTTACCAATATTTATTTATATATTTATTCCCATAACCAGCACATGAGCAAAAAACATCTGTACACATTTCTATGTCTGCATATAAGATTTGCGCATCTATTTCAGATTGTATTAGTCCTCTTTTGTATGTCACTTTAAAATCCAAACAACATCATTTTATCCCTTCGACCTTGTGTTGCTTACCAAGTTCTTTTTGTGTCAAAGAAGAGCACGAGAAAGAGCTTGTCCTCAGTCTCCATCTGTCTTCGCTCACCCAGTTTCAGCACTTCTTTCGGTGGTACTGGGATTACAATGCCATTATGAAGATTTCCTTTTTTGGACATGTGTGGATCTACCATCTGCAGAAAACCCGCATGATTAGAATGATCGACCGATTTGACTAACTCAATAAAAGAATGACTGGTTTACAGAAAGAAGAAGAAGAAAAAAAAAAAAACTTACCATTGCAGGATATGACGGATATCCCCTGCATTTAGCCCAAACCAAGCTGAGAGGCTTCAGGCTGGTCTCTTTTGGGAAAATCATTACATGAAATTATGAATATTCCCAATGTGTAGAATCCTCGATTTAAGTTTACTTCGTTCATATTTGTTATCTACCTGAATCAGCCTTTGTGTTCTCCCTCTCCTTGTTTAAAGATGTTTTGCCTTGAGTGCATTTGGGTGGTGAAGAACTATCCATGGACAAAGTAATAAAAGAGTAAGTCTATTTACTTAAGCTTCCTGTACATTAAGTGAAAATGGTCTCCCTTACCTGATGTTTTCATAAGCAGCAAAACAGTTCTCAGAGTCTGTTAGGCTATCCCCCCCTTTTTTAAGACCATTTGTCAAACCTGAAATGAAACAAAAAAAGATAAATGGTACATACATATAAATATATAGAGTACATACATACTGTACATACAATTGCAAGAAAAAGTATGTGAATGTTTTGGACATTCCAAAACGTTCACATCCTATTCTTGCCACTTTCTACATTAATTTCTGTTAAAATGTGACCTGATCTTCATCAAAGTAAAGAGGTCTGGGCTCTGACTCGGCCAACTCCAAAAGGTTCATGTTTTTCTGAAGCCATTCTGTTGTGCACTTGCTCTCCTGTTTTTGGTCCTTTGTCCTGTTGCATCATCCAACTTCCACAGAGTTTCAGCCGACATATAGACATTCTCACCTTCCTGAAGAATACATTTTTGGTATGCTTGGGAATTCATCTTCCCCTCAATGATTGCAAGCTGGCCAGGCCCTGATGCACCAAAGCCGGCCAAATCATGATGTTTCCTTCACCATACTTTACAGCTGGGATGATGTTTTCATGATATGCAGTGCCCTTTTTACATCAGATGTATGCTGCGTGTTCTTTCCAAATAGTTCAATCTTAAGTTTTACCAGTGCACAAATCATTAAGCCAATATCACTGTGTAATGTCTATGTGCTCTTTTACAAACTTCATGCGTGCAGAGATATTGTTTTTAGTAAGCAGCGGCTTCCTTTGTGGTTCCTGTCATGGACAACCTGCTTTGTTCAATGTGAACATGTAACATCATGAACACAGATGATGTCAGCCAGTTCCAATGATCGTCAAATCTTTTGCTGTCACTCAGGGTTGTTTCTTTACCTCACTGATGAGTCTTCATTGTGCTCTTCAGGTCATTTTGACAGGACTCCCACTTTTTGGTAGAGTAGCCACAGTTCCAAAGTGTTTCCATTTGCTTAACTGTAGACTGGTGAATTTCTAAAGTCTTTGAAATAACTTGATTATATTCTTGATCGTAGATCCTCTGAAAGCTCTTGTTGGTGAGGCATGGCTTACATTAGCGTATTATTCTTGTCGGAGAAAACTCAAAAAGTTTGAGTGGTTTTTAAATCAGTCAAAGTAGCTCTAGTCCACACCTCCAAACTCAATTTCTTAACAAGACTCCAGGTATGCTAACACTTGATTCCAATTAGCTTTTTTTTTTTTTTGGAGATCATTAACTAAAGGATTCACAAACTAGCACCCAATAGAGACGCTATGATATGACCTGATATGAGTCATACACGTGATGTCCAGAAAATATGACAGAGCTAAAGCAGTTCTGCCAGGAAGAATGGGCTAAAATTTCTCCAAAACATGTGCAAGTTTGATCCACAGCTACAGCAAGCGCATGGTTGAGGTTACTGCTGCCAGGAAGGGTCAACCAGTTATTAATTCCAAGGGTTCATACACTTCTTCTACTATCATTTTGAATGTTGAATGAGTGTTTTCAATAAAGTGTTATTATTTTAGGCACATGATATTTGTCAATACCCTTGACTTAGATGAAGATCAGATAAAATTTTATGACAAATGAATGCAGAAAACTATGAAATTCCAAAAGGTCCGCATACTTTTTCTCGCCACTGTGTACACACGTGAACAAAATTGTTGGTACCCTTCGGTCAATGATAGAAAAGCTCACAATGGTAAAATAACTTTAATCTGACAAAAGTAATAATTTAAAATAATTCTATGAATGTTAACCAATGAAAGTCAGACATTGTTGAAGCATGGTTGAAAAGCAGAATTATTTTAAAAAATAAACTCATGGAACAGGCTTGGACAAAAATGATGGTACCCCTAGAAAATACTGAAAATTATGTGACCAAAGGGACATGTTAATTCAAGGTGTGTCCACTAATTAGCATCACAGGTGTCTACAATCTTGTAATCAGTCAGTGGGCCTATATATAGGGCTCCAGGTAGTCACTGTGTTGTTTGGTGACATGGTATGTACCACACTCAACATGGACCAGAGGAAGCGAAGGAAAGAGTTGTCTCAGGAGATTCGAAAGAAAATTATAGACAAGCATGTTAAAGGTAAAGGCTATAAGACCATTTCCAAGCAGCTAGATGTTCCTGTGACTACAGTTGCACATATTATTCAGAAATTTAAGATCCATGGGACTGTAGCCAACCTCCCTGGACGTGGCCGCAGGAGGAAAATTGATGACAAATCAAAGAGACGGATAATCCGAATGGTAACAAAAGAGCCCAGAAAGACTTCTAAAGAGATCCATGGTAAACTTCATGCTCAAGGAACATCGGTGTCAGATCGCACCATCCGTCGTTGTTTGAGCCAAAGTGGACTACATGGGAGACGACCAAGGAGACACCATTGTTGAAAACAAATCATAAAAAAGCCAGACTGGAATATGCCAAACTACATGTTGACAACCCACAAAGCTTCTGGGAGAATGTCCTATGGACAGATGAGACAAAAATGGAACTTTTTGCCAAGGCACATCAGCTCTATGTTCACAGACGGAAAAATGAAGCATATGAAGAAAAGAACACTGTCCCTACTGTGAAACATGGAGGAGGCTCTGTTATGTTCTGGGGCTGCTTTGCTGCATCTGGCACAGGGTGTCTTGAATCTGTGCAGGGTACAATGAAATCTCAAGAAGGGATTCTAGAGAGAAATGTGCTGGCCAGTGTCAGAAAGCTGGGTCTCAGTCGCAGGTCATGGGTCTTGCAACAGGACAATGACCCAAAACACACAGCTAAAAACACCCAAGAATGGCTAAGAGGAAAACATTGGACTATTCTAAAGTGGCCTTCTATGAGCCCTGACCTCAATCCTATGGTGCATCTTTGGAAGGAGCTGAAACATGCTGTCTGGAAAAGGCACCCTTCAAACCGGAAACAACTGGAGCAGCTTGCTCATGAGGAGTGGGCCAAAATACCTGCAGAGAGGTGCAGAAGTCTCATTGACGGTTACAGGAATCGTTTGATTGCAGTGATTGCCTCAAAAGGTTGTGCAACAAACTATTAAGTTAGGGGTACCATCATTTTTGTCCAGGCATGTTCCATGAGTTCATTTTTTTTTATAATTCCATTGAAGCATGGTTGAAAAGCAATGTCTGACTTTCATTGGTTAACATTCATAAAATTCTTATTTATTATTACTTTTGTCAGATTAAAGTTATTTCTGTGTCCATTGTGAGTTTTTCTTTCATTGAAGGGTACCAACAATTTTGTCCAAGTGTGTATATACGCATGCTCTTTTAATTCTATGCGTTTTGTGTTTTCTATGCATAATAGCTTTTATGATAATTTTGTGGGTCTTAGTATTAGGAAAATACAACCAGCTTAAAATTTCTTAAACAACCAAAACATATCTTGTGGTCATGGCAAAGATATTGCTGTGTTTCAGAAGGGTCAAATTACTGCCCTGCATCAAGCAAAGATTTTCATGTGAAGCAGGAAGTCCAATTGTAGTAGAAAACGTTCTACCCTGATGGTATTCAAGCACTAGTGAAATACTGGGATAAGTGCATTAGTGTAGCAGGAGATTATATAGAGAAAAAGACAGTGTTTCCTCTTATAACTGCACTATCAAAAGTCCTGGGTTGACTTCAACGCCACCATACTATGTTGTGTCTGCCTCTCACGAAGACAGACAAGCTAAACCTTTTCATTACACCTTTGCATCATCGGGTCCTGTTTGGTGACCTTAACGTTGTTTTATGCACTACTGACAAATTCCTTATATCAAAAGTTCAGAATGGGATTATGATTTGGCGAAAGCGGATTCCTCTGATGAGGACGTACCCAAAGAGTGTCGTTCTTTCAGATGGAGTTTATCATCTCCTACTTCTGTATGGGCAGAAACTTCACTGGGAGATTTCACCTTGCCTCTGCCTCTCCCCCTGCTTCTGTTTCCTTGCTCTTTATACAACTGGCCGTGAGTGGTCATTCCTCCTTTTTCTGTGCAGAAGGCCGGAGCATTTGGTGGAGCGTCCCCTGGTAAAGGAGAGGAGGTGAGAACGTGGACTCTTGAGTATTTTACTTGAAGATTTTCTGGATTATGAACATACACACGTGGACAAAATTGTTGGTACCCTTCGGTCAATGAAAGAAAAACTCACAATGGTCACAGAAATAACTTTAATCTGACAAAAGTAATAATAAATAAGAATTCTATGAATGTTAACCAGTGAAAGTCAGACATTGCTTTTCAACCATGCTTCAACGGAATTATAAAAAAAAATGAACTCATGGAACAGGCCTGGACAAAAATGATGGTACCCCTAACTTAATAGTTTGTTGCACAACCTTTTGAGGCAATCACTGCAATCAAACGATTCCTGTAACTGTCAATGAGACTTCTGCACCTCTCTGCAGGCATTTTGGCCCACTCCTCACATTTCTCTCTAGAATCCCTTGATGGTCTTGAGATTTCATTGTACCCTGCACAGATTCAAGACACCCTGTGCCAGATGCAGCAAAGCAGCCCCAGAACATAACAGAGCCTCCACCATGTTTCACAGTAGGGACAGTGTTCTTTTCTTCATATGCTTCAAGTATAATTAGCAAAATTTGCCTTGGCAAAAAGTTCCATTTTTGTCTCATCTGTCCATAGGACATTCTCCCAGAAGCTTTGTGGCTTGTCAACATGTAGTTTGGCATATTCCAGTCTGGCTTTTTTATGATTTGTTTTCAACAATGGTGTCCTCCTTGGTCGTCTCCCATGTAGTCCACTTTGGCTCAAACAACGACGGATGGTGCGATCCGACACTGATGTTCCTTGAGCATGAAGTTCACCTTGGATCTCTTTTTGTTACCATTCGGATTATCCGTCTCTTTGATTTGTCATCAATTTTCCTCCTGTGGCCACGTCCAGGGAGGTTGTAGTCAACTGGTATAAGAAATGGTCTTATAGCCTTTACCTTTAACATGCTTGTCTATAATTTTCTTTCAAATCTCCTGAGACAACTCTTTCCTTCGCTTCCTCTGGTCCATGTTGAGTGTGGTACATACCATGTCACCAAACAACACAGTGACTACCTGGAGCCCTATATATAGGTCCACTGACTGATTACAAGATTGTAGACACCTGTGATGTAATTAGTGGACACACCTTGAATTAACATGTCCCTTATTTTCAGTATTTTCTAAGGGTACCATCATTTTTGTCCAGGCCTGTTCCATGAGTTTATTTTTTAAAATAATTCTGTTGAAGCATGGTTGAAAAGCAATGTCTGACTTTCATTGGTTAACATTCATAGAATTTTTTTTAATTATTATTTTGTCAGATTAAAGTTATTTCTGTGACCATTGTGAGTTTTTCTTTCATTGACCGAAGGGTACCAACAATTTTGTCCACGTGTGTAAATAAATAAATAATTCGAAGGTCATCTGAAAGAGCATGAAATGACTGGCAAGGAAATAGAAGAGGTAGATTCACAAATAAATTTGCCCATTTTGATGTACTGAACTGCAAGTGCAGCTTGTCGGTGTATTGATTAAATAGCATGTATCGCTCTTCATTTAACTGTGGTTTGTTTCAATATTTTTAAACTCCTAATATTTTACACTAGTAGCATACAATATCACACTTCAACATATATCAAATATTTTTGTAAAATACAAGCATGAAACAAAGGAGAGAGATTCATACAAATCTTATGACCTCATTTGTAAATCTAGCAATCCCACATAGGGGCAATAAGCCCTAGTCTGGGGTAGTGATGGGAAGTTTGAATCATTTTAGTGACTCTGTTCTTTGAATCTAGTTCATCAAAATGAATGAATCTTTTTTTTGAGTCACTTAGTTCATTTAGTTCTTTTGACCAGAAATAAAATAAAGTGTTACATTTTCAATAAACAGACCCCCAACACGTCTACATACACAAATTTTTGCTATAGTTCCAGTAAGGAAAATATTACAATGCAGCTAAGGACATATTATGATAAACAGAATGAGCAGCTCACCATCATATCTTCTAGTTCGAGTCGTTCATTCTTTTGTATCTATTGCACAGCATAGCGTCTGTGGGAGTCACATGACAAAAGAACGAACGGCTCGGACCAAAGACTGAAAGGTAACTACTCATTTCTGTTTCCTGTACATAACCTACGGAGGTTTTGCGATGCTTTGCGCATGCGCACCCAGTAGAAAATGGACAAATCACTCTCCGAGACTACTCGTTCTTTTGAGTCACATTAAAGACTCGCTCAAAAAGAACGAATCGCTCATGAACGATCCATCACTAGTCTGTGCCAAATAGAATCATACAGTGACAGTAAACGTAATTAAAGAGCATTATGTGGAAAACTGGAAGAGTTCTATGATGGAGAGCACCTGGAATGGCTGGTGCGTAATAATTTTTTTCAATCTGTGTATCCTCCTCACGCTTGTCTTCCATTTTTATGCCTCCACTGAGCATCCGTGAGGTTTTCCGCTGGCAGCTGATTTTGCGCCGTAAACTGTTGATTTCCCTGCGCAGCAGTCGAAGACGTTTAGTGCGTCCTCCGCTGGCACACATGGACGTCACCGTGTCCAACTTTTCAAGCAGCTGTTTCAGCCGGGTCTCTGGAGACAAGTGTAGGCAATTTCCAGAGTCCAAAAGCATGTCCACTATTATAGAGAAATTACAAAAAAAAAAAAAAAAAAAAAGAACACTAAAAACTCTTGGTCAGAAATGTATTCTAGCAATCTAAATGTTCCTAAAACATCTGTACTTTCAAAGAGGAAACATTTCCATGGTTTATAATTTTCCCGAGTACATTTAAGCATTTATTCAAAGTAATCAGACATTTTACAGACTTGGCCGCATTTGCTGGTAAATACAAAATATTAAAAAAAAAAAAAAAAAGTCTGCCCATCCCTGTCAATACTGCAGGCTTTTTATGATGTAAAAAAAATAAAATAAAATAAACCAAGGCTAATAATGCCAAAGTTGCTATTTCAGAAGGGTCAGATTATTGTGCTGTATCAAGCAAAAAACAACTATGTGGATTTGAAATTATGGGAACTGGGTTAAGAACCCTTCAACACTTCAACACAACCAGGAAAGACAGTGGGCATGGGCACTGTGTCAAGTCTGCATCTGTCAACCGGTCATGCATTATGTATTCCAGCATCTTTCTCTCATAGCTCATTATTAACTTTTTAAGCAATTTGTGCTACTGGGGAAAAAAAAAAAAAAAAAAAGAATCTTATGGTGATCTCCCTACTCACCCTTGTCCCAGCAAGGCTGGCTGGAGTTCCTCTTGCTGGTGGATGTTGGAAGATGCATGCCTGTGGAAATGTCAAAGCCGGAGCTGAGAGCCTGACGCTGGGCATGCCGCAAGATAGCGCCACCCACCTCCTTAAGCTGCTTGGCAGCTTTGTGGTACACTGTATCACTGGAATTATACCGCAGGCAGTTAGACACCATTAAGTTGAAGTCAGCTTCCAGATCTGCCACAGAGGAGTACTTATGTGCCTCCAGCTTTTCACGCATGGTAGAGAAGTCCATGGGCTCAGAAACAAACTCCAGATAATCTGGAACCTACATAACAGAACGAAGCAGGCAGCAAAACTGTTCACGTTATTTTTTAAAAGTCCGTTGGCCAGCAGCCAGTTGCATCATTTGAACAAAAGTTGGACCTTTGAACCTGCCCTTTAATGGACATTGTAACTAACACCCAATAATTGTTATATAGAGATTTAGCAATGGACATTGTTTGAGAGAAGCTTTGCAGAAATCAAAATAAAGATGTCACCTCTGGCTTGTCAACTCTCTAATTGACAAGCCAGAGGTGACACTGCCTGAGAAAACAACACGACAACCTTGAAAAGAATTTGAATCAGAACTTCTACCCAACTTCTTCCAGATGACACCGAACAATGGAAAACAACACATTATGCTGCATGCACCATACCTTGGAAGTAGGGAATGTGAAGATTTTTAACTACCATGCATCTGAGGCACAAAGTAGTGGAAACCCCCAAACATCTAAATGTTTTGAGGAAGAAAATCTATGGCAACTTTAGAGTCGATGTAATAGGATTAACAATAATCAAATAAATGTATGGTGATTGATCTAATACTTAAATGCATAAACAGTAAAACAGATAGAAAAATAAGACGTTCTGCTTTGTTTATTCTGATGCTGTGTGCAGCGATTTAACATCACTCTCTGAACCTGGAGGAATTTTTAGTTGGGTTTCAAGTCGACACAATTTCCCAGAGTTTCCCAGCAGGGATTTGAAGCTGACGGGTATTTCTTCTGGCTTTTCCTCGTCAAGTTATAACCTCTATTTGAACCCACCATTACTGTTCTACAACTGGATAAGGAGTGTTCAAAAAACGTTCAGTACGATTATTATAGGTTTTATGCTTAAAGGATCAGATTTTTGAGTGCATTTGAGCTACAAAAAAAAAAAAACAAGCGAGTCACCTAATATTCTGATCATACAGTATGTTTATGATGCATTTAAACTGTATGGTCAATGTTGTAGATTTAACCTAATAATTGAAACTAATGTGCATGCATTGGTTGATTGATTATTAAGTAAATACTACTATAAACTCTTAATATAGTGAACTGATATTTTTCAGTGTGAGACTGGAACATTTAAATTACAAGCATCTGGCCAACACAAAATTATCCACTGATGAAATGGTCACAAACTGTTTCGGCATTTGGAATCAGTAAGGTAGCTTACCATCTACAGTCCCACTACGGTATGTCGAGCATATGTTCAATTCGTGTAACTATAAAGTGTTAAATGAAGCTCAAAATATAAATTTTTATCGTTCTGTTGTATTTACCTTGGACAGATTGACAGGTGATATGAAGATGCAAGCAGTGTCTTTCTCTTGCAGTTGCTCCAGTGTGGAGCGCAGTAGTACTAATGCCGGAGTAAGCTGGAGCTCCATAGTCACTTGCTGCAGTTTTAGCTTTCACAAGCAAAAAAAAAAATAAAAAAGTATGAGTATGAGAACTTTCTCTTCAAGCAAAGGAAATCATGCCAAAGCAACATTATTTTACAATTAACTTTTTTTTTTAAACTCCTAGACACTGAATAAAATGCCTGTGCAAGTCAAATGTTCCTTTTTTTCTACTTCACAGCAATTAATTATTTAACCCATAATAAGAAGAATTTAGTCATTTAGTGAATTGAATTTGGCTCAGTGCATTTCTCCATTATCTGATAATGACTTGGTGCATGAGTAATATTGACGATGCATGTGTACAGTACAGGTTAAAAAGCTACAGAGGAAATAAATAGAAATGAAATAGAAGTATAAACCCTCTCAGTGTGTGCTCAGTTAATTAACAATAAAAAGCATGCATGCGTACCTGCTCACGTTTAAGCCTCTCTCTCTTGCGGATGAGCTCGATTAGTAGTCTAGCTTTCTCAAGGTCCTGCCGCTGCTTCTGCCAGTATTTCAGCTCTCCCCTCAATGCCTGCACCTTCGCATTCGGCTCCCTCTGCATCAGATCACCCAGCATATCACACATTAATAGTTTAATGATCATAACTTGATCAATACTTATGATTTGTGCATACAGACTGTTTGGTTACACTGTTACTCTTACACAGGTATTATTTTGCATTAAATTTTTATATTTTGCTCTGAAAGCAATTCATGCACACGACTTCATGAAGCCATGCGACAACAAGTTCATGAAAAAAAAAAAAAAAAAAAACTATTTTATCACAGTATGTCTTAAATTATCCTGTCTTAAAAAGTCCTGCAGTGTAACATGCAGCCAAAGTAATAATAATTTCAGTGTGACTCATTGTGGTTACATCAAATTTCCAGATAGCAACATCGAAATTAATACTGAAAATGCATTCAAGTTCAAAAACAGGACTGCACATAACTTGGCAACACCTGTGTTTTAGACAAACTCCTCCCCAAGTGGACTTCTGTATGCTCGAGTTCTTAATACGAACATGCACAATTAAACCCTGAGTGTAGACATAACCATAAGGTATGTAAAGATTCAAAATTCTTAAAGGCTCCCAGACCTTTTCAATCTTCTGAACCTGTAGGTACGAGTAGAGCTGACGGATGAGTGGAACTCCATTACGGGAATGACGTTTTAGCAGCCAATAGTTATGAAGCCTCTGCATGAACTGGTTCTTCCTCTGTACTGGCACACCTGTGCAAATCTTATTAAGCCTGTTAAGAAGTAGTGTAAATCAAGCCTTCATTACCACAAAAATTAAAATGTCGTTTTGTATTGGTACACACAACGAAATAAACATTTAAATATGTTCGTAGTCTGTTAGAGGACATGCAGGAGGTCTTACCTATAGGATGGGATTTGGGGCACGAGGAATAGAGGCACTGCTGACTTGATTGACTCTACACTTCCATTCTTTCTGGTCTTTTTTTGCTTCGTGACAAAACCCTTTTTACTCCCATGCTGATTTTGCTGAACTGTGGGTCCTGGAGTATATGACCTTTGTCCCCTACCCCCAATGAAACCTCCATGCTCTTCGCTGAATCCCAATTGTGCTCCAAGAGGAGAATGGTTCCCACAGAAGGCAGTCTTCTTCACAGTGAATGAAGTGTTGTTGCCAGTGTCCTGCACTGGCTCGATCTTCATGAAGAGCCCGGCTCGTTGAGCGCAAGTGACATGAAATGCTCGGTAACAGCTGGTCTTGTGGCACTGAATGGATGCCCCCCTCCCTCTCTGTTTGCACAGGTAGCAAATAAGTTTCCATCTTGCAGGGGGGATGTTGTTCACTCCTTCTACGGGCTCCAGGAATACCGTGTTAGCGAAGCACACTTCGGGAATCCAGATAGCACAAACTACATGGGCCCAGCTGCCATCACTGGCCTGTTTAAAGGCACCTCCTCTGTTTGGGCAAAGGACGCAGTCCACAGGCCGGGAGGGGGACTGCAGGCAGCGGCGGCATAACCACTGGCCTTCAGGTATGTAGGGCACGCCATAACACTCCTGGTGGACAGCCAAGTTGCAGATGTCACAAAACAGGATGACATTGCTGTTAAGGCACTCATCCTCCAGGCACACACAGCAGTAAGCATCCTCATCGATGGCACTCTGGGACAAGGCTTGGCTCCGGGACTCCACTATGGATTCCCTCTCCAACCTGTCAATCAATAATTCAAATGTGTCAGGAGAGACTGAGGCATGCCCGTCTGACACACGTTTTTGATTGACAATCTCTAGCCAGGCCACGTCTTCCTCATCCATGTCATACTCTGCATCCATCTCCGTCTCTTCACTGGACTTCTCCACGTAGCGGTAGTATGCCACGGGAAGAGGACGAGCCTCTGATGGCGAGTACGTTTCCACCCGCTGGAAGGTGGGTTTAGGTAGTGGACTCATTAACTGAGTGTAATAAGCAGAGCTCAAATGGTTGTGGGTATAGTGTTGGCTACCAGATCGTCTAATCTTGCCACTGTGTTTGCTGTCTTTCTTCCTGTCCTTAGGTAAGGAGACTGTGTTGTCCCGCTGGGCATAGCTTGTGATCTGCTCGCTGTTCTCCTTGTTGCTGTTGTACTCTGCCAGGTCCTGCGCCAGCATCTCATCCTCTGTAATGACTTTGAGCGGTTCAGAAATGTTAATTCGATGAACTCTTCCCTCAAGTTCTACCTCTACCATTTTCTGAGACTGGGCATATGTGAGTGTTTCTCTGGACGTGGAGAAGCTAAGTCTACATGGGGAGGGAGAGCGGAGAAGAATATCCTGGTCTGTGTGGTTGGAGGCACTGCTCCTTTTTCTGCCTCTGCAGCATGCGATCTGACAACTTCTTCTCTTTAGCTTCTTCATGATTAAATCTTTTGTACCTTAAAAACGCCATAAATAAACGAGTGTTAGCATGCAAATTATTTGCGTTTTCAATAAATTGGAATACAATAATTTTATATTTTACATCTACACTCATGTTCAAAAGTTAGTACTCCCTCTTTTAATTGATGTTTTTTTGTGTAAAATGATCTGTACAATCCCAGACGAGATTTTTTCCTGTACAATTATTTACAATGTGAAAAATGCAGATCATGAGTGAAAGCTATCTACAGAGTGCTCAGGCGCTGAAGCTAGGGCAATGGCTTCTGTGAAAACACAGAAGTGGCTACAGAACAACTCTGCGAAAGTTCAGGAGTGGACCAGCCAAAGCTTGGACCTGAACGCAACAGAGCATCTCTGAAGAAAATGGCAGTACACAGAGGCTTCCCATCCAACCTGGTAGAGTGTCCGCCAAAAATCCTGCAAGAAATTTCCAAAAGAAAGATATGCCCTGCTTGTAGCAAACAATCACAAGCAGACGTACGGCCACCACTGCTGCCAAAGGTGATGTAAACAAGTGATGGGTCTGAATCCTTAGGTAAATGGGATATTTCATTCTTAATTTAATATATTTAACAAATTAACAAAACACTCCAACACTCAATTAGGCACAGATGAACTCCAGGTTGTAGAAACATCTCGTATCTACATAGAAATAACATTCATGAAAAGGTACCAGTCAGCATTTAGGCCTCATCAATAGCAGAGACAGCGCTGGTTAAAGTGGTAAATGACCTCCTACTGGCCTCTGATCAGGGATGATTCTCCTTGCTTGTGTTACTTAATCTTAGTACACCACTGATCATAGTATTCTCCTTCATAGATTAGAAAATGTCGTAGGAATTAAGTGAATGGCCTTCTCCTGGCTCAGATCTTATTTAACTGATTATTGTCATTTTGTAGATTTTAATGGTAGACATTTTTAAGGTTTTTAAGGTGGTGTAGTGGTTAGCACTGTCGCCTTGGACCGCCAGGGTTCGTGTTCGATCCCCGGCCAGGCTCGATTCCCGTCTCTGTGTGCATGGAGTTTGCATGTTCTCCCCAAATTGCCCGTAGTGTGTGAATGAGTGAGTGTGTGTGTCGGTGCCCTGCGATGGATTGGCACCCTGTCCTGGGTGTACCCTGCCATGTGCCCTAAGTCTCCTGGGATAGGCTCCAGGCCCCCCTAGACACAGTCTTGGTGGGTAAGTCTAGGCTGAAAATGTACTTATTTAGCCAAGCATTTTGTGAATAGATTTCATTTTAGTTAAGATGTCATCGTTTGTCCTGCCAGAGTGATCTGCCAGTGATCCAGACCCCCTCTGCCCTGCTTCTGGTTGGAGATCTTGATGCATGGAGGTGTGTGGTCTGCTTGGGATGCGTGTGGCGACTGGGGACATTTCGACTTTACAATGAAGATGCTTTTGGACTCAGCTGAGGCAGACAGCCGTTTTCTGATGAACTCACTCAATAGTCCAGGTTAGTTTTGTACCCGAGCCTCCAATAAGAAAAGTGGACTCCATATTAACTTAAACACATCTCCTGTTATATGAACTTCTAGCCAGTTCCTCTAAATGTTTTTGTCTATTGCCATCTCAGGGAATTTTTCCTTGCCACCGTCACCCTTGGCTTGCTCATCAGTTACAATCTGATCATTTTGATTATGTTTTTATACATATTTTACATACATTTAATACTCATTTCCCTAATTTTCTTTTTCTAGCTTTCTGGAAAGCTCCTTTGCAACAATGGTCATTGTTAAAAGTGCTATATACAAGTTTGATTATAATTTAATTGAATGGAATTTTAAGGTGCGTGTCAAACAAAATGTGGAAAACTTTAAAGGGTATCTACATGTGGCCATCAGAGAAAATTTTTTAAGGGAGGATTCTCCCCCTGGAACATGGTATTTCTTTGTTGTGAAGAATGTAAGCGCAGTACTGTAGGCTAAAACATGGCAGACATTGACCCTATGATTCAAATAAGAAGAGCTGGCCAGTTTATCTACTGTTGAATGATTGCACATTTTCACATGCACACCACTTGTTAGTGAGGCTAAGCAGAAAGGTTCAATTTGCTAGGGAGCACACTAAAGATTTTTCAGCAAGAATGGTCTTGTTGTCTTATTAATTAATATTTACCCTATTTAGGTAAGAAGGGAAGCACATGAACCCATGTACCCATCACACTTATTGCCCAGTGTACAAGCTTCTGGAGGCAGTTTAATAATCTGGGGTTGCTTCAGTTGGCCAGCTCCAAGTTCAGCATTGTTGTGTGGTTATATAATGAACTTAGCAGACTTCCTTAATGTACAAAATGACCAGGTTAATGCACTAGTATTTTCTCTCCTAATGGCACCAGCACATTGAGGGACTCAACTTGTTATAAAGTGGTTCTAGGAATATGAATTGATATTAATTACCCACCACATACTGTATTCAAAGTTAGAGGCAGTCAAACAAAAATATTAGAGTGTTATTTTTTTTTTGGTTGTGCAGGCTATTGGAGATGTAACATGATGTGAAGTTGAAATGTAATGTTATCCTTCTAACAGCTGGTAAACATTGGAAGATGTTACGTTACGTCACATTACCTGAGCCCGTAAACCAAACTGAGGTGCAGCTTCTTCCTTAGGCCCATCTCTGCAGTGTCCTCCATAATCCCCCCATAACTACCTTCCTGCAATTAACAGACATTTGTAAATGCATATATTTTACGAATAGCTTCAAATAAGGGAGCTGCAATTAAACTTTGTTGTATACACCAAATATAGAGTACTGAAACTTGCGCATTTGTGTTTACCAATAGGGCATAGCCCAAGTATGAAAAAGGAAGTTGTGTTGTGCACAACGTTGTGTTGTTGGAAATGGGTCTCTCGACGGAGGAAAAAAAGTGGTCATATTTGAGTATTATTTCCGCTCATATGGAAGTGGTCGCGAATGAGGACCGAGTTTAAATAAAGGTGGCAGAACAATTCTTTCCCATTTCGCCCCATTCCCCCAATCTTACACCACCTGATGCCTACTTGTGAGGAACGTTAAAGGAGAGTGTGTTTATCTGTGGGGATCTGCCAAGAACTGTGTCTGCATTACATGAGCAAATCGTCTCCTTTTGCAGGAGCAACCTTTGTTTTATGATATGTTTGAGAATCTGCGTGAACGATATAAACACTGTCTACAGCATGGCAAGGCACACACTTCGAACACTTACATTATGCATACCGTGGCAAATCAACATTTCAGTAATGTATATTTTGCCACAAACTGTACTTTCAGTGACTCCATGAAAAGGGTGAAGCGTGCAAGAATTGTTTCTTAATAAAACAGTTATGACAATACATGAATCATACAAACAAAAATATGTTTTCAGTATGCTAGTTATCTTGTCTCAAAGTAGGGTTATATTTTAATGTGGAATATGGTTCTGAATCATTTTTATCAGTTTTATTCTTCTTGTCACACCAAGAAGAGTATCTTGAATTGAACTTCCAATGCGCTCTGGAATGGTGATTAGGGAGTTCAAGTGAACAGCAGCCAAAAGCAAATGTAACACTCCAGGACTTTTATTTGCCTGAATAGCAAGGGAACAGGCCACACCTTTCCATGCAACTGATTCTCAGCCATTTGTTCCATAAGAGGCAAAAATGTTTGTGCGTGTATAAAAATGGCTGCAATTCCTAAATGGTTAACGCCAGACTTTTGTCAAACCACTTGAATAAAAGCTGAAAGTCTTGACTGTATTATTTTTATTTTAAATCAAACCATGACAGGGGGGTCCTGATTGAGTTGGCAGAGCTTTGAAGAGGCTTTCTGATGGACTGGTGTCCAGAAGCCATGACACGTTATCAAATCGTTATTATGCAGCTGTTACATAAACCACCATTTTTTTTTTCAATTGTACCATTAGGTACTTTGCAACCTGTCACAGTAAAATATTTGTTCCAATTTCTTTAATTGAATATACATAATTTAACTTAATTGAATTTACACAGAACTCTATAATACTACAACAAGCTGAATGGTTATGATAATAAACATTCAGCCAAACTGGAGGCTTACTGATATTTTTGGTAGATCCTGACCACTGCAGACCAGGAATATCCCACAAGAGCTGCCGTTTTGGAGTTGCCCTGACCCAGCTGTCTAACTATCACAATTTGGCTCACTCTACATTTTCATTTTATAGATCTCATTACAATAGCAGCTGAAAGTGGTTGGGATATACAGTGTTTCCCACAAGTCTAAAATATACTTGTGGTGGGAGTCCTCAGAACAGGCCGGCATATTTATATAGCAGCTAGCATATAGGCTTGTGCATTACAGAGTTGACATCCCTTTTTTCAACACACCCTAAGCAATATGTTGAACTGTATTTTATTTAATTGTAAACCACTTATACAAACATGACTTAATTACTCACTCACTCACTCATCGTCATTACCGCTTAATCCTGTATTCAGGGTCGCGGGGAGCCTTGAGCCTATCCCAGGAGACTTAGGGCACAAGGCAGGATGCACCCTGGACAGGGTGCCAATCCATTGCAGATACACACACTCACACACATTCACACACTACGGGCAATTTGGGAATACCAATTAATCTAACCTACATGTCTTTGGACTGTGAGAGGAAACCGGAGTACCCGGAGGAAACCCACCAAGCACGGGGAGAACATGCAAACTCCATGCACACAGAGACGGGAATCGAGCCTGGCTGGGGATCAAACCCGGACCCTGACGGTGCAAGGCGACAGTGCTAACCACTACACCACCGTGCCGCCATGACTTAATTTTAAAAAATAATGCATGCATTAGTTTGACATTTATGTGACGTCACAAAAGACACAGACCAATTTACCCAATATTAAAGTAATGATTACTTTGGTTCTGAATGACATATCAGAGAACCCAAACACCACATGCACCATGCACAATGAAGCCTCTCCCATCAACGATCCGTATAACCGAGTGTGTTTTTTTTTGTTTTTTTGGCCACACAGGTTTTGCCTATTTTTTCTAAAGAGGAGTCCCTTGACTTTGCAAAACTGTTTTTCTCTGCAGTGCATGTGCAACCATCAGTACAACCTTCTTATATTTTTAACAGCAGTTGGCATCCGCTGCATTTAATGCCTCCCAGTACAGTGTTCTGGCATCTACCGCTCCTGTATCTGTTCATTCTGCTAGAGCAAAAGGGAACTGTCCGCTACTAGTTAATAAATCCGGTGAAGAGATTTTTAAAAAATGGGAGCCAAATATACTCAGGCGGCCGGTCCAAGTCTACTCTACAGTATATGTGGGAAACACTGATGTATTAGGCAGCAAGTGAACCTTTTCTCCTGAAGTCAATGCTGAAAAAATGGGCAAGCACAAGGATTTGAGTGCCAAATTGTGATGGCTAAAGAACTGGATCAGAGCAACTCAAAACCCGTAGCTCTTGTAGGATGTTCCTGGTCAGGACATACCAAAAGTGATCCAAGGAAGGAAAACCGGTGAACTAGTGACGGGGTCATGGATGGCCAAGGTTTACTGATACACATGGGGAGCGAAGGCTGGGCTGTGTAGTCTGATCCAACAGAAGACCTAATATAGATCAAACTTAGGAAAAGGTGATAGAAAGGTGTCAGAACACACAGTGCTTCACTGTTAGGGGGGACCTACTCCATATTATTATAATGTTATGGCTGATTATATATGTCACTGGCTATCGCTGCAGCATGACTCTGACGTTTTAAAATGGTTAAATCTCACAAGCCGAGTATAAAGTCATGGTAAAGGCGTTACATTGTTACGACGCACTTGCTTACTGGGTGTGCGTTTATGTGTTTGCAAACGTCTCCAAAATGAAACTATACTCATTACGTTTGTAATACCGGTTTGGACAGAATGTGACATTTCTTTATTTATGTAACCTGGAAATAGGTTTCACTGCATGCATTTTTTTTTTCAGAACGCACGCGTATACACACACGTGACTAGTTTCGGCCAATTGCAAAGCATAGCTTCCTACCAGGTGACGTGGTTTGGTTGCAGAGCGGCTAAATAGCAGGCTCGAAGCAAGACGGGGCGGGGAGGGGAGTCAGCCATTTTAACGGCACAGAGAGGCAATCTGGTCTCCGGTGGTTTTACAAGGATAGCAAAAAAAACCGTCGTTTTTTTTTTATTTTTTAAACACAGCATTTATTAATCCGGAAGATGAAAACAAACCATGCTCTCTTATTATTGTATATAAAATAGTCCTATATGAATATATACTAAAACAGCTTCGCCTGTAACGTTGTCTCTCTCTTGAACTAATCAGAAAAGGTAGTGGTACTGCGGCGGATTGTTAAATGCATATTATGAGGCGTTGCACAATCAACCTCTCTCTCGAACTGTTCATCGATTTAAACCTGCAAACTTACTGTTTTGCGCGCCAGGGAAAGCGGCTCATACTCGGGTAGACAGCGTCGTCTTCTGCAGCTTTGTCAGACCGTCCACAGAGGTGCCTTCATACAAAAAAAAAAAAAAAAACGTTCCTAAATACGGTCCACTTTACGACCAACTGTGCAGTATTATCATCTTCAAAGTTTCAATGTAAGCACAAATATACATATGCACGTGACATTACAGCTCAACACCCGGACAGCGACTAGCGTTGGTTTGTAATTAAATAGATCCGAATAGAACGCCCATTTTTAATAAAAACACAGCGCTCCAGTTGAGACTCGCCTCTGATTGGTCTACCAAGACTCGACGTGACGTCACGTCTCCGAGTAGCCAATCGGGTCTGAGCGTGTGGGGGGAAAAATATACCGGGTCCGTTTTTGCGCGCTTAGTGCTCTAATGTGAAGGTGCTGATTGTTATTCTTCCCGTTTTTCCGGCTTCAACAGTACGTCTGTATTAGCCTCGGGGAACACTGTTATGCTTCCTATTCCTGTTATTTTTGCCGAATTACTGGGAGGCCTGTAACACTTACTGAGAGCCCTGCTGTTTCCTGGGAGCCATGTTATGCTTCCTAGTCATGTCATGCTTATAGAAAGTGCAGCGAGACCTGTTATACTCCCTGAGATCCCTGTTGAGATGACTGACAGCCATGCTAAAACTGACATACTCCATATCCATATACCCTTATTTTAGAAGCTTTAAACATCTACATTTTGAGCAAAGCACAAGAAAAAGCTTTAAAGAAGCCAAACTCTGGCCTTTGGAGCCCTGGCCTGGACATAGTTAAGACTACACAGAGGCTTGTGGGATCCAAGCTCCTCAATCTGGACATACTGTAGTTTATGCAAGCTGCCTACACAAGAGTGCTAGCAACATTAAGGACTCAACCCATTCAGGTCCACCTAACTGTTTTCCCCCCTCTAATTATGCAAAAGATACAGGACAAATTATACAAAAGACACCCATGTCCCCTCATATACACTCACACACCCTGTACAAACAACCTGCTGAAGACTGGACGCAGCAAACAAACAACCTAACACCTTTGGGATGAATTAGAGCGGAGACTGAGAGACAGGCCTTCTTGTCCAACATCAGTGTCTGTCCTCACAAATGCACTTCTGGAAAAATGGTCAAAAATTCCCATAGGTGCCAAATTTTTTATTTAGCCCTATGATGATATATGATATAAGAATTGGATGAGACTCAAGTTCAGATGCATGTGAAGGCAGGCGGCAAACATTATACAGTGGCATCTAAGGTCATCCCGCACCACAGCATGTCAATAGAAGTCTTTCTGAGTTAAATAAATTATTGCTCATGTTGCTGCTCACGGCAAGGGGTTGCTCCCAGCAGACCACCCAGTTTGCACATACAGGCTTGCCACAGATTTACGCCGGATGCCCTTCCTGACGCAACCCTCCCATTTTATCCAGGCTTGGGATAAGCACGGCATCAGGACCTCCGGTTTGGGCACTGGCTAGGAATCGAACCTGGCCTTCCTCATGGCAGGCAAAACCAGTAAGCGAAACTATGTCAGACGAGCCACCAGTGCCCGATAAATTACTGCTCATACATGAACAGATTAAGTAAAGATTTCAATATTTCGATAGATTGCAGCAAGCAAGTCCTGCTGATACAATATACCAGCAACAACCCCCTTGGTACCCCTTGGTCTCTTTCTTTTTTCTAGGGGTTACGTTTCTGAATTATCTGTCATTTTGTTTTCAAGTTCCTTGCAGAGTTATCACAGAATATTAGCCATAATATAGATGAAATGATCAAAGACTTAGCCACTGACACGCCACTGACACTGATTAAATTTATTCCTTAGGTATCAAAATTTGGTACGAAATACGAAATTTGGTACGAAACTACTTTTTAATACTCAGTTGTATCAGAGCAGCGCAGGTAGGATGGTTTGGAGACAAAATTAGAGAGATCAGATTAAAATGGTTTGGACATGTGCAGAGGAGGGATGTGGGGTATATGGGGAGGAGAATGTTAGAGGTGCAGCTGCCAGGTAGAAGGGGAAGAAGAAGGGCCAAGAGGACGTCTATGGATGTGGTGAGGGAAGACATGCAGGAGGTTGGAGTGAAATGGAAGATGTGGTAGACAGTTAGATGGAGACAAATTGTCTGCAAATGAAGTAAAAGAAAAAGTAGTAGACGTAAAAGTATTGAAGTTCGGTTCCCAGCCCTAACCCCTGCTTACCCCTTAGCTTAGGAGAGTAATATGTTATTAACCTTACACAGTTAAATATTGTTTAAAACTTCTTAGAATTTTTTTCAAATTGTGTGAACTTTATTATGCCTCTATCACTCATCTGTTTTATGTCGTATTTAACATTGTTGTGTTTTCTAATTTCGTATATGTTAATACTTGGGAAAAAAAAAAAAACCTATGGCTCACAATATATTAACATGCTTCCTATCATCTGTCTGTCTCCAGGGCTCCATCATGGCTTCATCTTTTTGTTCTCCCTGGAACATGTTAATGACTTTTGCTCTTTTGATATAATAAAGGGCATCTGTCCAAAGGCTTACCTATGCTCTCTTTGCATATCTCTTTTGCTCATCAGACACCACCATTATGAGTGCTGTGTGTACTGTATGCTGTACTTGGTATCTCATCCAGCCAGTAAACTGATGCTATTTGTACATGTATATACAGCATACACAGTGTCATATGCTCCAAAGAATGAAGGCTGTAGTTGTTCGATGAAGTGATACATCCCCAAGCACGATTAGTGTTAGTTTCAGGACAGAAGATTTTGATTTTGAGGAATCATTTTAACCCTTCAATTGGGGACCAGAGAGTCCTGACCTTTAGATATTAAAAAGTCTTTGGGAAGTGCTCGAGATGATAAGATCTTGGCCAAATATTTGCAGGTCTGGATGGAAATAAATTATGTGATGTTGCATAAGGTTGTTAAAAAATTGGCATGGGGAATGCACAAAGTAATTAAAGCTAAAGGTGGTCCAACAAACAGCTTGCGTTTTTTCACGCAGGGGAGATTAATATTAGCATTTTTAATTTAAACAGGACTTTATGTACTGTTTACACCTCTAGCTACTGTATCTGTCTCTTATTAACGTAATGGTATCATCTTACATAGACAAACTGCCTCTAATATGTGTATAATTATCTAAATGTCATGATGTGTAGTATCATCGTTAAAAAAGACCAAGTGAATTATGTAAGTGATTTTTTTTTTTTTTTAAACTTGAAAATTAAACAGGTCCAGCATGCTCCCTAGCAAGTTGAAGCCTTTTTCAGATTAGCCTCGCTGATTAAGGACACACTGCTGTTTAGTCTCAATGCAATAAGTTCTCATTGCATTGTATGAGTGAAAATGCTCTGACATTCACTATTAAACATAGCCGTGAGTATTTTTTTTTCTTCAATAATTTGATTTCACCGAACGTTTAAGCGATCTCCAAGCGATCACCATTATTTAAATTCCTCGAACCTTCCAGGTATTAATGTGTTTTATAGTAGTTAACCCAATAGTTTAGTAGTTCCATCAGTCTCCTTAGTTGTTTTCTTTGCTTAATGGAGAAAAATAATTTGACCCTTTTGAAATCTTTGCCATGATCACACAAGACACGTCTTCTCACATAGTAGTTTAAAAAATGAGATGCTACTCACTCCATCAATTAGGATTAAATACTGTAACTTGTTTCCAGTGGAACCATATTAATCACTTTAATAATTACCCTATGGAAGGTTCTTACCTATTTGCTTTTTTTGGCCAGGCATTGTACTTATGCACATGTTTACAAGTTGAATTTCAAGTATGTAAAAAAAAAAAAAAAAAATCAGGAAGTACAACAAACGTAAGACAAAGGTGCAATTATTGTCATTTTTATTTAATGGGTATTATATGTAGAGAACATAAAACAAGTGGCAAATTTGAGCCACATAACAACCAAAATTACACCAGCAGCCTGAACTAGTGTATTTCTAGTGTACTGGATTACACCTTCAAGGGTTTGGAGCTGAAAAAAAAAAAAAAAACACTAAGAGGCAAGCAAAACTGTTCAGAAATATGTAGTTAAAATTACAGAATAAATAAAACGAATCAAAATTGACTATGCTAAATAACTGCACAAAGTTACGAGTCTTTTGTATGCATGGGAGGTAAAACCCCAGTAAAAGCATTTCCCCCTCAAACATTAGCTTTGGTAAGTTATTAAAATTGATCACATAGACTAAGACTATAATTACCTAGCATTGCCCCAAAGTACATTATAAGAATTCTATACATCAATATGATATATCGGTTGAGAAAAAAAAAAAAATAGTAGGTGGACATTAACATGTAAAGCCCAGCTTATTTACAATAACTATCCTTTAATATGTAATAAGTGTTATTTACATTAAGTAACAAAAGTAAGAAAAAACTTTAAACCAGCTCTTGCTTGCTTGAAATATGAAAGACAATATTAGAGGGCAGAATATTAACAATTACAAATTTGTGCATTGTGTAAGAGTATATTTCTCTTTTCCAAAGTGCAATTTTTTTTTTGGTAGAGTAAAAAAATATATATCCACTTTTTTTTTTTTTGTATAGAAGTAAAAATGTTATTGTCAAGCATCCTTTTACAAACAAGCCTTAGAACCGGAGACTAAAATGAATGAACACTTGAATGAGAATAGTGTTTGATATCGGTGATTTATGCACGCGGCAGAAAGAGATATTGGTTCTTCTGATCGATCACTGAAACAGTCTGCAGCGACATTGTTCACAGAGTACTCGTTAAATCCTATGCAATACTGTTCGTTTTATATATAGATGTGAACGTCGTACAACTTAAAATACTTGCGAAAGAGTTTGGAATTAACTGAACGGTATAGTTTGAAACAAACAATTGCCAAACTATTAAAAAAAAATATATATATATATAGGGCTTTTAAATAGACAAAGATATTTAAAAATATAAACAGGAAAAAAGAAAAGGAAAAAAAAAACTATTTGGATATTTATATGAAAGCCCACCCATGACATATATACTGTAGTACTGTTACTCATGCTAACTGTATGGCAAATAATAAAATGAAATGAAATGAAAAATAAACATCATTATAATGTATCGATATTGTGTCTCTTGTGTATAATCTGGCATTTTGATGCCTTCTTGTTATATCTCACTACCAGAAAAACCTCATTTCTTTCCCCGGCAGTCATTATATTTTCAAGTATCGTTGTTAAATAGCTTATAACATTAAAAATTCATTGGATTAGTTAAAAAAAAAAAGAAAAAAAAAAAGCTACCTGAACGTGTATTAGTCCTATGTGCTGCTGCGCTCCTGCGGTATTGGAGTGTCCTCTTCGCTGATCTGAGAGCAAGTGGACCGTTACAGTATCATAGTTAAGATCAGGGCTGTGTGGGTGGTTCATACACCACTCATACAGTCTAAAAATGTATAGATAATATACATTTATACTTAGATATTTTCCACCCATAAACCTTTTTTTTTTTTTTTTACATGCTCATTATGTCCATGAATTGAGGCTTTTGAACGTTTATGGAGTCCTTTAATTACATAGCATCCTCGATGTCCTTCCAGAGATCCTGCTACAACTGCTGTGGGCTGGGGTGGCCTTGTTTCCGGTCGCCTTGGCCAAGCTGCTCCTGGAGTTGGCGCACCACTTGCTCCAGATTCTGCCGAGCTTCGTGTTCTCGTAGCAGCTCCTCTCGGAGCTGCTCACGATCTGCCTCAGCTTGCTGCAGTTTTACCTGGAGCTCCTCGATCTGGAACGTATAACAAGCCGATGGAGAGATGAGGCTAAATTAGAACTGTTTTTACTAATCCGCATATAAACAGTTTCAAATAATTTGGTTTAGTCTTACCTGGTGACGGTACTTGGCTCTCAGTTGGCTTGGGTCACACCCTTTGTCGCACATGTGCCTCTGCCGCTCATGCTCCAGCTCCCTTTTCAGTCTTTCACACGACCCACTGGCATCATGTACCCTTCTATCACATTCTGCGCGCAAACGATCAAGCTTCTTTCGCAGGTTATGCTTGGCCTCGACAGCCTCCCACAGCCGGCCCTTCTTACTTACTCGTAAAAACTCCAGCTCCTAGATCGGAAACGAACAAAATGAAAAGCCTCAGAAATTTCGCACAGCATTTACTATACACAATAGTATACAGTGGAACCTTGGATTACGAGCATAATTTGTTCCGGAAGTGGGCTCGTATTCCAAAACACTCTTAAACCAAATCATCATTTCCCATAAGAAATAATGAAAACTCAAATTATTCGTTCCACAGCCCCCAAAAATAAATACATAAAAATAATTAATACAATCTATAAAATGAAAATAAAACAAATTAATGTGCACTTTACCTTTAAAAAAAAGTACAAATAAATCCTGACAGATAAGTGTTTCCATTGGTGCGCGCACGCGTCGTGTGTGTGTGTGTGTGGAATTAGCCCCTTCCCGCGCCTCGTTTTACACAGTAACATTCCTCCTCCCTCTCCCCACCTCGCTTTTTCACAACAGTTTCACAACAAACACACGCACGCACACACACATACAACGGAAACACCGTTTTAACAGGAAAAAAAGAAATCTCTCTGAGACTGACATGAGCGTATATTAACAGACACACTTTTTAAGTTTTACAACAAGCGCATAAACACAGCGGAAACACCGGTTTAACGGAAAAAAAAGCGAGACTCGCATGAGCGCATACTAAAGGAATCACTTAAGTTTCACAACAAAAGGACACACACACAAACACGGAAAAACCGTTTTAACAGGGAAAAAAGAGTGACAGGTGAGAGAGTGACGCTCGGTGTCAAAATAAGAGTCGCATGTGTGAAGCATGATACTCGGCGCTCGTAAACTAATACTTGCTCGGTTTCCGAATAAAAAATTATTTAAAATCTTTGCTCGGTTTGCGGAACACTCGTAAACCACGTTACTCGCAATCCGAGATTCCACTGTATATAGGATACAGTGGAACCTTGGATTACAGGCATAATTCGCTGTGGAAGCAGGCTTGTATTAAAAAAACACTCTAAACCAAATAGACTTTTCCCATAAGAAATAATGAAAACACAAATTATTCGTTCTACAGCCCAAAACAATAAATAAAGAAATCTCTCTAATGATACTCGCGTGAGCATACTAACGGAATAACTGCTGTAAAGTAAAAAATAAAAAATAACAAAAGAACCAGCACCTTACCTCTGAAAAGAATCGCGACAGAGCTGAGTTTTCTGTGTAAATAAAGCTCCGGGGAGATCTGTGTGTGTGTGTGTGTGTGTGTGTGTGTGTCGGTGTGTGTGTGGCACAGTGTCAAATTACGCGCACGCAAACAGAAGAGAGAGGAAGATGTTGATTATAAGAGACGAGCACTAAGACGCAGCAGAGGACTCTTATTTTGACACAGAGGATGCAGCAGGAGAGACGATTACCCATAATTCAAACCCAAAATAAGAGTCGCATGCGTGATACATGATACTCGGCGCTCGTAAACTAAAACTTGCTCGGTTTCCGATTAAAAATGTATTAAAAATCTCTGCTCGGTTTGCGGAACACTCGTAAACCACGTTACTCGCAATCCGAGGTTCCACTGTATATACACAAATGTACAGTACATATGTAAGATAAGAAGATAAGTAGAAATAATTTTTAAATAAGTAAAAAAGAAATTAAGTGCATATACGCACATTAAATTTATACATAATATCAAACTATATCATTTTTTTATTATTAATCTTTTATTATTGTGTGTAACTATTTGATGTTTGGGAAAGAATTTTCCCCTCCCAACCAACTCCTTCTAGGCCCCCCCCCGGCTAGCCGTACAGTACTGGCTTATCAGCGTTTTCTGTTCAAGCCTACAGTCTCCCCAGTCACTGCTTTGCAGGTGTGAATGGGTTCCATCAGTTCATTTCTAATTGCGGTGAGAGCAAAAATAGATGCCCCACTTGTGATTTGCATGAAAGAAGACCAGCATGCAGTGATTCGTGTTTTGAGGTCTGAGGGTGTAGCCGGTGCAGTTATTTAGTACCGACTGTTTGCAGTATTGAGAAAGTTTTTTGTCACTAAGAAGTTTGTATGACGGGATAGAGAAGTGTTAGCCGTCAAGAAGAAGCTGGATGCCCATCTGCATCCAGGGTTGATGATAAAATTGCATCCTCCCTATAGTCCTGATCTCGACTTTAAACAGACTTTAACCCGTTTGGTCCCCTGAAAGCACCACTATGAGGAAGAATACTCACTTCTGATGAAGAAGTAAAGACTGGCTTGCAGCACAGCCTAAAGGTTTTTTTTTTTTTTTTTTTTTACGGAAATAAGAAAGCTTGTTGACAGATGGACAAAGTGTATTGAAAAGCAAGGAGATGAGGCAGAAAAATTATGTATTTCTCTTTTCTAAAAGTTAGTTAAAATAAATTCTACAGTCAGACTGCGCCTATTTTTGACACCCTTGTGTGTGTCTTTGTGTGCATGTGTGTACAGTACATGCATGCTTATTGTGGCTTGTTTTCTTTATGTCATGTTTTTATATTTTGACTAATCACAATAATACAAGAAAATGCAACCTCTCTTACAAATGATTTCTACATAAGCAGGTTTGTATCCACCTTGATAAATATTATCCTGCTTTTTTACTGCACATCTCTCGAGCTGTAATTGCCAACTGCAGTTTTGCTAAATATTAATATTCCTCAAATGTACCATCCAAATATTTTTCACCCATTATGGGCAAACCATTTTAAACCTTAAATCTGACTTATGGCCATTAATGCATACTTTGTTTACATGTATATTCACATATACAAATAAAAACAACAACCTCAGACATAAGACCAAATTCAGCTTCCACAGATTATTTTACTCTTATTTGCTTTCTTTATCAGATCTTGAAAAACTGCCCTGCTATAGACTTGTATTGATTTATCATCACAAAGCAAAGATTACCTTGGGATGAGGTTAATTTTCACACAGCTGAAGATTCACTTGGCTTCGTCCATTTGCATTCAAATCACAGCTTGTTTTAAAGCCATTGGTGGAGGTGTTGAGTAAAGCTTTCCTTAACCCTATTTGGACCCTGTGCACTGACTCCAGTTTCCTAACATTTTGCTACATAGCTCATACATACTTGCATATATACATGTAAAACTCACACATTTAGATCTCATTGGACTGAGCTTTTGCCTCATTTCATGGGCTCTATTCCACAGATAGTCAGTTATTTTGATTTGTTTGCAAAATGCACCCAATGGAATTTGATATACTCCTTCTAGGGGATTTATATGATCACCACCAAACCGGGCCAATATAATCACAAGATGTGGAGGATTCAAAATTGCAAAGGGATTTCTGATATCTCAAATGGTTCAGCCATGGCGATGCCTTAAACTTATGGCCAAAAGGGGCGAATAACTTTCTTAGCGGTGATGACACTGCCTATTATTACAGTTGATTAGGAATGGCTGTGACATCCTCACAATGCATGTGCCCACTGTCTTTCTGGTGTGGTCGGGTGGCGATGGAGCATGTGCTTGGGCCCGATCATTGTTGCTTTGCAACTATATTAATAGCTATTATTATTATTATTATTAAGTCAGACACAGGTTTATCTACATAAGAGTTAGATATTTATCCAAAGCTTATCAAAATAAAGGTGTACCTGTTGAAGGCTCCGCTTGGCCTGCAAAGCCTCTCTAAGCTTTATATCCTGTTCAACTTGCATATGCACAATCTCCTGCAGGAACCTCTCTCTGGCCTCTTTGGAGCTCAGGTTGCTGTACAACATCTGTTGAAGTGCCTCCAGTTCTGAGCCAGGGGTGGCTGTAGGTCTGTGGATGCTCTCATGCTGTTTCACAGCCCCTCCATTAGTGAAAGAGCGGGAACAAGACACTAGAACAATAGACACAAGCACAGGAAATGTATTAAACAAATGAGTAAAAGAAACAGGTAAATATGTTTTTAACATACGTAAACCTTAAATCGTAAACAGATATGATTTAAGGTTTATGTTTGTTAAACTTTTATGGTTTTATTTTGCAATGACACAGTATGTTGAGAACAAGGTCTAACATAATTGGACAGTCGAGTCCATGCATATTTGGACAATATTTTGCAATAATCGTATTTTTGAATCTATACAGCACCAGAATGGATTTTTTTTTAAAAGTCTAAATAAACAGTTTTTTTTTCTTTTCTTTTGTTCCTAATTTAGTCACCCATCTTGCTAGGGCATGTCCATAGAAGTGACAACCATCAACCAGGAGGGCATAGACTAACTTGTGCTTTGTCTGACACCCATATCTTTTCAAACTGCCACTCATGCACCATTAGAAAGCATTGTAACACTCTTGGAGGACAACGCTATCCAAGATCTTCCACTTGAGTGAGCTGAGAGATGCCCATGATTGCCCAGCGTCACTATGTTTGACAGGGGAGCACCTAGCATCAGAGTTTCAGTTGTAATTTAAGATGATTAACAAAAATATCGCATCAGCATATTTTCCAAGCCCCTCCATTTTCACAGGATCAAAAGTCATCGAACAAGTTAACAATCATGATTATTGGGAATATTAACTTTGCTGTTGATGGCTGGCTGAAGTCTCCAGTCGATGGATCGCATTTGACTGAACTGAAGGAGAATGTATACCTCTATATACTTCAGGGTTACTCCTGCTACTTTTAACAGAAGTTACATTATCATAAATATCCTATCATGTAGAGCCCTACTGTAGGTCCTGGGGAAGCCATACATGTTCATACCATAACATTGCGTGAGCCCTTTGTTTTCTTTTTCATATTCGGCTCTTCCAGTGATCCTGGTGAAAGTTAATTTTGTATAAGTAAACTTGTAGTAGTTTCTTGAGTGTGATCAGTGGTGCCAGTCATGAGGTAAACCATCTGTATGTACATTCATGTAGGCATGTCTTGAGTCAGCATGTTCTTGACTTGGCTACATTTCATAAATACGTTTTTCTTCACCAAGGAAAGAATTCTGTGATCATCTTCTTTAGTTGTCTTCCATGGGCTTTAAGGCCTGTTGGTGTTGCTTAGCCTGCAAGTGAGATCCTTTGTAAGAAGGTACCACGTTGTTTAGCTTCAATTTGTTACAGGTATGGAATAGTCTTCTAATTAAAGCTTGTGGCTTAGAAACAGTCTCTCTGTTTAATTAATAAAAACTTATCTGTAAAGTCAAGGCCGTCGTGAAGTTTTTCCTTAAGTGAAGTGAAGCAGAAATGGGGCCTCGTGGAAGTAGAGATTTATGGTGAAATAGTATGTTTGCATACTTTTTTTGAAAAACATTTTGATCGTCCTAACATGAAGGGGAGAACTACCTGAGAACATAAATATTTTTTTTCTGACAAGATCACTGTAATATGTTTAAAACCCTTTGGATACAAACCAAGTCATTACCCAAAGTGGTGTATGTTAAATATCAAAATTGTCATGCAAAACCTTGTTTCCAAATTTGTAACATTTAACATTTAAAAATCGCACCCCCCCCCCCCCCCCCCCCACACACACACACATTAAGGCTACTACTACCACTCAGTCGGGAGGATCGAAGACTGTCACGTGTTTCCTGTGAACCACATGACGACAGCCGACAGTATCTTTTCGAACTGCTCGCTCACGCACCGCTGGGGGCGGCGTGACACACTCGGAGGACAGCGTTATGAGGATATACGTAGAATGTTAAGGAGATGTGAAAACAATATTTTTTGATGAATAAAAAAAAAAAACATTCATTTGAGAAAAGCATTAATTTGAGAGCAGCAGAAAACTGTTTTCTCAAATAAAGCTAAATATGATGGAATAAAAGCAGCAGTTGGCTATTTAGTGTATCTGGCAAAAGCCAGGTGTTATTCTTTGGAGCTGCTATGGAGTAGCCATGGTTATTCTTTGGAGGTGGAATTAAATGTCTTGGTGTCAGATACCTATTTTTTTTTTTTTTTTAACATTTATCACTCTTTGTTTTAACATCAACTGCATGTCAGATGATAAACCAGAGTGTCTCATACATCTTCTTAAATACTTGCTGCTGGCCTTCTTCAGCGTTTGTGTACAAAGTTTTCTCTTTCTCAGATTACTGTATACGTGCCTGACCAGGTCTATCAGTGTGTCTATATGTCACGGACCTTCCTGCTGTTAAAGAGAATGAGAATTTGCTCCTACTTTTGAGGGTCAATCCAAAGTGCAAGCATACAGTAAATCCATTATGCCTTAAAAAAGTTGGTAATGTTGGCCTTCATACTGTACATTCATGATAGACACATGGAATAAATTTATTAAAGACATTGTTACTGACTGTTTCAAGGTTTTTGCATGTTTAGTATTCATCAGTTTACACAAAACAGGTTTAAATGAATTATGCAACCATCACTTTAGAAACATACGTGGTAGGACGACATTAATTGGTAAAAATATGACAGAACATTTCCTAAAAATGAACATCCCACCCCCTTCCATCACACATGCCACTGTAACAAAAATAATCACTTTACCTATCAGGGTTTTAATGACTTGTTAATGTATGAAAAAAAAATTATTCTTGTACACACCAGACAGGGAGCATCATTGTTAAATGAAGTTCTGAAGGAAATGCACACAGATCGAGAGAATATTTTTTACGCAACTCACCCTCATCACAGTTGTCTACCTCGATCTCTGCATCTGAGTTGGAGTCGTGCTGTGGGGGATGAGGAAGGCAGGCTGCAGGCTGTGTCTGGTATTCACCAGATGGCCAACATTTGGCTGGTCTGGACTTGTGGCTATAGCAAAGCTGGGAGCCTTCAGCGCCAGACTGCTCTGCCTGCTTCTTCTTCCTTTGCGGAGTATCTGGAGGTGATGCAAAGCTCTCCGAATGTTTGGGCTGTGATCTAAGAATTAATGGACAAAAAAAAAAAACATCTCAACATGTAATACCACATAACTGGCAGACTTTAGTTGAGGGTCAGATAAGTAAATAACTGCTGGTGAAGCTCCATACCGCTCATGATTGTGACTAGGAATTGCCTTCTCGGTGGATGCGATTCGAGGAGACCATGGGCGAAAGGCTGATGGCCTCTGCTTAATCTGAAGCCACTTGAGATCCTGAGTGGAGAGAAAGAGACGAGAAATGATGACTTTGTCAAATAATCTTTCCATTATTGCAATGGATAATTGAGTATTTGGATCATGAATCAAGAAAAAACTCAATAGCTCTTATTTAGCGTTTACATTTTTTTTCCTTTTAACATCAGCTTTGGGTTGTTTTAGGCATGTGCTACATTATTCATTCTAAATTATTCATTCAAAAATATACCTTTTAATGAACTTTACAATTATAAAAACTTTTCGATATTACAAAAAATTATTTTATGCCAAAATATAAAATCACTGACATGCAGAGTAGCAGCAATTAAATATAATTACTTAAATATTAAAGATGGCAATTATTGCAAATTCAAATTCTGTTTGTCAAATACACAGTCATATACAGTATGATATGCAGTGAAATGCTTAAACGACCGCCTGTGACCTAAAAATAAAAGATTATTAATAGGAAATAAATATGAAAAAAAAGAAAAGAAATTTAGCTAGATAAGAATAATATATCTATAGAATACAAAATATGCAAAAGCAGAGAATGAGCTGTGCATACATCTGCCAGAGCTTCCCATGACCGATCACATGTCTCTATTTGCTTAAAGAGTTGCCATGCACATGTAGGGATTTACTTGTATTATAAACATGCAATGTTGGAATAAAGAAATGAGAATTATCTCATTTCAAAAGGAAATTATATAGATTATGCAGTTTTACAAAATCCCAAAGACTAACATTTAACAAATGTTACATTTAAAAAAGCTCCATCATATGATTAATTTGCGTAAAAAAAAAAAAAAGTAATGTGTTCGAGATTAATGCATTAACTTTTCAAAATTGACAGCACTAATAAACATATGTTTAATAAGAGATTATTTCCTTAAATATTATATATCATATAATTCATCCTAAAATGTTAAATTATATCAATAAAAAGTTGAATATGGTAAAAAGTAAATAATTTATCTTTACTTATGTGTATTTCTTTTTAATAGACACAAATTTCAAAGACACGATTTATGACAAACCCTGGATTGAATGTTTATTTCTTTTTGTTATTTGTACACTGGTGCTATAAGAACAGGCAACAGCGAGTGTTAGTTGGCACAAAGCGCCGGCCCTGGCTTCAGCAGCCTAAGGGCAGAAATGACCTGGTGTTGGCTCCTACCGATATACTCCGTGCACACCACCTTCTCTTTCCAGCTGCTAGTAGTAATGGAAATACTGTGTGTTGACATAATGAATATATAAATTGCTGTGTGCCATCGTTTGGAGGATTTTCCACTTGGCTTTAGCTATTTTTCATTGAAAATATTGTTTCTGGCAACACTGACAATCACATAAATGGGAAAGGATGCAGACCTGAGGAGAATGTGGTTGATTAATGTCGGTGTGTTGCTTTGAGATGGGAAATAATAATTAGAAGACCAGAGCAGAGTGAGTGAGTGTAAGTGTGTGTGTGTGTGAGAGAGAGAACGAGATCACAAAATCAACCACAAGACATCATTTTTTGTGGCGCTATACAGAGGCAGAAAAAGATTTGCCCAGATACCTTGTTTGCAGATGTTGCCAGACACTGTAACCATTCTGCCTGCTTTTCTTTGTCAGTGGATGAAGAACACGAAAGCTCCTGTTTGGGCTTCTTGGTTGGAACGGGACTATGTTCCTGTAGAAGATGAAAACTGATTAATTATCAGATTAATATACAGACTGATGCAAACGCTATAGTAGTATAATACTGTGTAATTATACTTTATGACTAACAGATCCATAATGACTACTATAGTGGAGTCACATGATTTGTGCTGGACAAACCTCTTTTTTTTTACTTAAATGAAGATGGACTTTATGTTAACTAAAAGATGATTCCTGTTAGACAACTGCAAAGTTCAACTTTTTTTTACAGTGTTGCTATCTGGTTTTGCCCAAAATGATGATGGTTCCCTTTTGAATCTGGTATCTGGTATACGATTTATTCATTTATTCCTTATGTTGTCTGAGGGAAGTTCTTCCTTGCCTTCCTCACCTCTGGATATATATTTTTACATATACAGTATGTATAGATTTTTCAATTCATTTCCAGGATGTTTTTTCTGTAAAGTTGTTCTGAGACAATTGAATTAAAGTGAAGTGTGAATGTAGTAGGTAGATGCAAAAAAACAAAAGAAGTTAGCAAAAAGCCAAGAAATACCACATAAACAGAATACACTACGATCCCACTACGAAAATGAGACTGTACTGACTGTACTCAACCAACCGATTAGGTCAAACATCTTGTTCTACATTCATTTGTACAGAAACCTGCACAATTTCCATTATATTTTTCTTGCTACAGTAGATTGTACACTATCTTGATCAAATCCAACTCTCATTTTCTACCACATTCCCTCATATTACATAAAATATACCACGCTGGAAGTTTGCAGAAGCTCAGAAGTGCCATGTTTTGGGAACTTGTGCAAAGTCATGAGTCATCTGGTGTCTCTAACTGACATGGGTTATGCTCAGGGGTTAAGCATTAGCCAACTTCCTAGTTTTGCAGAGACTACAAAACTCTTTTTAATTTGTATTTAAAGAATTGTGAAGAAAAAGTGGGGAGAGACGTTAATGGAACTCGCAAAAGCATGGAATTTTATGGAAGCTGAAACTCAGTGGAAAATAGAGTATTTCCACACGGACAGTGTGAATAAAATTCAAGGGTTTGGGACTAAACAGCTGTGTAGCCTTAAGAACACTACTTTGAGTGCTGGGTGCATCAAGGTGAGAAGGGAGGCGAATAAAGTGATGCATCCATCATGCACGGTGTCTACTGGACAAGCCAACTGGGGCAGTGTTATGATCTGGGGTTGCTTCAAGTCTAGGTTCAGCAACGTTATGTGCCCAAAAATATACTGCATGACCTGGTTATACCATCAATGTGTTTTTTTCTTTCCTGATGACAAGAGCATATTCCAAGATGACAATACCAAGATTCATCAGACTCAAATTGTGAAAGAATGATTCATTGAGCATGAGACAGAATTTTTACATATGGATTGACCACCACAGAGTCCAGACCTTAACACCATTGAAAATCTTTGGAATGTGCTGGAGGAGAATCTTCAGCAGTCCGATCCTCCCATCATCAATACAAGATCTTTCAGAGAACTTGGACTGAAATAAATGAAAAACAAAAGGCAGTCCAATGGAATAAGTAGACGGTATACTTTTTCTTTTGGCCAGGAAGTGTACAGTATATATAAAGGACTATTTGTCTCGACACCAAGGATAGTCTATAGGTTTGGTGAAGCTACTGCAAAGGCACAGTCACCTTTCCAGCCGATATTTTAGGACCGCCAACTTTAGAGATCTGGAAGCTGAGTATAGGCACATCAGATCACTAATGGAGGTGGGAGCTAAACCAATAAGATCCTGTGGTGGACAGGAAGCCAGTGGAAGTATGCCAAAACAGATGTGACTGTTTTTCTTAGTGGATGTGAATAATCCCAAATAATCCCAAATAGACCAAATAGGCCAGAAACCTTGCTAATATCAAGGTAAAGTGAATTGCAGTTATCTAAATGAGAGGTGATAAAGGTACACTGAGTGGTACCTCGGCATAGAATGAACTGCCTTAACTATTTTCGCCTTAAGAACTGAAATTTTGTAAGAGATTAGCCTCGACATATGAAGCATTTTCAGCATACGAGTGAATGACCCAAGCTGAACCGAACAAGAGTTGTTCAAAACTTGAGTCACAGTAACCTGAGGTATACAGGTATGAAGGCAGTGGTGGCTCAGACAGCTAAGGCACTGAGTTACTGATCGGAAGGACGGTGGTTCGATCCTCAGCTCCACCAGGTTGCCACTGTTGGGCCCTTGAGCAAGGCCCTTAACCCTATCTTAACCTGTATCATGGCTGATCCTGTGTTCTGACCCCAGTTACGCTGGGATATGCAAAGAAGGAATTAATCCTGATGATGGGATCAGGCAAGCAGGACTTGGGGATCAGAGGAAGCTTGGTACACAGTGTGGTATGACAAGTGCTTTTAGGGAAGTGGGTGCTGGCTTGTTTTTGGCCTTGTAGACAGGCTTCAGTGTTTGAAATCACCACTACAGCAAGCATAGCAGTGGGTTGGTGTGGGAGAATTTAGTGAGGTTGAAATGAACTCATTTGGAATTGGCATTCTGCATCAGTTGCAGAGGTTGAATCACACACAGAGGCAGACCTACCAGGCGAGAGATCCTGCAGTTCAGTTTTGAAATCAAACAGGGGACTAAATAAGCACCTGAGAGTCCGGTGTAAAATGAATTATTCTGATGAGAAATCAACATGAGTGTGTCAGATAATGGGCGAGGAAAAGGACTGTTAATTGCCCATGTTTACCCCTAGGTCACATGTGATCTTGTGAAGACTTGTCTGGGGAAATCATGAGATACTGACGGGGGCGAATTACCTGGGATTAACAGCGGTTCAGGTTTACTGAGAGTAATATTCAGCTGATGAGCTGCAATTATTATTATTATTATCAGTGCGAACGAGTTACAGTGGTCTGGTGTTCCATCCAGTTATTCCTGCCTTGTGCTCAGTGTTTATCAGATCCATGGTTACTTCAACTAGAATAAAATCATTATGATGGACGTGTGGATGGAAGAGAACCTAAGGCTTTGTAAATGTTCAGACACAAGGGGGAGATATTGCCCAGGTTTCAATGGCTCAGCACGACACATAACCACCAATGTGCATTATTAACCACCTCCCTTTTAACAAATATGCTTAGTTACGTTGTCAAGAGGTGTGGGTTACCGTGGCGTTATTGTAATCTTCTGGAGCCAATTCTTTTGATGCAGAATTCATAAAAAAATTTTTTTAAAAGAACAACAAAGATACACTCTGGTTAGCATAGTTCATATGGTGCGCCAACTATTTTGAAATTGTGCAACGAAAGTGGAAAGTGTATTTTCAACATCTTTAAATTGACTCCTGATAATATTCCGCTGCCTCCGCATAAAAATAGGCAGACTGTCTCTTCGCAAAACCTGACACTGCTGCGCCCTTCCCGAACAAAGGCATTCTGTCTGTTCATATTCCTTCACTGAGGCTTGAAGTACAGTAAGTGCCCCAGTCATAACAGTCTGCACCTCCACGCCCTTTTCATACATGAGCTGCAGCTGCTGGGAGATCAGTGAGCGAAGCAGCCATGATGTGGCTCTCATTCATGGCCACATCAAAAAGAACCAGTGCATGACACACCCACAGCTGCACAGCTTGAGGTGGTAACAAGCAGCTGGGCAGAACCACACATGCAATGGAAGGCCAGGACACTGGCAATAAGTTTACAAATGGCAGGCGACCACGATCGACATCCTTCAACATCATGAACCAAAGATATGTCCCGTTTAATGTGTGGTATGTTCATAATCCAGTCAAGTAAAATGGAGAAATACGTAGTGAATCAGCACTAATTGCCAAAGCTAGTGCGCTTTGAAAAATAGCTATAACAATCGCGGAGATGCCTTGAGGGTCATAGGGAAATCACAAAGGTGTATGTTTGAAGTATTCTTCCGCAACTCATTTTTCACATTGGAACACGTGACTGACAATGGTTTCTTGGTGCCCTGGTATACCCTGTGGTAAAATTGATAAACCAGTATAAAGAACAGAAAGCTCTTGTTCTGTTGGAGAACAGAAAGCCATTTTGAACCGGAGAAAAGAGAGGGATTTGACCAGAGACCATTCAACAAACGCTAACATAGCAATCTGGAATAGTCTAAAAAGACAACAGGTCAGCCAAGAAAAATGAAAGCAGTTGATGAACATCTGTAAAGAATGGTATCTGGTATATGATGCAGATGTGAAATCTGTAAAGAACACCTTAGAAACAAAACGTGACATCATAAGACTCTACAGGTATCACAATCATGCTTAAAGACGTTTTCGAGAGGAGAGGAACACAAGCCGTAGGGGTCACACTATAAGATGGTGGACTGGAATTTGCAAAGAAATAGAGAAAGTCTTGGAACCAAACCCCCACCAAACCACCATGTGGAGAAAGATAGGATCTGCGAAGAAAAAGAAACTTGAAATCATGTGCATTCATGTTTGAACTTGGCCTTTCATTCTCGCATTTCACTGCAAATCAGACGGAGACATAAAGCAACTGAAAAATTGGGCACTACTGTATATTCCACCTAATATACAGTCTGCTTTATCTTCTATGCATTTTTGCACCACCGTCATTGTAATATTTTTATGTACATACTATACTGTGCAGTATGTACATAAGTATACACATACATTTTATACACACACACGAGGAGGAGTCAAAAAGCAAAAAATCATCTGCACTTTACGCTATATTAAAACTTATCAGCACTTTCTGTTCAAGGCTACTGTCTCCCCAGACACCAGTGTGTGCAGGTGTGAACGTGTTACATCAGTTCATTCTGAGCAAAAATGGATGCCTCACTTGTGATTTGCACGAAAGCAGAGCAGCGTGCATTGATTCGTTTTTTGGTGGTCTGACGGGGCCGAAACAACTTGCAGGAGAGCATGAACGAGAGCGTTTGAATATCTGTAAACAGAATTAGGACTGATATTCTAAGAAAGGGCTTATAAAGAAAATTGTTACTGGTGTCGAGACATAGATTCATCACTGCGAACCCGAGAGTAACCGGCAGAGTACGGAACGGAAACATCCTCAATCGCCGACCGAGAAAAGGTTCAAAAGTCTCAACCGTCAACTGGAAAGTCGATGCTCAGAGTTTTCTGGGATTCTCGAGAGAACATTATCAGGAAAAAGGTTCAACAATCAACAGCGCTCGTTACAGCGAGATGCTTATCGAAGAGTCTAAACTTCGGATTAAACGCACACTGTTTTGAGGTGTTAAAGCATTCTTCCTATTGTCCTGATCGCGCTCCATCAGACTGTTTGGTCCCCTATGAGGACGAAGATTCAATTCTGATGAAGAAGTGAAGACAGCTGTGCATTCATGGCTCTCAGCTCAGGCTAAAACATTTTTTATGAAGGAATACGAAAGCTTGTTGACTGATGGACAAAGTTTATTGAAGATCAAACATTCTACTACCAGAACGCAGATGATTTTAGACCGAGAGTGGTAAGATTCGAATGACAAAACGCTGATTATTCTCTATGGGTCATAAGTAATGTATTATTAACTGTAGAAGTCCGGTGCTAGTCCAACGCACCCACAGAGCAATGAAGCAAGTGAGCACACACTAAAGAGACACTAGTATCAAAGGGAGGGGACCCTCTGCACAGGAACTCAATAATAACTTTCAGCAGTCTAGCCAGGAGGCGAGACTTGGCTGTTCCAGCCTCCTTCCTAACACCCCCCCACCCTCACACCACCAACTGGGTCAGGCACCTCCCTCCACCCCAGTCTGTGTCTGCTCTGTCGGACTAATGCATTCTGCAGACAGCCCAGTGCTCTTAAAGAAACACAAGCTACATTTTTCTCCTGTGAATCATTCCCATTGATGCAACAACCTCCGAGCAGTGCTCAGTACTTACAGCATTTCATTTAGATCTCTCGCCTTCTTTGTATCTTTCTGTTTTTCCTCTTGTTTCATTCGGGCTTTTATCTGTTTTTCTAACATTGTTGCGGGGGGGGGGGAAAGAAAAGGAGAAAAGAAGTCGAGAATGTTTCCCATTTTGTCTACTTGTCAAGAAAAGTTGCTTGTTAAGTACAATCAGAGGTTTTGGCCAAGAAAATGCATGTACAGTAAAGTAGTGTTGGGTGATATGACCTGAAACTCAATATCACACTTTATTGAATGAAGAATTCTTTTTTTTTGGTTAGTTGTTTTGCCCATAAAGGTTTGTATGCTCAACTGTTAAAAGTGGGGTATTTTTTCCTAACGCAAGAGTTCTCCTCTGGGTTGCTTCCATGTCGCAGATTGGACGAGGCAGAGTCATGTGACTTCTCATACAAGAGTCTTTTACATGAACACAGTGGGGAACGACTTTTATTAATGTTTTAATATAAAAAAAAATAAGGAACTAAACAAATAAAAATAATGTACATCGGAAAGATTACTTGTCGATTTTGAGGAATTTTCGGTTCATTGCCCTAATTTGAAGTCATTGTCATGGTACTTATTGGAAGAAAATCCAATTCGAGTTAAAGGAATGCGGCTTTTGGCAGCAAGCTGGGCTGGACTATAAATCAACAAGGATGGTATTATGGATATCGGCATGGCCAGAGAATAATAATGGATCTGGATGCTAAGTGCATCAGGCTGAAAGACAAAGTTGCACTTAGAAACGGAAATGAGTTCATAAGTGCTGTATGTGTCGTGCAGCCCGTTTGGGAAACGCGGCCAATGGAGTCGTGCGTAATGCTTTTTTAGCAGCTATGACGCCCATGCTCTCCCTTGCTTCTGGAAACTTTTAGGAAATCTTACTCACGCGTCATTGCAATATGCCTGTAAGGTTAGCGCTGGAAAAAAAAAAAGGACCTGCTTGCAGTAGGTGTTCGGACGGAAATATAGCTCCAGATGTCTAGCGCAGTTTCTAGCGGTGGGTTTAATCAGACAGCACGGAGCCAGCTGTTTCAGTTACGCAAGGCAGTATACCGCACGGAGGAAATAATAAAAAATTTAATGGGCTTGACCAACAGAGAACCCTTCAAGGGTGTGCCTGCCAAACATGTTTATTTTATTCTCCGGTGTCAGCATTTTTTCCTTCTCTGTGTACAGTGCAGTGTGGCAAAGAGGCTGGAGACAAGCCCACTCGCGGGCATTTCGAGTGCAATCAAGGCAGAAACAAACATAGCCGAGAAAAAGAACAAAACTGACTGCTTGTCAACAACAAATTTTTAATGAGTCATTATACCGTGCATAGTTATATAATACGACCCACTCCACTGAAATGCATGGTTTTATAGAATATCTTTCCAAAAGATAGATTTTACTCTCTAAAATAATGAATTTAAAATACAATCAATCAATCTAAAGCACACAAAAGACGTGATTCTAATGTGAAGGTTATTATATCGGTGCCCTTTAAACCCCCTTCATAGTGGTATTCTGCAAAAGAAGCCTGTAAAGTCTAATCACTGCTAACCAACTGCTGCTTGGGGGCTGAGTATGTCAGAAAGGCCATGAACTTCTGACCTGCAATAAAGAACTATCAGCAGCTTGGAAGCATCTAAACCGTATCTCAGTGTTCCCTGTGCATCAACCAAGGCATTAAAATTCAGAAAATTCAGACCATTTACGGCAGCCAGATGGTGGAAGAAATAGACACTACTGCACTCTTGCCTATGGATTTGTCTGCAACTTTAGTGGAACTAGCTGACCTTGGCAGTATACACTGACATTTGACACTGAAAGTTTGACAGCCAAAATACAAAAACATCCTAGTGCAGAAAACGCGGTGTCAGCAAGACTGGAAATGTAGCACAGCTGACCAAGAAAGATACCTATTGCAGTTGCTCATGTTACAATATAAAAGCTTCATACCAGCTAACTAATTAAATAATGAATCACTTAACTAAGTATAAGGGTGTCAATATTAACGCGTTAACGCATTTGATTAATCTAGAAATTTTAACTCATTATTATTATTTTTTCCACCACAATTAATCATATGGCCAAGTTTGACCCTAATGGCTTCCCAAAAATCGCAGCTCGGTTACCCGGCGGTATGTGATAGTGGCACGTCTAACACAGGTAATAAGATGACTGAGTAACCATCAGGTATGCTGAACAACAAGTTTCATTACAAAAAGCTTCTAGATGGAAGTTTGGATAAAGGGAACTTCTTTTTACAAGAATACATTAAACGTAAGCTGTGGGAGCGGCGACTCAGGCAACTAAGGCTGTACGTTGTTGATTTTCAGGTCAGAGGATCTGGGTTCGAGGCCCGCCATTGATGGGTTGCCACGCCCCGTACTACCTAGCCACCGCATGCAGTGCAGGTCTCACTTGAGAGATTTTAATTGAATATTTGACAAATGTCTGAGATATTATAAAACATCACAATCTGTTCCCTCTAACCGGCTTATAATGATTTTTACACTGCACATTTGTAATACAAATTAATCGGAGTATTTTTAAATTGTTATTAATCGTGATTAATCGCAGACTGACTGTGATTAACTAGATTAAAATTTTTAACCGATTGACAGCACATACAGTATATCATACACATATACAGTATACCCGCACATACATGCACATGTATGATCAAACAAACTACTAAGTATCAGGAAAAAAGAAATATTCAACAGTAGCATAATCAAAAGATGGTAGCAGCAACCACTGTGATGGAACAGGAAGGTCAAATAAAGGTCCAATGTCCAAATAAAGGTCAAGCACACATTAATAGAGTAAAACTAATTACAATCTTTGTTACATGCTAATTCATGAATAATATCTACAGGATTTCCAAGATGCTAATGCTATTCACTTATTACTGACCAATCATACACAAAACTAAAATTTTGTTCCAGCTTAAACAGACAAAAGCTTTCAGATTGAAAAAAAATTCTATTTACTAGACTTTGCATATTGCTTGAAGGTACTTGGACAAAATTCTCTTGCCTCATAACCTAACAAGTCATCAAAAATATCATAATATACTTTACAGAATACCAAGTCTAAACAAATTTCCTGGCATATCAACTAGATCTCTCTTCCTTTAATGTGTATATGTTTATTATGATGTTTATTATTATTAATGCTTATTATGGGGATTTGCGTTATTGATCATCGCCCACAATGACAAGTATTGGTGCAAGGTTCAAGATTCAAGATTCTGTTGGCCTTGGGAATGTTATCAGGCCGTGTCTTCTGCAAAAGAAATTCTTTTTGCAAGGTTAGTCATCCTGTCGGCATTGCTTGTACTCGTGTTTTTATATAAACTGAGTGAGCCATTATGGTAAGAAGCTGTAGTGCAAGAAACTGAATTGTTTGGAATACTACAATAAGGAAAAACATACACAGACTGTAAAATTTAGCATTTGGCAGACGCCCTTATCAAGAACATCTTATATTATACATCAACATATATATGTAATATACATATGTATATTACATTATACATATACAATGTCATTATGCATCAGTTGAGGGTTAAGGGCCTTGCTAAGGGGCCAAAAGTGGCAACTTAGTGGGTGCTGGGTTTGACCCTGGGGCCTTCCAAGCTATAGCCAATGAGCTATCCCTGACACCTGGTTCTCTGCCCAACAAAAAAACACCAACACATTAACCTTGATTAAAATCCACAGGTGGAAAGCATTACCTGCATGTGACGTCTGACAATGCACCTGCTGCTACAATAAAATTTGAAAGAAAAAAAGAAAAAAGAAAAACCTACCTAATTCCAGATTTGAGGAAACAGCAAATTGGCATAAAAATATAGCGATGACTAAATGAATACCATGAAAGGTTTAATAACACCAATAAAATCATAACGACAGACAGCTCCAGTCCAACTTAACGCCTACATGTACAATAAAGTCGCAATCGTAACACAAGTACATTTACATGTACATTCAATACTGATTGGGTTAAATTTGTTTCATGACTATACTACAGAATTGTAGTGCACATACACTACATATATGCAGAATTGACCGAAAAGGGAATAAATAAAACACATCACATTATAGTTAATACATGACCAACTGTCAGACATAGACAGCAGAGTATGTACTTTTCAATTCAATTCAATTCAATTTTATTTCTATAGCGCTTTTAACAATGGTCATTGTCTCAAAGCAGCTTCACAGAAATGAAAAGAAAATGAAAAGAAGACTTATGGAAATGTATATATGTGTAAGAAAAATGTGTCTAGATAATGAGATTGTCCCTGATGAGCAAGCCAAGGGTGATGGCGACAGTGGCAAGGAAAAACTCCCTGAGATGGCAATAGGAAGAAACCTTGAGAGGAACCAGACTCAACAGGGAACCCATCCTCATCTGGGTGATGACAGATAACAGAAATTGTAGAACATCATGTGTGTTATGCAGATGAAAGTTCGATACTTGTAAAAATATATTATTGTATTAATTTATTAGCACATTTTTTGGGGAAAGTGAACAAAATACCTAAACAAAAAAAGTCATAATACATAATAAGTAATTAATAAGCTTCAATTGGAAACAAATCTTTTAGTTCTTACGGATGCATCGAGTAGATTAAACAACCATGTTGGAACACGTATTCCTTGGATGTAGAAAAGCAAATTAAACAACTAAAGAGGTTGCTCAGATTACTGTAATTGGGTTAACAACTGTTTACTGTATTATTAAAAACTGCTAAACTATCAGCAAACGTAATTAGGAAAAAACCCTAAATAACCATAATTGGAGATCAGTTAAACACTTAATGAAGCTGCATAGTAAAAAATGCGAGACAGTAAGCCCCCGACATACGAGCGAGTTCCGTTCCGAGCACTTGTTCGTAAGTCAAATTTGTTCCTAAGTCCAACAAACATTGTCTAGGTACTAGGATACTAAAATTTGGCTATGCACAGTATAAAACTAACATGTTCCATGATCTTGTTCTTTAGAATCGTGCCGATGGTTGAGCGATTCATGTTCAAAGAACGAACTATATCTGTCAATCTTCTCATCTCGCTCCATTCTCTCAATTATTTCCACTTCTGTCTCCACCCTTATTGCTCTGCGTTTATTAGCAGTACCAGTTTCATCGTCGTTGCTTTTACGATTGCTTCCTGACATCGTAGTGACAATGAAATATACTGGTGGTGGCAGGTTGGCATTACCTGCCAGTCAAAGTGGACTACAACATCCAACAAATTACATATTACCAAATTACATATTACCTACATAAAAAGTAAAAAATATTAAAAACTAAACACTCTTTGGTGTACACGTATCCCTTAAAACTCCATGAAAACAACTAATGAACCCGTGGATAGTAAGGAGAACAATAAGAGAAGCAAAAAGGACATACTGGAGAGAATACTGTGACACAATAGAGAGAAAATTCAGATAGGGGAGGAGATATACTGTAAGTGAGTGGGTTTATCCAGTCCTGAGCAACGGATATGAAAATGCTAAGAAAAGAGATGCTGGCAAGCACATTTGCAAAGGTGAGTTGCTCCAATAACTTCTCTGAAAAAGAGAGAAGAGGCAAAACAAAGTCTGCTAAGCAGAAAAGCAAAAAGTATTGCGCAAGATACCCCATTTAGCATGAGAGAGTTAAAGAGCACTGGAGAGAACAAGAAGCATATCATCCGGGATAGGTGACGTATGCTATATTGTGTTCAAAAACTTAAACGAAGATAGCAAGTGTGGAAAGAGGGAACCATAATCCTGGAAAGAGGATTATGAGTAATATAGTAATATTACCAGTAAGAAAACCAGGAAAGGGTGCCAGCCTACCCGGAATCTATTGACCAATTGACCGACATCTCGTATGTACAAAATAATGTAATGTATGGTTAATGACAGATTAATATACATGCTAGGAAAAAATAAAAGAGGTAAGATGGCACCCTCCCAAATAGACTTTAGGAGAGGAAGAAACACCTTGGATCCAGTGCTGTGTTTACAACTTGAGATTAGGAGAGCCCAAGTAAACAAAGAGGCAGTGATTGCAGTATTTGTTCATGTGGAGAAGGCATATGATATGTAATGGAAAAAGGGATTGTTAATCAAACTTTTTGTCATGGGAATTGGAGGGAACATGCTAAATTGGATTATGGACTTTTTGGAAGGAAAGAACAATCCAGGTGAAAATAGGATCAGAGGTCTCTAAACAATATAAAGTAGAAAATGGGACTCCGCAGGGGAGTGTTAAGACCAAGGTTTTTTTTTTTTTGTTTGTTTTTTTGCAGTAATGATAAATGATATTTCTGAGAATATTCCAAATAGTTTAGGGAAATCCCTGTTTGCATATAATGGCGCACTGAGGAAAAGATGAAGAAATGCAAAACACATTACCCAGAAATTGCAAAAAGCAATTAAACAGGTGGAGGAATGGGGTGCAACCTGGGGATTAAGGTTTTTTCATTTATAAGAAAGAAAACTAGACATTGTATGAGAAAAAGTAGAGAAGGTGGATAGATTTTGCATTCTGGACTTTTTTTGAGTACTTTTTGATTCAAAATTAACATGGACAAAGTATATTAAAATGTGGGGAAGAAGTCTAAGGGTCTAAGGTAATAAATGTCTTGAGATGTTTAGCAGGGAGAGACTGTGGAGCTAGCTTTATATATAGCAGTCAAAACCTCCCCAGTGTGTGTGCGATCCAAGTGGCAGGTGAAATGCCATTAGAGTTATGATGGAAGGATTTAATTGCCAACTTTCATTTAATTGCCAAAATTAAGGAGACATGGAGAGAATCATCCAACAAAAAGGGTACCAGATGCATGGTGGGAGAGAGGGGAAAAGAGTTTCGGCTGAGAAGGTGACCTAAACGTGAAGGAAAAGTAGGTACATGATAAAGAATTAAGTGCAACTGTTCTAGAAGCACCAAGGGTAGACCTATAGTTGCTCATGATTAAAAGCAGGGATCTAATATAGGGATTTATATAGATCAAAATCTATATTAAAAAAAGGACAGATATCTACAGATGGATTAAAGCATCCACAGACAGGGGCAACAGGGTAGTTAAGTTAAATGTAAATTAATAAGAGAACATTAAACTACATAGAGATGTACACAAAATAGCTGTATGCCATAACTCTTATACATTTACAGCGTATAGAAGCATTACAGTGTATAGTTCACTGTATAAGAGTGTCAAACATGGTGGTGGTAGTATGATGGCGTGTCAAACATGGTGGTGGTAGTATGATGGCGTGTCAAACATGGTGGTGGTAGTATGATGGACAGTCAAACATGGTGGTGGTAGTATGATGGACAGTCAAACATGGTGGTGGTAGTATGATGATCAGTCAAACATGGTGGTAGTAGTATGATGGTCAGTCAAACATGGTGGTGGTAGTATGATGGCGTGTCAAACATGGTGGTAGTAGTATGATGGACAGTCAAACATGGTGGTGGTAGTATGATCAACTGGGGCTGCTTTGCAGCCAACCCAACGTGTAGGACATGCAAAAACGAATAAGAGACAATAGATAATCTAAGGGCACAACAAAGCAGCAGCATTCCTCCGTTGAGCAATCTGTAAGCACTATAACTTCAAAGTCACACATAAATATTATGAACATGATACATCAACTGTAAAAGAAAACAATGACGTTACTACACTCTGGGACATGCTAATTCAAACAAAAAGAAAGCAAGGTCTGCTTGTCTGCTCAGACATTTCCACTAAAAAAAAAAACAACAACAACAACACCATGCCCTTGAAAACTACAGAAAATATCTCCAAATATAAAGAGTCTAGAGACTGAGAGCATGTGAGACATGAAGACCACAACAATACCAGTTTTAATAAGTGCTCTCGGACTGTTCAAGAAAGAGATGGAAAAAAAATACACCAACGAAATCTCAAGTTATCAAGATACAAGAAGTTCACAAAGATTGTCCTTTACAGTACAGCTCATATCTTACTGCATTAAATAAATCCACCACACCCTCAAGGTTGCCTTAAGGCCAAGGGATGGGCTCGGTTTCCACGAGTGAACATATAAGGACATTATGGATAATTAATTACATTTATTAATTAATAATAATAATAATAATAATAATAATAGTAATTAAAAATAATCATAATAATAAGCACTATGATCTCACTGACGACATGACTTTGATGTCATCGCCAAAAAGACACATCTCATGAACTTATGCCATTTTCAGTGACATCAGCATGCTGGGCTTTTTAAGAGGTCTTAGCGTGCTCAAAAAACATACAAGTTGAGCGGTGCACCTGGGTGGCGTTGGCTTTTTGGAGGTCTTAACATGCTGAGAAAGGACACAGGTCATATGGTGCTCCAGGGCGGCGATATCACGGGTGCTTGGGCCCGCTCATTGCTCATTGATTGCAACTATATTATTTTTATTGTTGTTTTATTGTTCAGATAATAATAGCAATAATAATAACATAGCTACTTTTTGTAGGTAATAAATATCCAGGCTGAATTAATTTCCAAACAAAGTTTGCACATATAAAATGAAGCTACAGGATTAATTTTAGTCACCTTGTAATCTTGTGTGTAAACTACAAACTGCGTACATGAGAAATTTTTCGAAAGCAGAATTCACTTCTTAATACTATTGACCATGCTACGTCATCATATCTGGACTTCTGAACTAACTTTGCCTGGCCCCACTTTGTGTGTCGGAGAGGGATTGTTTATTTTGCAGGGCCGTATGCACAGTACGCAGTGAGCGTATAGGTAGGTTGATTATGGCAGCAGTACTACACCCAGCTATGTGTTACCACAAGTTATCACCCTGTTATGGAAATAGAGAGAAAACCGAGTTCTGAATTTTAGTTCCACATACAGAACTGTAGATGTATCGGTTTACTTATCAACAGCGCATAAAAGACAATGAAGTCATATCCTGTTCGTGGTTAAAACTTGACTGTATTCACTCATCACAAGGCGAACATATCAATACACATACTGTTACACCCCTACTAAAACCAACACTGTTTGCTCAAAAACATGTGGGATTCATTAAATGCTTTCCGAATTGAAGCCACGGCTAAAGACAAGGAATGCACCACACATGTCCCTAGCAGATCTACTGATGTATGTCCATTTTGCCAACAGGAGAATGAGCTCAGTGAAAGCAGTCAGGGAATGTGCACTACATGTGAGCAGGAAGAAAGGAAAAAAATAAAATACAATCGGAAACTAGCACAGTAAGAATTCACCTCACTTTATGGAGGCCTGTGATCAAGGATTAAATTGGAATTGCTGAGGTTTCTCGGGTATCTCTGCCAACAGACTGCCAGACAGGCTAAATAAAAAAATAAATACGTGCTGAATTTGGGTAGCTTTCTTACCTACTGTAATTCCCCTCGGAACAGGACTTTGCTCAAACACTTGCTATGTTTAATAGTAATACAGTGTAGTGTCTGGCAACGTTTCTCAAGCTTAAGCAGTTAAAAATAACAGTATCATTGCATGTCTCACATTTCTCCCCTGAGAGCCAAGTGAAATCCAACATCTTCAGTTCTTGTAAATCTTAAATGCCATCCCATTCTGTATAACGCTTATCCTGTTCAGAGTCGTGGAAGACCCTGGGTAACCGATGCAGCACTAGGCAGGAGACACCGTGGACACAGTGCCACGCAAACACTACCTGCATGTCTTTATACTGTTGGAGGAAACCAGAGTACTCAGAGGAAACCCGCCAAACAGAGAGAAAACATAAACACTCCATGCACAAAAGACCAGAGGCAGGAATGAAATCCATCGCTCCAGTCGGTGCTAACCATCATGCTGCCCATTTGAACACTCACTTACTCATCGTCTATACTGCTTTATCCTGTATTCAGGGTTGCGGGACCTGGAGCCTATATCAGGAGGCTTAGGGCACGCGGCGAGGTACACCCAGGACTGGGTGCCAATCCATCGCAGGGCACACACACATACACTCACTCAAACACTAAGGGCAATTTGGGAACGTCAAGTTAGCCTAATCTGCAGGTCTTTCTGAGGAAACTGAAGTATCCGAAAAAAACCCACCAAGCACAGGGAGAACAGGCAAACTCCATGCACACAGAGCCAGGGATCGAACCCGGACCCTGGAGGTGCAAGGCGACAGTGCTGACCACTACAACACCGTGCCGCCCTCATTTGAACATTCTATATATAATAATACACGGTAACATAATGGAGCTGATTTCCCTAGTGCCCTCAGAAAGAGTAGAACAGCATTTGTGGTTCAACCCACAAAACGCCTGAGCATTTTTGAAATGGTTCACACTTTATATTTTTGAAGATTAAAAACAGTCATAAATTGGAATCCCTTAAGTGAAGGCTTGCTGATGTTTATTTTTAACTAGATTTAATAAATAGCCATGTTTGCAAGTTGCAATTAAAAGGGACTTGCGGTGTCTTGGGCTTTAGTTTTGTCATGAAACACAGCTGTGAGTCTAAAAAATATACGACTGCTTTTATTTGAAATTCTTCATTGTAGTTTCATATGTAGTTTGCATTTGTTTCCCAGCAGTGGTGAGCTGCACTATTCAGTAGAGACACACGAAAAGACCACACAGACCCCCTTCCCCCTCGGTTAAATAATCAAATGCAAGTGTCAGTATATTCTCCCAAACACCTGCCAGCCGTACAAAAGGAAATTTCCACCCTGCGCATTCAGTGAAGGCCTTCCACTGCATTTGCTGCAAGCTGCATTATAACAAAGAGAAATAAATTAAAGAGCAGACTTCATGACAGAATGACTAAGCATCGACCTGTATACTTGAGACCGGCTGAAACACAGCTGTGCAGTTGCTCGGTCGAGATGATTCTCTGGTCTGCCAGGCTCTGGTGTCCGCGATACGTTTGACATTCAAATCATATCATGTTTCCTTGCCCAATTTCTTCTGATCTGGAAATGTGTAATTAAATTCTTGTGCTGCCCCAGCCTTGTAGGGACTCGTTAAACATACTAATGGGGGTAGGTATAAACGACTCCTCATAATGCTCCTTAAACAAGGGGTACGAACCTGTCTCGGTCTGTTACTGGATGTGCTCTTTTGTTTTGTTAAAAAAACAGAGTGGGTGAGAGTCATTATTCAACATGGTCTGAGTCCAGTCTGATTCCTACAATTAAGCCTGCTTTCCTGAGCAGGCTGTCATCTCACACCCCAGCCCCAGCACACCACAGCGAGCAGCAAAGGACCAGAGTCTGCTCAGGAAATAGAAGCCACGCTGTCCCTTCTCGTATAAAGCCTCTATGTTTACGCATGCAGTCCAATCAGTCATCCAAATGCACCTCCCAGATATTTGGAGTTGTTACATTTACATCAAGAGATGAACTGGTCGATTGGCCATTGACAAGAATTGGCTGGTTTTCGGTTTGATTGGCCGTGACTTTTATATTGTATATGGGGGAACGGTGGCTTAATGGTTAGCGCTGTCGCCTTGCACCTCCAGGGTCCGGGTTCGATTATGGCCACGGGGTCTGTGTGCATGGAGTTTGCATGTTCTCCCTGTTCTTTGTGGGTTTTCGATAAGTACTCCAGTTTCTTCCCGCAGTCCAAAGACATGCAGATTAGGCTAAGTCCCGTTCCCAAACTGGATGTATAATAGCCATTGTTATTCGTTTTACGGGTCTGTAGTTTTATTGTTACAGTATGTGTAATCAGTGTATGTTACAGCAGTGACGTGAGGCATCACACTTCAGGCCCAAAATGCACTGCAGGATGAGCCAATGCAATGTAAATTGTGGGTTATGTTGGACGAGTGGTTGGTCTCCATGTTACTCATTCAGGCAAGTAGAAATCTATACATAAATTTGTAGTGTAGTGTGTAGTGGTTAGCACTGTCGCCTTGCACCGCCAGGGTCCGGGTTCGATCCTCGGCCAGGCTCGATACCCATCTCTGTGTGCATGGAGTTTGCTTGGTGGGTTTCCTCCGGGTACTCCGGTTTCCTCCCACATTCCAAAGACATGTAGGTTAGGCTAATTGGTGTTCCCAAATTGCCCGTAGTGTGTGAATGAGTATGTGTGTGTGTCTGCACCCTGCGATGGATTGGCACCCTGTCCAGGGTGTACATAAGTCTCCTGGGATAGGCTACAGGCCCCCCAGATTAAGCGGTATAGATGGTGAGTGAGTATTAGGGGTTTGGTGGAATTCAATGGTAAAAAAAAAATCAACAGTAATGTTTAATAGTGAAAGTACACAATGTAATAAGAACTCACTGGATTTGGTCTAAACAGCTGTGTGGCCATAAGAAAACCACTTGTTAGTGAGGCTCGAGTTTTTTTTTCCCCTGATGATACAAGCATACGTATTCCAGGACTCAAATTGTGAGAGAGTGGTTCTGGGAAATCATTTCCACACATGAACTGGCCACCACATTGTATGCTGTAATCGAAGCTAAAGGTGATTGAATGAAATCTGGATGTGTGACTTGTTTTTGGCCAGACGGTGTGCCTTCATAAATGTTAAATATAGTTTTGATTACATTTTACAGTTAGTTGTACTTTGATATTATATAGCAATAAATTTTACTTTAAAAGTGCTTGTGCAAATTATAAGGATTTTATCAAGTAAATACAACAAGCTGTTTCTTCAGTGTACCGTACCCCATCAAGATTTTCCCTGTTTTCTCTGTTCACTCTCATCTGAGAGGACATGCCAAACACCACTGGATTTATACCCTTACCCTTTTTTAGTGGCTTGAAATAATATAAAAAATTCCGACCTCTTGTTTATTTACTTGGCTCCAGCACCTTAATGAACAAGTAATACAGTAGGAAGGTGATTATCAAGTTGGGGACTTGATTACCAAGTTTTTAATTGTAAGCTTAAAGCATGCCACTCCCGACACGATCCCGAACTTGAGAATACTTGAGAATGGGAATACTTAGTTGAGGGAAGTAACAGGGTGTACCTGAGTTCGTATAATAAGGTAGAAGACCAAGCTTTTCAGCAGTCCCCGTCAACATCTACCCCCTTCTATGCAGAGCGAAACAGAAGAAACTTAGAGACTCTTAGGGTGTGTTCACACTTTGCATGTTTGGTTTGAACGAAACGAAGTCTGGTGTGGTTGCTCGGTTAGTTCGGTTCACTTGACAATTCTGAACGCTGCCGTCAGAACCTCGGTGCGAACCGAGACCGCTTGAAAAGGTGGGTCTCGGTCCGCTTCTGAATGAACTATGGTGCAGTTCGATTGAAATGTCAACGCACCATGGACCAAAAGATGTGTAAATAAACCAAGTCTGCTAAATTATGCTTCGTCTGCTTAATGATAATCATTCCTTTTAATTGTGAACTTTCATTGGTCCACTCTGTTTCTGTCACAGGAGGCAGCGTTTGGACGGGCAGCGAGTGAGGAAAAAGTCCTAGCTAGGTCTCGTGCGTTAGATAGATAAAGACAAAACGAGGAAAGGAACTTAATACAACTGGCATAAGTATGTCTACAAACCATTTCCTCTGCAGTGATTTCCCATTTTAATTATGCAAAGAACTTCCTGTTGAGGTAACTTGAAGAAACTTGCTTTGGGGCAGATCATGGGTGTGTGCTGCTGACTTCTTTTTTTCCCATAGCACGCTCACTATCTAATGTAAATGAAGCTAGAGATTAAGCAAAGATATTTTCAGATTCAGACGCTCCACCCAAGGCTCGCCGAGCATTTCATCACGGTGAAACAATTGGCAATTAAACATGGCTGGCATTTAAAAGTAGCAGTCTTTGTTTTTATTGCAATTAACATTAAGCCCATATTTTAAAAAATGCCTCTCCCATGAGGTGTGTGCATGTGCTTCAGCACAAGTTGGTGAAAGGGAGCGATTCCGGCAGACGGATGAGGAAGGACAATAGCAAAAGTAATTCTCTTTACTTTAAGCAAAATTAGAAAGTCGTTGAACTTTTCTGTCTTTCTCCTCATTCAATAAAGTCCGTACAGCAGCCTAACCCTAACCCTAAACCTTATCAGGGCATTAATTACGTACATCTAATTTCCTTAAAATAAAAAAAAAAAAGGAAATTATAGTAACCATTAACATCACAGCCCTTTTCAGTAAGACATAATGTAGAGAATCTAACGTGACCTCAGAGCAGATGCACTCCTGCAGGTTGCCTCCGTTTCCTCGGATAGCCATCTTACTAAGTGAGCTCCCAAACACCATGTTGTGATCAAAAATAGAGAGGAAAATGGAGGCCTTGCCAGCTGTCTAAGGTCTGGAGGAATAAATCAGTTTTCAACTGCAGATGCTCTAAGTGGTCGTGCAGGAAGGATTTTAGAAATAAAGAAACACTCGTTTCATTTTCATCTCTCTGGTGTAAATAAATGGAGGCTGTGGATCAGTTCACTCGGATATCATTTCTCTTGTTCTTTTGCGGTCCTTGGCTGAAGACAATTTTCCCCCCCTCAGCAGAAGATTCCCTGTTGTGGCTGAAAGAGGCCGGAGTGTCTGAGAGGGTTTGGACTGTACAGTATATGTGAATGTGCCTTTCTGAGTGAGCAGAAACAAGAGAAAGACAGCAAGAGAGAGAGAGAGAGAGAGAGAGAGAGAACAAGAGGGAGCACTGATGAGAGTAATGAAGGGCGCTTTCACATTGGGCATTATCGATTTGTACCATGCTCAGGAACGATTGCTCCACCCTCCCCAGTGGCCAGCATTCAAATTATTATTATTATTATTATTATGATATGGTTAACTTGCTTATTTTCACTCTCCAATACAGCAGGTGGCAGTAGTGGGTTTGTGAGGGACCATTAACCACAAAGATAAGACAAGAACAAGGAAGTTAATCCTTACCCCAACACTAATATTATTAATATTTTGAAAAGAAATGTCCAGAGCAACATTCTCACGTGCCTAGTCTTCATCAGCTATAGCTGTGTAGGACAGAGGATGAGATTGATGCATGTTATGCACATACAAAGATTTCAGAAGACGTACAGTACTGATGACATCACATTCTAAACAACGGTCCACTTCCGAGTTCAGGTACTACTGGCTTCTACAGTATATCTGATTCGATCCGTGCCGAGTATGCTGCACTAGGCTCGAGAGCACCCTTTCCAGTGGAGTCCCCAAGCCTGGAAGCCCCGTGTTCTCACTGATTAAAATGAACCAGACGTTGGGGTCATGTGTTCTCGGAAATGATTCCAGATCCCTGATGTGAGAGAGTGACAGACAGCGAGGAGCTTGCTCGCTCATCTTAACCCACCAGCCAGGAAACAGTGAGTTCTTATTTAGCACAGAAAAAGAAGATTTGCTTAGCAACTACATTGCTTCTCCAATCACTGAACTTTTAATGGCTAATGCATGCTGGGGGTGGAGTGGGTCACCCAGAGAAGTGAATAAGGGGCTACAGACTGCTTAAAAACACAAAATCACTCATAAAATACAGACAACTGTACAATACTGCACTCAACTACTTGTTAAACTGTTCCAATACTATTGCAGACATGCTGTACACTCACTATGTAGATAACACAAGGCCTCACTCCTCTCTCGTATCAACACGGGCATCAACGGTGTCTTTGATGAAGTATGCAGTGGAACTATTATGGGAAAAACAGCACCATGAGAGTGAACTGCGAGAACAGACAGTACAAGAAACATTAAGTTGATGTACTCTCTCTGTCTAGTCTGTTTTTTTGTTTTTTTTAAGATACGATGAGAATCCTTTTCCTTTAAATGCAAAATATTTTTGCATAATTCTTGCAACCTCAGCAGGAACACTGTGAAGCTGTTGTTGTTTATCAGCAGTTACCATGGTACCGAGAGACCTCAAAGTGACCGTGAAAGCAGAGGAGGCAATTTCCTGTCCAATAAAGTATATTTACTGGTAATTGTCGCCTTGCACCGCCACGGTCAGGGTTCGATTCCCACCTTGGGGTATGTGTGCATGGAATTTGCATGTCCTCCCCGTGCTTGGTGGGTGTTCTCTGGGTGCCCTGGCTTCCTCCCACAGTCCAAAGACATGCAGATTAGGTTAACTAGGGTTCCCAAATTGCTCACATTGTGTGAATATACATGTGTGTTCCCTTCAATGGATTGGCGCCACAGCCAGGGTGTACCCCGCCTCGCGCCACATGTCTCCTGGGATAAGCTCCAGGCCCCCTATGACTCTATATACAGGATAAGATGGTATAGATGGTGAGTGAGTAATAGTATATCGCTTTCCCTGCATGCATAATTGCACGTAAGAGTATATACCATTAAAAAACTGAAAAGAAAGTACTTGCAAAGCTGCGGGATATTTTAGTCTTTAACTTCATCGCTGATATTTGGACTACCGGTGTCAGCCTTGTGTCTCTCATCAGTTTATTACCTGTGCAGTGGATGGATGAGGTGTTTACTCTGCAGAGAGCTGCTCCGCATTACGCCTGCATGATTCTTGTCAATTTTATCTCACTCTATGGGAATTGCGTTCATGAATCTCTCGCATGAATTTATTTTATTTCCTCAAAACATTTATTGCACTCGTAAAAAACACACAACAAAACTAATAAATAGTGTCTGTGCTTTTAGACACTCGACCAACTACAGTAAATGTCACAGTGCTTGTTGGAAATTCAGTACATACTTTACAGCATAGAATGTATTGTTCTCAAAGGGCTTAGTGCTCAATCTTAATATACTTCTAGTATGCTTCTAGGTCACTGCATAGCTGTCGATACTGCTTAAAGAGTCTCTGTGTAAGAGCCTGAATCAATGCGTCAGGTTTAATTAACTATTACTTAAACATCATCCCAGAACAGGGAGTGCTGTTGTGCTGGATATCAGCACAGCTGTGATGCCATCTTAGGCACGTCCTCCATGGAGGAGAAGACACCATGCAGGTGGTAGACCGTCCTGTAAATCTTGTTTTTTTTATATATATATATATATATATATATATTTCCAGTTATTCCACTTTACAGTATGAGCTTAATTCCAGGTTCTGGGGTTACGTTCCAAATAGCATTAAATGGTGAGCTAGCACACTAGGGTGTACAAACCAATAAACCAACAAAGTAGTGCCCTTGATCAAGGGGTACAGAAGAATTTGGGATTCAGCCTAGTCTTGGAAGTTAGTTAGCTTTGTAGCTCGCCTTAGGCGTAAATAAAACAACACGGAGGCAATTTGGAAACAATTATTAAGCAGACAAAGGTTTGTTTAAGATGACAATGTTATCAGATCTGTTTTCTTCCTAAAAGTGCATCCATGACTGGTTTTGAATATGACTTTGTATGAAGGACTGTAATGACTCACTTTCACCAGTGCAGCACTGCAGAATGACTGTTAGTGTAGAAAACCCACCCCCATTCTAGCGTGTTACAAATACACTATATTGCCAGAAGTATTCGCTCGCCTGCCATCACATGCACATGGACTTGAGTAACATCCAATTCTTAATCCATAGGGTTTAATATGATGTTGGCCCACCCTTTGCAGCTGTAACAGCTTCATCTCTTCTGGGAAGGCTTTCCACATGGTTTAGGAGTGTGTTTATTGGAATTTCTGACCGTTCTTCCAGAAGCGCTGATGTTGGACGAGAAGGCCTGGCTCGCAGTCCCCGCTCTAATTCATCCCGAAGGTGTTCTTATCGGGTTGAGGAGCAGCCCGGTCAAGTTCTTCCACACCGAACTCACTCAAATCCATGTCTTTATGGACCTTGCTTTGTGCACTGGTATTCAATTTAAATACACCTAGTACAAAATTAGTTCCAAAATGGAACTTATGATTAACCTGGGTGCAAGTATGCTTTGGCATGTGCTGTGATTCCCCACTTGTGCTGTGATTCGGTTTTTAGCATGAAAATATCTCCACCAAGTAAACCGACTAGTCCGTTCAGGTCTGTTTCCTTTTACATGTCTCGTGAGTGACACTGGAACGAGGTAACTGAGGAAGCGTGATGAGTGAAGGGATTGAGTGGTATGACTGAATTCTTCACTAATCTCTGGCCTGATTGGTTTAAATAAAAGTATTTTGCTTTACACTGTTAAAGTGTGACCAATGAGATCGCACCTGGGATTGTCGTCATGTACATATGCAGGGAATGTGATCTGAATGAAGGGAAATACATGCAAGTAAAGCGCATTGTAATGAGATCGGAAATGAGAATGTATGAATGAATCGCGACTTTTTTTCTTTTTTTTTAATCATGCAGAGCGACTCTACATGCAAATCAGTTTTGGAGTGCTCACACTAGCAAAGCATGTACAGCAGATTTGATGGTATGCTTCAGAAGAGGAACAATTATGGCAGAAGATAAGCTGAAATACTAGACGTAAGAACATACCTTCTTCACGATGGTATTCCTAATAAAGTGGACCGCGCGGATGTGACCAAGAACACATGTTCCAACAAGGGCAGACAACAATCTAAGAATTCTCAGTCATGTGTGATGATGTTTTGGCTGGCACAGTAGGAGCAAACAATGGAAAGCACCAACATAGTTCACCTTGTCAGACTTTTTTTTTCGTAGACAAAGGGAACAGCGAGTCTTCATCCTCACATCAGGCAGGAGAGAACTCCTGCTGACACCCTTTTTAACAAGATGTTCTTTGCTGCTTGACAGAGGGCACAACCTCTAACAGAGTCTCACCCTCTCGTCTCGGGGGGGGGGGGGGGGGGGGGGGGGGTATGTTAAGAGGCATCCCTGAGGAGCCATTGAAAGCCAGCAATATTGAAATTGAGAGCAAGGAGCCAGCCAAAAGTACAGCACAGCCTACGTGGCCGAGTGGGCATGCAACTGGTCAAATCGGAATGTTTCGGGAGTCTGTTAAATGTAAGAGGTTTGGTACGGCAGTGATATTAGCAGTTTTACAGCTCACATGGGTAAGGTCAGCAGACGGATGGAGAAAAAAAAAGCAGTGAGCTCAAATTAATACAATTCCATTTCCTTCCCCATTTCCGCATAAAGGAAAAACAGAAGGAAGAAAAGAAAAAACATCCTGGCACAGTATTGTGCACGCATGCTTGTATTTACAGGCTCCACTAAAGATTACCATTCACTATGCAATGTCTGATAGGTAGGTAGTTGATTGTTTTGATCTCAGGATGAATCCTAATATGATCAAGTGAGATGAGTGAGAATGTAATTTCCACTTGTATAATAAATAAAAATGTATAACAGATATGAAAATGAAAAACTGTAATGTCCTCCAAATCAGAGAGTTCTGAATAATTAATTGAATAATAATTTCATAATAAGTGAATCATTTAAAAAAAAATTCTAAATGTATTTTTTTATGCAGATTGTCCATTTCAAATTTCTGCATACTAGTCAAGTAATTTTAGCTTTTTATGTCTCTTACCAGACCATCTGTTCTGCTTGGATAGCCAATCTGAAAGTTGGGGGGTGGGGGGAGGGCTTTGGCTTTGCATAGAGGTCCCAGCTCACGGCCCCTGGACTATACATCAAGGCCCGAGTGACTGAGTCAGCTTTTCCCAATGAGTGTCTATCCAATGTGCTTTCGAAAACAATCTGCCCACTGAAGCAGCACACCAGACGAAGTTTCAGTGGAGACTCAGAGGAGCATCCTTTCATGTGATAATTGAAAACAGGATTGAAATGAATTGGATCATTAATCTGAAAAGCCTAAGGACTGACAATGCGCAGATATACAGTTTTATCTTCAAGATATTTTAAGCAAAATTCTAATTGCATTATTTATTTATTTATTGAAAAATTATGTAGTTTCAGACTTCCTTTCAAAAAATAATTTTTTAGAATATTTTGAAAAAAGTGTGGACTACTCCAGATCTTTTCCAGCCTATAAACATATACAAGGCCAGTAGGTGCACATGTACAGTATATATAAGAACCAGTGTGAGCTGAAACAATCTGTATGAAATAACCACTTCGGCTCAGTGTAGCAGAGACTAAATGAAAACACAGAGCTTTTCCTTCCTTTTAGAGTTATTAACATCAGTGATTAGATTACAAGTGTACAGCAATAAACACACAGGTGAACTGGGTCAAATGTGTCTTGCGGGATGATCGTTCAGACCAATGGGGAAGATGGTCTGAGATGCATGTTCCCACAACACAACTTTAGTGTAAGCACAAATGTGTCCTGATGGACACAACCTCAAAATAACAATGGTTGCCAGTTTCACTTAAATCACCAGTCGTACCAGATTTGTCATTTGAATCATGAATCAAGCTTTTTTAATTTCTGTCTCCGATCATAAATGATTCTGGGCTTCCCAATACAGTGCAGAAATAGTCAGAAAACAAGACACGAACCTGCTAAGCCTAAAACATGTTCAGAAATGACAAAAATAATATATACAGTACATATATATTTCTACATATTTGTTTATATCATGTTTAATCCTCAAGCAGCACACCCACGCTCAATTTTTTTGATCGTTAAAAGTATATCAAACTTGATAAGCCAAGCAATAGTTACATTAAATGTATCTCTGACAGATGACAGTGCATGAGTAATTGAGTAAATTAAGAAATTTTGATTGCTAAATATAATCTCTTTAATGTGTGGTTATTGGCTCGTACTGTACATTGACTGGTTTTGAAATGTCAGGGGGTTATGGCAGATTTAGCAGCCCTGCTTAAAATGCAATCAAAAGCTATCCGCAAAAATGCATTTGTGACACAAAATACCAGGTATGAATTCATGATTCATGATCCATTCCACTCATGATCTGTTCACACGAAGATGGATTTTCGTACCATATTTGTTTCCTTGGTAAATGAGCGAGAACAAGCCACTTTCGGTCCTGTCTGCTCTTTTAAGAACAACGATGTAACTGTACGCTGGGACCTGGCTGATATCCGGGGACACTTCTGTCAATGTACTGCAACAAACACTTCCCTTATAACCATATGGTATCTTGGATCATTAGCAGATAATGTATTTAAAAAGTGGGAAGAATGGAAAGAAGCTAATATAATATCTTACCAGTTGAATACAAAAACTGTTATTAGGCAGTCTTACAGACGCAGAGATGCTATGTGGCTTTCTAAGACCTAAAAATATAACAAAAACGTGTTTTTCTTAATAAATATAAAAGAACACGTAATTTTAAAGGCGAATAAACATTTCTTATTTTTTTTGTTTTGATTACACAGCAATCCGTTTTTGCCTCTGCTATCACCACGGTAACACTTGGTGACACACAACATACATATAGGCATGTAGCCTTGGTAGTATTGTCACACTCAGCAGCTGCCATGTGGAGACAGCAGTGTCTCTTACCATTGTCTCCTCCTGGCAGCTGCAAGCCTGCTGTGATTGTTGCTCACAAATAGGGACCCCCCCACCCCCAGTCAGCAGTGACTCCAGGTGCCACTGCTTTTGGGTGATGACCTTTAATCCTCCCTGCCCCTTACATCAGTTTTTCTCCACATCCGGTCCTGATGTAAGAGCCCACCATTGATTTCATTAATCAGCTAATTAACAGCCTTTTCTTAATTGCAATGGGTGTGATGGTGGGAAAAACACTAAAATGTGAAAGGCAGGTGGTCCTCCAGGACTGGATTTGTTTTCTGCATCCCACACAACACTACTGTCTCTCGTCCCCATCCAACCAAGAGCTCATTATTTATTTTTTCCAGTTTCCCTTTCTCTAGCTATCTCATATGTTCTAGGTAGATCCCCTTGGACATGATGGGACATGGACAACCAATGAACTCCCGACTGCAAACAAAGGATCTGGTATCCAAGTGTCTAAGCATAATTTGATTCCTGTAAAAACTTTCTAGTTCAAGTACGGGCAAGTTTTGAAATATGTTTTTAGATATGTATGTAATAAACACTTCGGAACTATGTATTAAATCATTTGTATGTTGTATTTATTGCAGAACGCAATTTAACTTAAAAATATTACTATAATTTGATATCCAGCGGCTGTCCTTAAAACATGTCATTCGTAAAAGCATGACAAGAAAGGTTTTTTAAAACATTACACAGCAAAAAGAACAACCGAGTTTACCATTCGCATGGAAGCAAAAGTTTGCATCCCCCTACGGTTATCAACCCGTGTAGAAAAAGAATACAATTTCGAACTCAAGACAACAATCGGAAACATAATTTACGATCAAGATAAAACAATCTGAGACTAGGGTTTTGTTGTGACTCCCTCAGTCTCCAGACAAAATGACCCGAAGGCAGTCAGGACAGTTACATAAGGAAATCTAGGGCAAATATTTCAAATATTTAAAACGCCATTGAGAAGATATTTCGAAAAAAGGTTGCCATAGGAATTGCTACAGAATATTTAGAAGCAATTTCTGACTGATCTTTCTGTTTTTTCATGTGATGTTTCTACTATTAATAATTGACACTAGTTGTCTACTTGAGTTGCTAGTGATGATAACTAAATACCTTTTGATAAAAAAAGAAGAATATTTATGTTCTATAACTGCATTCAGACTTCTAAGAACACTGAATTAGTTCTTACACACACACACACACACACACAGACAAACCAATTTAACCAAGTAAATTCGTGTCATTCAACTTACCCTGACAGATGAGCTCTTGTGTTTGTTCATAAGGTCATATTTCCCCTTTAATTCTTTGAGAAGCTGCTCCAATGTGGCCTTCTCTTCTTTCTCGTTGTAATCTTGATCCAGGAGGATGTAGGCCCTCCAGTTGGAGGAATCGAAACCCCAATGGCACGTCCGGTTCTCCAAGCGCTTGTGGCTATGCACCACGAACTTTTGCGTCGGGAATATCAATCTGCAGTCTAGACACTGGATGCACGCTGCATGCGGACTCGTGTACAGCTCTGGCATGAACACGCCCTTGCACTTACCAAAACATTCGTGGTAGACCTTAAAGGCCCGGGCGGTGTACTCGAGCTCGGCGGAGGAACACGCGAGCTCCTTGTCGAGGCGCGGCGGCGGCGGCGGCGGCAATGCACCACCGTGCAGTAAGGAGTTGCACAGGCGCTCGGCGTCTGTTTGCGTGATAAGTCCGCACGATGGTGCCGAGAAGGGCAAGATGCCCATTATCTTCAGGATCTCGAGTTGCTCGGCCGTGCAGCGCGAGCAGTAGATGTGCAACTCGTCGCAAACTGCGTTGATCTGCTGCAGGGTGAAGTCGCGCAGCACGCTGTTCAGGATCTGCGGCAGACACAGGCGCTTCTCGCCGCCCACCACGAAGCACGAAATGGTCTCCCGCTCCAGCACGGTCTCGCAGCGCTCCGTGGAGCGATCCGGAGCGATGAGCAGCGGCCCGGACAGGACCGACGCCGTCTGCGTCCTCTGGCACGGCACCAACGGCAGATCCGCGCTCTTCTTCCCCGGTTTGTCGAAAGGTGCGTCGTGCTGCCAGCGAGCCGAAAAAGCCGCCGGGCCGCCGAGTGAGCTCATCGAGCTCAAGTGAAACTGCTTGAGAGTTTGCCGAAGTCCCGCGTGTGGTCGGAAGCCTGACACTGCCTCCATGTTCTCTATTGTTATAAGCGCTAGTACAGGGAGGAAAAGAAAAGAAAAGGAAAGAAAAAAACCCTCAAACTTTTCCAGTCAATTCGGGGGGGAAAAACAAGAACATCGAAGAAGCTAAATGAAAATAGTCTATTCTGAAAAGTCTGCCACAAATCTGTGGCAACTTTTAAAAGCCAAAAGCGCCACGGAGTCGATTAGTTTTTCCCTTTCCAGCGTCTGCTTCATATTAAAACAATAAGCAGCCTCGCAGCTTTACTGAAACCTGGAGCGAAAAAAAAAAAAAGCTCGATCCTTTCGACAACGATTTTTTTCCAGTTTAAAAAATAACACACACACACACACACTCAAGACGACAATCAGTACCTGGTGTAAAAAACCTTGTGTGCACAGTTCAAGTGTTTGTCTCTCCCTCCGTTGATCCAGCAAGTCCCCCCGCCTGTGTGTGTGTGTGTGTGTGTGTGTGTTTGTGTCTGGTTGAGTCATTGAATCCCAGCCAAGAATGTGACTGACTCCTCGGTCTGGCTGTTCTATGAACAACTGTGCCTCCCCCCGCTGCCCCAGCAGCTGCAAAAGCAGTGTGAGCGGAGAACCGAGTCGTGGATACTCTCCTGCTCTTCCCGTAAACTGAAAACCGCCGCAGTGGAGCAGACAGGAAGGGTGGAGTTACTGCACTCACCCAGATTAGACTTTAATAGGAATGTACTTGCAGACAATTCACTGCAGACGGAAAGTTCTGGAAGGCTACAGATCTGTCCGAAGGTTATTCAGGACATAATAATAGTAGTAGTAGTAGTAGTAGTGTTTTCTTATAATTGTCAAATCATCATCTTATAATTGCCCAATGCTTCTAATGCTTATTCAACTGCCCGTATTCAAAAACAAAAACAAAAGAAGGATTAGCTGAGAAATAAATTGCACTGGAGAACACAATTAAAATTAGAATATTCCAATAAAGTAATAAGAATATGAATCAAAAGGGTTTTTTTTTTAATTAGGCAAACATATTCAATATTTATAAGGTTGCTAAATAAAATAGAATTAAAATAGAAGTGTATATAGTGTAGATCCTTAGCCTGAGCCTTTCACCTCCAGGTATTCTGGTTTTCTCTCAGTCCAAAGACATGCAGATTAGGCTTTTTGGTGTTCCCAAATTGCCTGTAGTATGAGTGTGTGTATGTGTGTGTGCCTTGTGATGGATTGGCACCCCATCCGGGGTGTACCCCGCCTTGTGCCCAAAGAATAAAAAAATAAGCAGTATAAAAAATGAATTAATAAAATGGAAGTGTATGAAGTGTAGAATCAAAGTATACCAAACATGTTAGATTTTTCTAAGTAAATTCTGGAGGCTATTATAAGCTATACAGTGGTCACTGACCAGACCAGGCCATACATATTGTCAATAATTAACGAACATACAGTATAAGGAGGCAAAAAGCATAGGAAATTAAGAGAAATATTAAAACTAAAACCAGCAAATATTAATATTAAATATTAAATACTGAAGTGAATACAATGATTCATATAAATGAAATGTAAATTACTATAAATTCTTAATATTATTTTAATACCAATATTAAATATGAAATGAATGAACGATTACAGTATTAATTATATTATTATTAATATATTATAACAAAACAAATACAAGCCAACTATGTGCATTTAATAAAATAACTTTTGACAGTATTATGTATATTCTTTGTGAATTTCTGGATTTCATCTTAAATCTTAATTGTTGGAGAATTTAATATTCATTTTGGGAATGCAGAAGACCCTCTGAGAACACCATTTATGTCCATTCTGTACTCAGTATGAGTAAATCAGTGATTAGCAGGATCCACTCATAAGGCTGGTCACACTCTATATTTAATAATATCCTTTAGATTAAATATAGAAAATATTATGATGTTTCCACAGTCCAAAGTTATCTCAGATCTCTATCTCATCTTGTTTAAAGTATGTCTTAGTAAAAATGCACATACAGTGTCGCGCTACAGCATTAAACGTACATTCCCATAAACTATTGCACAGTGCTTTATCATTAATCTTCCAGAGTTATCAGTTATGACTGGTTCACCTTCTGACCCCACAGAACTCGTTCAGGCAACTGAATGTTTACAGTCGACATTACATTATACCTTAGATAATGTATCTCCAGCTAAAAGAAAAATAATTAGAGATAAAAACTTACTCCCTGCTTGAAAACTAAAACTTAAATATCCTCAAAATAAATTGATAATATTTCAAATGGCATGGAAGGATAATTAATGCAGGTGATATAGGTACCTAGAATATTTTACTCCCGTTCAAGAAACTGAACTAATTTCACTAATCTTTATAAAATCATTTGTGTACTAGATCCCTAGAATATTTTACTCCTTACTATACATCTTCTCAAACGAATACATGTCGTACCAGAAATACATGAACCCTTGTTAAAATAGTTAACTCTTTACTCGGTTATGACTATACAGTGGAACCTTGGATTACGAGCATAATTCATTCTGGAAAGCGTGCTTGTATATCAAAACACTCGTATATAAAAGTGAATAAACACACCCGTGTGAAAGGACGACTTTCACACAAACACACACACACATATACACACACACACACACACACACACACACATAAAATAAAAGATGTTTTGCGCACACACATGATCACAGTGTTATAGTAAACAGTATATACAGTAGACGCATGCACAAAGGTTGACTATATGAGTGAGAGAGTGGCACTAAAACAGAGCAGGGGAGACACAATTCCGCAGATTACACAATTACCCACAATTCCGCAGCTCGTAAGTGAGAAGATCCATTGGCTCTGTTTTGATCACATGACGCTTGGCGTCAAAACAAGAAGCGCATGCGTGCTATATGATACTCGATGATACATGGTACTCGTAAGTCAAGGCACGCTCGTTTTATAAATTTTATAAATACAAGAAAACGTATCTGGGTGTTAGGAACCTCCACTAGAGGTCACTGTTCATGTCTGTCTGTTTGTATTTTTTGTTGGTCGACTCAGTTTCCCAGAAGGCACCTCAGTCAGGTGATGAGTGCTCACCTGAACTGAGGTGGCTCATTAAAGTTTCTATAAATAGCACTTTGTTCTGGGAAACTGGGTCGAGCATTGTTTGTTTGTTTGTTGGTTTGTTTTTGTATTACCGTCATGTGAGCATTCCTTTTTGTTTGTTTCTTTGAGTTTATATTTTAGCTATATTTTTTTACCTTTGTTTTTCTAGTGGGCTCTATTGTTTGTTTTCTTGATGTTCCTTGTGTTTGTATATTCATGAAGCTGTCCTGTTCAGTGTTTAGCTAGGCTGTGTCTCCTCCTGTGTACAGTGTAAGTACTGTTCTGTGTCTTCCCAGTGTCAGTCTTCTTGTTTAGTTCTGTGTTTAAAGCTTCCCTTGTATGTGTAGCCACATGAGGGCTTAGCCGCTAGCAGGGTTAGCCGCTAGTAGGGTTAGCCCCTAGTAGGGTTAGCCTCCAGTAGGCTAGCCTCTAGTGGGATTGACTGCTAGTGGTTCTGGTCGCTAGTAGGTTAGCCACTAGTTTGGTATAGCCTCATGTGTGCCTTTCCTTTTGTGTTCCAGTTCCGGTCCCCTAGATCAGTACTAACCCGGTTAGCCACTAATCCAGTTAGATACTAACCCGATTACGTCAGCATCCAGTGTCTCCATATTCCATGTAGCTACTAACCTCACTAACCACTAACCCATCTGGTCTCTAGCCCTGTCTCTCCTGTCTAGCCCTGTCTCTCCTGTCTAGCCCTGTCTCTCCTCTCCAGTCCTGTCTCTCCTGTCCGGTCCCCATCTCTAGTTCCCGCCATGTCCTGTCCAGCCTTGTCTCTAGTTCCCCTATGTGTCTTTAGTTAGATCCAGCTCCATGTTTCCCTATTCAGTTCCCTGTGTTTCCTTATGCCAGTTCCCTGTGTTAGCTCCTAGTTCCCGTGTCAGCTCCTGGTTTCCCTGTGTTCAGCTCCTGGTTCCCTGTGTCAGTCCGTAGTCCCTATGTCTGTTTAAAGAGCCCTAGTTTTAGTTTGAGTTTGTTGTTTTGGTTCCTTTGTTTGTTTGTGTCTGTTTTTAGTTTGTTAATAAAAGGACTCTTTCTGTTGAACAACCCCTCTGCGTGCATGCCTACCATATATGCCCACGGCAACTACATCCGCCGGTCTAGCCAGTACCAGCAGCTAGACCCATGACACTGGGTTACTTGCAATGCGAGGTTCCACTATATTCCAAAGTCTTTTGAATTAGCAGTTATTAAACCCCTAATTAAGAAACCTGACTTTGACCAGTGTCAGCTGTCCAACTTTAGACATATTTCAAACCTACCCTTTACTTCCAAGATCCTAGAAAAGGTTGTAGCACAATAGCTATGTTCATATCTACATAGAAATAACACATATAAAATGTATCAGTCAGGATTTAAGCCTCATCATAGCACAGAGACAGCACTGGTTAAAGTGGTAAATGACCACCTATTGATTCTCTGTATTTAATTTGATTCTTTTAAATTTATTCATGTAAATCATTATCTTAATTATGAAAGTGTACCAAGCACACAGCCTCATGACCCTTTAAACATTTAAATGTCCAATAAAACAACAGGCATGTATGCTCAAAAGTGTGCTATGAGTGTATTATGAGCACTATGATGGTCACCCTACAGCCACCACCCCTCGTAATTTGTCCAATGAAAGTAAAGCACTTGTTTAGCATCAAGGCCAGTTCTGTTACACATGCTCACTGTGGCTGACAATAGATTGCCACTCACCCTCTCGCAGTCTTTGCTTGGCTATAAAAGGACAACTGGTCATTAGTCCAGTGTGTAGTACTGGTCATTAGTCCAGTGCGTAGTACGGATACCCAACTCACAGTTTACTCTTTCACTGTGCGTCACAACAGACTCTGACCACTCCAGAGGACCTCCAACGCCTGGTAACTGAACAAGAACTGCCAGCTCATCTTCCTCATCGTTTGGTTTAGCCAACCGTGCTTTGTGGGTCTGTGTTCTGTCTTCACCCACTCAGTGCGCTTCATACACGTAGAGAATGCGGGCAGCAGTTACAGACTCAGGGGCTCTGTCCACCCTGGAACAGTTCCTCAGCCATCTATTGGAGACCAGCATCCAGCAGCTTGGAGCCAGCATCACAGTGGATGACCGGGAGGGCAAACATACTATCACTATGGGGTAGCTGAATGGTTTTCCTGTCTCAGCAGATGACACATGAAAGAAACTTTGGCCAACAACAAATGGAGGATCCCCACCTGAAATACTGCTGTGAACAACTAATAGAAATAGAGGGAGAGTCAGAAAATTGCAGTCACCCCAGTTTTGCATACTTTCTCATTCAGACTGGCTGCTGTACTACCATACCAAGAGAAGGGGAGTACAGCAATATCTGTTAGTGGTGCCACAGAATTGACACCATGATGCAATTGGCCCATTCCTCTGTTGTCCCATTGGGGTTCAAAATACAATGGAGAAGATCAGAGACCGCTTCCACTAGCCAGGCCACAAGACTGAGGTAAAAAACGTTCAGCACTGCGCCAAGTCGCAAAAGACAGTATCCAGGAAGCCAGCTCCCACCCCAATTACCCCACTGCCCATTTTGTCCTGGTCAGCCCACTTCTGAATTTTGATAGCAAGGAGCACCCAATCCTGTATATGAGTAAGAAGCTCACAATGGCAAAACAAAAGGCACTTTAAGGGGGCTATGGAAAAGTTAATGTATTATCTGGTGAGACCCATTGTGTCACTGATCATGCTCCCCTACAGTGGTTGGACAAAGGATCCTTATATTACCTACTGGGTGCTTTCACTACATGATATACTCTCTCTAAATCCTGCACTGATCAGGGGTGCAACATGGAAATGCTGACAGGCTTTCCGAATTCTATGCTTTCTTCTTGACACCCATTACAACCTAAAAGTGGAGGAAGGGGTTTGGTGATGGCGGGCTTACTCGATGGCGAATATGAAAGTAAAGTGCGCATTCAGCACCAAGGCCAGCTCTGCGCTCTCGAAGCGGCAATGGATTATAACTTACCTTCCTGCAATTATCACCTGGCTATAAAAGGACAGACGAGCATCAGTCCGATAAGTATGTCCTGGGTGCTTAACTCATGTTCTTCTCTCCCCGTGTGTCACAGCAGACTCTGATTACTCCAGAGGACCTCAAACACCAGGTAACTCGCAGAGAGGGGCTGCTGCTAAACCTCCACCTTCTCCATGCACAAAGGCCAAGGATTTGCACAGCCTGCACTTTTCACCCAATCATACTGAAATCTTACTCCCCTAACCTTCTCACTGATTAATTTATTTAAAGAAAAGAGTCCATTGTTTCCTGATCTTTGTCTCCCTCTGTCTGTGTTCTGGCTTGCTCCGCTGAATGTCCTTTACAAATCCACATAGTTGGTGTTTAGTTTTTCATTCTAATTGGTTTTAATTTGATTCTGATCATAAAATCAATAAAATGCAAATGTACAATATTAATTAATGTAATGTTTTATTTATATAGTATTGATTATACAGTATAGGATATTATTATCTAATTTAAAAAAGTTGAATAATAAAAAATAAATAATACATTTATAATTGATTCCTAATCTACATTACTGCTGGGTTGAATGTTTATTTCTTCCAGTTTCTTGCAACATTGACTGGTAAAGAAATGACCTCTAAATGGTAAAGAAATTGTTGTTGGATCCAGTTGTCAGGAAAGGCCCATTTTTCATAAAATATTTGGCTGCAATTAAGCACCCCCATGTACAGTGCCATCTCATCAGTTGTTAACTTAACTCTTAACTCGTAAATTAAGACTTGACAATAAGCTGTTTTTAGAGATATACACTTGCCGAATCACCAAATTATCAATCAAAAATAGAAACAAACAAAGAAACTGTTTATAAGTGAAGCCCGAAAAAAGATCTACAATAACACTGTCATCCAAATAAGAATGTAATTGAGTATTTAATTTCCTCCAAATTTTTATGAGACAAAAGGAATTAGAGATTGGTCTGTAATTTGACAAAACTGAAGGATCTAATAATTTTTTTTCTAACCCGGTTCCACCACAGCATCTTTAAAAGCATATGGGACACATCCAGTACTAATAGAGGTATTAATAAGACAAAGGAAGTTAGGCCCAAATAAATTAAAAACACGTTTTAACAGGCTGGATGGGTGTGACGCACCAGGATGGAAAGTCGATTTCTAGTGCTCAATAATATCTGTTAAAGACAACAAAGATACCAACTATGGAAAGGTCAGTCTTAATGCACCAACTATTGACCCTTGAAGCTGTAATCACATCTATAAAGAACTGAGAAAAAAATTGTAACATGAACCAAAAGGCAGAGTATGAGATGTGGTTACAGGAGGATATAAGTCAGAATTTATATTAATAAAAAAGCATGTGAAGCCTGTGACAGTGAATAGAAACCAATGATACTGTTTTATTATATGATACTGTACAATTACTTTTAATTGTACCCTAAAGCTGTTTATTCTCAGTTAATTGTGCCCTAAAAATGTCCAGTGCCACCTGAAGCCCATTGGCCCTTTTTCCATTAATGTTTAGCCTGCCTACATTAGTTTAACCAGGGCTCAAGTTGTGGTTTAATGGGTCTATGACCTTAAGGAGCAACATAATCCAAGATATTAGTACAAGTCGAGTTGAGAAGTGACTCATCAGTAGAGTAGTGAGCAGGAAACCCTCCTGCTGTGAAAAGCTGCGAGTCGTTAAAAGCATTAGAGAAATATTCAGCTGTCACTGAGGTTATCATATGGCTCAGACGAGCAGGGGCCTGTGTTTCTGTGACTATTAGCAGAAGAAATTGTAAAATTACCAGAGAAATGGTCTGAGATAAGAATATCATAGATATCAGTGATTTTCATAGTTAATCCATGGGTAAATATCAGGTCCAACGTGTTTCCTTTCCTATGCCTATGATCAAACCAACAGATTTAGGATAAGAGTCAACAGTTTGTAGAAATTCTTTGACCAGATGGATGTCTAGACAACAAACATAATGTTAAAATTAAGTAAACCTACAACAATGAATCTGTTCAATTCACGCAAAAGACCAGCAAGTAGTTCCTCAAATCCACAGATGCAATCCTTATTGAATTTGGGAGGACAATAAATAACTGCACAGATTACAGAACATGGCATATTAGTAACGGAGGATTGTTTTTCAAAACTATAACAGGTGTCCAAAGGTTACTGCTGACAGTTAAACTTAGATCTAAAAATAGAAGCTTCTCCTCCACCCCTGCTGAAAGCTCTTGGAGAGCTCAGATGAGCTCAATCCAGCAAAAGAAGATCAGAAACCACGCTAAGATAGCCAGCTTGTAGCCAAGTCTCAGTTACAAAAAAGAAATCCAAACAGCGGGAGGTGAAGAGATGAAGTAAAATGAAAGTTTCATTGGTTAGCCATCGAGTGTTGACCAAAGCCAACCCAATATCGGAAGAGGTATGTGACTCCCAAGACACACTGCTGTACAGGGAGAAGATTGGCAGCATCCAAGGTGACCACAAAGAGTGAGACTGCATCGTTAATCCCGGGACAAGGAGACCAAGCCAGAAGTACTGTACCTGCATTCCAGTGAGTGCTGAGCAGCTGAACGGCTAGCCAGTTACACATTGAGCTTTACCAACAGGCCTCCCATTTTTCCGCGGTTGAATGGAAGATTAGCAACCGACACAGAGACCCAGGTGGAGCCCATGGCAATGGTTGTTGGGGAGGGTGGGAATGAAGTTGGATAACTTTTCCATAGACAGACAATGTCCATGTATTCCTTTATGTTATAGGTAATGATGGATGAGACAATGCCAGTGAAGGTCACCGTGAAAAGTCCAATTAAAAATACACATTTAAAATTGAGACTTGAGAGAAGGACAGCAGGCCCAATTCACAGGTACCATTTTATTGGTTTCTTGGCTCCCAGCACACCTTATTTAACTAATCAACTGATTACCTTTCTTAAATAAAGTGGATGTGATACAGCAGGGAAAACGCTAAAATATGCAGGGGAGTGGTCCTCCAGGAATAATTTGGAAAACCATATGATATTACTATTGTTATTATTGCATTATAATATTGAATTAAATTCAGTTTTATTTAATGGTCATTGTTATTAAAGCAGCGCTATAGAATCAAAAATAAGAATATGGAAATTAGTCATGGAAAAGTGTAAGGAATTTTTTTAAATCATAATTAATCAGGTAATTAATCTGATTTAAAATAATAAATCAGATTCAACTCTTAAATCTGATAGACCAATAAGCCATAACAGAAACAACAATTATTATAATTTATATACCAGTAAACTGGTGACAGGATGGTAAGTGAAGGTGAAAGGATGGAAATATATATTTTCAGAATGAGCCCCCAGATTATAAAATTTGAAATGAGATCAGACTGAATGATGTGTCTGCTGTTCATTGATATGCTTGCCGATCGGCTTCACCACTTGCTGGCACACATGGTCAAAGTGAAGTTTACATGCACTTACGAAGCTAGTAATGCCTTTAAAACTGATTTTTTAAAACCATCCCACAGATTTCATGTTAACAAAATACATTTGGGCAAGTTGGTTAGGACATCTACTTTACACAAGACAAGTAATTTTTTACAAACTATTTCACTTATTGGTAGGGCTGTCAATACAAACATGTTAACATATATGATTAATAATTAGAAGCTACTTTTATTGCACTTACTGGAGGCCACTGGACATCAATAAGTAACCATATATTCCTAGGTATGGAACAGCACACCTAATTGGTGACAAATGGCAACTGCACCCATTCACTCTGGGCATGTTAAAATGACGCAAAATAGGGCCTCCGAGTGGCGCAGTGGTAAAGTGCTTGCCCTATCATCTGGAGATCAATAGTTCGAGTCCAATTGAGCTAGCCATGAAGCCATGACATATGAGTTTAATTTGTTTTTATTAAGGCGAATTTTCATATTGCAAAATGTATTTTCCTATAGGAAATAATGTAAATGCACATAATCCGTTCCAGCCACCCAAAAATATTACCAATATTAAAACTGTCCAACGTCGCAATAATATATTTGTATACAGGGCCGTCTGTGAGCTCACGCAAGCGGAAGGAGCGGATAGCGCTGTCCTCCGGGTGTGTTATGCCGCCCCCAACAGTACGTGAGCGAGCAGTTCGAAAAGATGCGGTCGGCTGATAGTCTGCAGCCTCCCCACCGACTGAATGGTAGTAGCTTAATGTGAGAGCCCCCTAGTGGCGGGGAGGAATTGGATACTACTAAATTAGAGAGAAAATTGGGGAAAATGACAAAATAAAAATGTATATGTTCTATATGTAATAATAATAATAATTAAAAAAACATCGCTTAGCAATGACCACATTGTGTAGCTACTATGTTGTTCTGCGATTGATTGGCACCCTTTCCAGAGTGTACCCCGCCCTGTGCCCCAATTATACAGGATAAAGCAGCATAGACGATGCCTGACTCACACGTTGTCCTCTGAATAGTGGATGTTAAAATACATCTGATGCTTGAACTCTGAGAAGCATTTCTGTGCACTCGATCCTGAGGTACGGTAAATCGGCAGAGCCAGTTTCATCAGTGTTTTGACTGCCCTTGGGGAGCTCCTGAGATTTTTTGGATTGATGAACTGTGTTTTTTGTCGTCAGTTACTTTAACTGAGTGTCTCTTGCCATAATATGGATTTGTGCAATAGTTGTAGTAGGAGTAATAGGCTGGGCTTTTTCCTTCATCCCATTTTTAGAAAATTAAATCAAGCTATCACTCAGCTCTGCTGTTCTCTTGCCAGGGTGTGGCTCAGCAATAATCCATTTACAGATATACAGTATGCTTTGTTGGATCCTCTTTGGAATACTCAACTGAGCTTATTAGGGGTTTTGGTAATTATTTAATAAACTGAATCAGGTGGCACAGAAAACACAAACATAAACTCATGAACCTAAGCAATGAGTGTGCTTATAGAGGAGAGTGGTGGAAAAAACAGAACACTGTAAATAGAAATAGAAATCTGGAGTGTTTACTTGATTTAGAGATTTAAATTCAAAATGCATTCCAAACACTGTCGCAACTCATATGGTCTATGGTAACCTGATAATAATAATCACCCTTACATTTAACAGCTTATGTATTGTGTATGTATTATGCACTCTGTAGGTTTTATGAAAATTAATTTTCTACAGTCTTCAACAGTGGAGCACATTGACAAGAGTTCAACTAATTACTGAATGAACTATATATAGAAAAAGAATAGGAAATGTACATTTATTAATTAATAACAAAACACAGAACATGGTGAAAAGATTACAAACATAATGACAATCACATATGCACCCAATATCAACCCACATTATCATTAGTACATAACATAACATACATAATATACATACCTAATATACATTCAGAATTATTTTAACAGACACCCCCCCCCCCCCCCCATATATTTCACACTTCTCAACGATTTGTCCTTAACACGCAAAACACATGGAGGTGTACATAATGTAGATTATTTTCCTAAAAGAACTTCAAAACATTCAAAACTTTTTAGCAGCAATAACTCTGTAATGTTACAGCTGTTGTTTTTCTTCTTTCAATTCCTTACCCTTATAAGTGAAAATTTGCCACAGCACAATACTGTTTGCAACCGAATTTTCTGACTTAACATCTTTACAGGTTTACCAGTCTATCACTTGTGTACCCCTTGCTGCCCCGTTTCTTCTTAATCAATTATCGTCCAACATTTTAGCGCATTCATACTTGTACACACTTCTTAGCTCAATGGAATGTTGTACGAGCACAGAAATGTAAACAGATTTGACGATATGCAGACTTAATCACTATTCCATACTATTTAAATTCAAACATCAATAAATAAAAATTAATACACCTTAGCATTTTATCCTGGCTTGTGGATTATCACATTCCAAAGTAGTATTCAATTTCAATACCATTTCACAACAACAACAATTCTTTACAGCACTTCTTTGAGGCAGACCTATACCAACAGCAACAATAGCACAAATGAAGACTGATATTCACTATGACAGTGTTTATACCCAACTCACTCCATCACTCGGTTTCTGTGGGGAACTCGGGCGGTTTGTCCTCATACTGTGGTGGAGGCGTTAGGGGCTCAATGGTAATTCGTTCTCCCTGTGGAGGGCTCTGGATATTCAGCTGGACATCTTTCACACGGAGCTTCTCAGATTTAATCCTGCGAACACGGAGCGGTCTGAAGATGGAGCTAGCTCGGCTGCCGCTGCGAGGTGGTTGGGCATTTGTTCCAGCTGCTTGGGGGGCATCGTGAGGACCAGGAGCATTCTGACTACTTGGAGCATTCTGACTACTCGCAACACCTTGTCCTTCTCCTTCATTATCCACTGCAGCAACCAGGTCCTCATAAGAAGGGAGCTGTGAGGTACTCTGGCGCAGGTTGCTCTGGCGGACAGGATAACGCCCGCTAGTCACAGCCTCATCATAGCTAGGCACATCATAGCTCGGGACAGGTGCTGAGCTGCAGCAAACACACAGGGTAAATTCAATATTAATTTAACAATCATACACACGTGTGTGTGTGTATTATATAAAAACAAAAAACAAAATAAAACATACACACAGTCAGACTCCTTTAAAGACAATCCTCTTGTTTGTATTTGTTATTTGTTTCCCTTTTTTTTCTCCAGAGGCTGGCCTTAGCTGTCCATGTGCATCATTTAGCCTTGCCCGCCAATGACCCTGCCGCTGGTTGTCCTTCCTTTAACCATATTATTGACCAGGAACATCCCACAAGGATTCATTCCTCAAATTCTTATGCTAGCTAATTTTTTCTGCTCCCAACACATCAATTTCAGAAATAAAATGTTCACTTGTCTAATACAACCCACCCATTTCTTGCAAAAACTGTTCCTGCAAAAACTGTTCCATATGTGTTATTTCATAGTTTCAAAATCCCCAGTATTGTTGTAGAATGTAGAAAAAATAAATCAATAACAAAAGCAAAGAAATTTGTAGGTGATCTCAAACTTAGCATAGTGTGTATATATAGATATAGATATTACAGTAACCTGGACTGTAATCTCCCATGCTTAGTCTCAGTGGGTGTGCATCACTCGTACAGTCAACATCCGTGTGTCTGTGTACTGTTTATTGCAACTTTGTGACCATGTGAACCAAGAGTCGTTAGAGACGTTCCTTGTTAAAGATCCAGTTTCCAGAGTCTCTCTCTGTCAAATAGCAGTGGTTCCGTTAGTGTGTCTGCGGATGGTGTTGGGATTCTTTTCAGAGGTGAAGTGCAGGTTAATTTGTTTTATTTCTACTTCTACTTTAATTTCTTTTGGGTTGTGGAACGAATCATCTGAGTTTCCATTATTTCTTATGGGAAAATTCGGCTTTGATATGCAAGCACACTCCCGGAACTAATTATTATTCGTACTGTATATACAGAAGGTGCTGTATTGGTGCATTTTCAAGAAAAGTTGACTGGAAGGAAAAAAGTGTAGTAGGAAAAGGTGCACAAGCCACAGGGATGAGCACAGGCTTCAGAAAATTGTCATGCAAAGCCTGTCTAAACAGCATTTTCTTATCTGTGAAAGAGCAGGCAAAACACTAAAATGTGCTGGGTAGGTGGTCCGTCAGGACTAGAGCTGGGGTTGGTGAAATAAAATTGCAAAAAATAAAATAAAAGCAGCTCACAGCTATGTTTCATGAAAAAAAAAGTGAAAGTACAAGCATTTTCACATACATATACACACAAACTGTGAAGAGAACACAAATGATTAGGACTAAACAGCTGTGTGGTCATAAGAAAGCCACTTGTTAGTGAGGCTAATAATAAAAAATAAAAAAACGTTCAGTTCAGACATTGGTAAAAGGACATTTGGCCTGATGAGTTCAGTTTGACTTTAAGATGAAGTCACTAGAACAACCAGGAACAACCAGGTAAGCCTCTCAACACACTTTTGTGCTTCCCTGATTGCACTGGGATATTTCGAAACTGTGAGTCATTTTCACACATACATACCGTAATAAGAACTAAAGGTGGTTGAACAATGTCTTAAAGTGTGCCATTATTTTTAGCCAGGCAGTGTACATTTTCTGACCAACACATCTGTTGCTTTTTACAATATATCAATAACCCTTTACACAATCTATCACTAGAAATAGCCTACCAGAGAACCACATCTGAGCATATATATGACCCTGTCAGTTTTTCATTACATGTAATTTACAATCAAATTTGACCAATGGCTCAATTTGATGTAATGTGTTTTTATTTGCTTGCAACAATCAATTTGCTCAGCAACCAACTTTGAGAATAATATAGTCAGAATAGAATGTAATATAGTCATTCGACTGAACTGAAAGTGTAGTAAAAGACTCACGTTTCTGCTGTTTCTCCTGGTACACGGTCCGTGTACTGAGTACCAGATGCTGTAGGTGTCCCCCTATCCCTTCTGTGCTTGTTTCTCATTCCCAGGCACACGGCCAACAGCAGCAAGGCCAATCCAGCCCCAATCAACACAAAAGCCACAGATGAAGTCTTCTGCTTGGTTTCTTCATTGGTAGCACCACCATGTTGCACACCTGTGTTGTTGACACGCGCCTCCAGTGGCACTACGCTCCACAGAATCATGACAACTCCAAGCGCCACCAAGCCCACACCCAGGGCACAGAATGCATACTGAGAGCTTGAACTGCTGCCCACACCGGAGGAGGAGTTAGATCGCACATGGCCCCTGCCTGAGCACAGAGGCTGCCCGCTATAACACATGGTATCACGCCACACCACTCGCACTGTATTCTTAGAAAAGATTGTTTCAGAAGCAGTCTGAACCTGGGGAACAGGAGAAGTTGATTAGTTCACAGAGAAAAGGCAACGCAAACATTGGAAACATTTTAAATGAAAGGGAATTACCAATTGTGGATTGAAAAAAAAACAATGATTTTGTATATTGTATAATAGTTGAATAATAAAGATATAATTAAATTGGACACATTTTAAACGTTTGTAGGAAGTCATGGACTAATCACTGCCTGGCCAAAACAAAAAAGTCACCACCTGAATTTAGTTACATATACAGTAGTTAAGAGCCTTCCACTGGATATTTACTACATGTACACTCACCTAAAGGATTATTAGGAACACCATACTAATACGGTGTTTGACCCCCTTTCGCCTTCAGAACTGCCTTAATTCTACGTGGCATTGATTCAACAAGGTGCTGAAAGCATTCTTTAGAAACCTTGACCCATATTGATATGATAGCATCTTGCAGTTGATGGAGATTTGTGGGATGCACATCCAGGGAACAAAGCTCCTGTTCCACCACATCCCAAAGATGCTCTATTGGGTTGAGATCTGGTGACTGTGGGGGCCATTTTAGTACAGTGAACTCACGGTCATGTTCAAGAAACCAATTTGAAATGATTCAAGCTTTGTGACATGGTTCATTATCCTGCTGGAAGTGGCCATCAGAGGATGCTCAGGTAGGCCGTGGCATTTAAACGATGCCCAATTGGCATTAAGGGGCCTAAAATGTGCCAAGAAAAGATCCCCCACACCATTACACCACCAGCAGCAGCCTGCACAGTGGTAACAAGGCATGATGGATCCATGTTCTCATTCTGTTTACGCCAAATTCTGACTCTACCATTTGAATGTCTCAACAGAAATCGAGACTCATCTGACCAGGCAACATTTTTCCAGGCTTCAACTGTCCAATTTTGGTGAGCTCGTGCAAATTGTAGCCTCTTTTTCCTATTTGGAGTGGAGATGAGTGGTACCCGGTGAGGTCTTCTGCTGTTGGTGCCCATCCGCCTCAAGGTTGTGCGTGTTGTGGCTTCACAAATGCTTTGCTGCATACCTCGGTTGTAATGAGTGGTTATTTCAGTCAAAGTTGCTCTTCTATCAGCTTGAATCAGTTGGCCCATTCTCCTCTGACCTCTAGCATCAACAAGGCATTTTCACTCACAGGACTGCCGCATATTGGATGTTTTTCCTCTTTTTTTTCAGTTTGGAGTTCAGGAGATTGTCATGACCAGGACCACACCCCTAAATGCATTGAAGCAACTGCCATGTGATTGGTTGATTAGATAATTGCATTAATAAGAAATTGAACAGGTGTTCCTAATAATCCTTTAGGTGAGTGTATATTGTTCAGCTAGCAACAAGTTATTTTAACCCTAATTGATGCAGTGAGTAGCTTCTCATTGCATTCTCATTACAACGATGTCAGAAGACATGTCCTGTGGTTGAGGCAAAGATGTTTGACCCACTGTTACAGAAAGTTTCGAAGTATTGGCCTGCATCAAGAAAAGAAATCAACTGACTACAATTGGGTCAAAAACCGCATAAAAACCTGGAATGATAGTGGCAAACCATCATCTTCGAGGAAGAAATGTGGTCAGAAAGGCACCCAGAATGTGTGTGATGGGAGAGCACTTGGACACTTTGTAAAGTCATTAAAAATAAATAAATAAATAAAAGTCCAGATTTACCCTGTTCCAGAGTGACTGTTGCATCAGACTAAGAAGATAGGTAGATGAAGCCATGCACCTATTATACCTAGTGTCTACTGTACAAGCCTTTGGGGGCAGTGTTATGATCTGGGGTTGCTTCTGTTGGTCAGGTAAAAAAAAACAACAACAACAACAACAACAACAAAAAAACATGTGAGGTGACTACCTGAATATACTGAATGATATATATTTTTTTTCTTCTCTTATGGCACGGGAATATTCAAAGATGACAACATATGAATTAGCCTGCAAATCTTTAGATCTTTAGCTGATCGGGTTCTTTTATCTATTATCACCTGGATGAGTTGTAGTGTTCTTGGAGTAATGGTAAGCCGGCCACTTTTGGGAAGATTTACCACCAATCCAAAGTTTCTCCATTTGCAGATAATGGGTCTCACTGTGGTTCACTGGAGTTCCAGTTACTTTTCAGTTGCTTTTTCACCAGGGCCAGTGAGGAATCCAGGTAATCATAGTGTATTTATCAGTTATAGGAGACTGATTTGCCTGACTGCACAGCTTTTTCCTTAATTTAACTTTAACTTTTTCCTGAAGTGAAATTAGGAAAAGAAATACACGATTATATTAAATTATTAACGATTTCACACAAGTATGAAATATGCCCATGAAACTGGACTGTACAGTAACTATTCACAGTATTATGAATGAACTATGGTTTTGTTTCAGTGGCATTTTATACTGCGAGTGGTTTTACTACAGTAGTTGCATTGCTATATAAAGTTAGATGTGTGCTATTTTTCTGCACCCCCCGCAGTCGACCTGAGATGATGTCCATTCGCCCCTCTCTGAGTGAGAGACCGTCCCAGGCAGTCCACTGTCTAACTCGAACTAGAATCAGGGCAATAACGAGGTTACAAGGGAACCTTGCAGTCATTGAGTGGACCATGAACTCCTCTGTATACCAGGCAAATGCGAGGCCATCTGTTCGACAGCTAAAGCTTGGTTGAAACTGGGTCATGCAACAGGACAATGATCCGAAGTACACCAGCAAATCTACATCAGAATGGCTGAAAAATAAAAGAATCAAGGTTTTGGAATAGCCTAGTCAAAGTCCAGACTTCCACCCAACTGAAATGCTGTGGCGGGACCAGAAGAGAGGTGTGCATAAGTCAAGGCCCAGGAGCCTCAATGAACTGAAGCAATGTTGTAAAGAAGAATGGGTCAAAATTTCTCCAACACGATGTGGCAGATTGTTAATATCATGCAGGAAAGGATTGCTTCAAGTTATAGCGGCTAAAGTTGGATCTACAAGCTATTGAATTATGGGGGGTACTTAGTATTGCGGACATGCTAATTTCTTTTATCTTCATTTTTGTTAACTAAATAATGGCACAGTGGAAAAAAGATAGATGATGATGTTCGTCTGGGGTTGTATTTGCCTAAAACCGAGACCCGCTATGATCAGATATTTTCATTTTATTTTTTTACATTTTTACACACAAAATCCTTTTTTTTAAACTGTGCAATAACATAACATATTATCTAGTGCAGTTTGAAAGTGTAACTATTGTATTGTCTTTTGTATTTATTCACTGTACTGTGTATAAATATTTGTTTTTAATAATAATAATAACATTTTAATAATGTTTGTTTTTTCTTTTGTATTTACACAATGTACTGTGCTTATGTTTTATGTGTTTGCACATTTCCTTTTATGTTTTGCTGATGTAATGTGAAAGTGTCCCCACTGTGAGACGAATAAAGGTACATCTTATCTTAATTAAAAGAGGTAGTGCTAACTTTTGAACATGACTGCACATGATGACATCACATGTATTCAGCTGCAGTGTACAGTACAGACTAAAAGTTTGGACACACCTTCTCATTCAAAGAGTTTTCTTTATTGTGTTCTTTATTGTGTTCTTTAGCCCAAACAAGTCTCTTCTTCTGCTTGTTGCCTGTCTTTAGCAGTGGTTTCCTAGCAGATATTCTACCATGAAGGCCTGATTCACACAGTCTCCTCTTAACAGTTGTTCTAGAGATGTGTCTGGTGCTAGAACTCTGTGTGGCATTGACCTGGTCTCTGATCTGAGCTGCTGTTAACCTGCGATTTCTGAGGCCGGTGACTCGGATGAACTTATCCTCCGCAGCAGAGGTGACTCTTGGTCTTCCTTTCCTGGGGCGGTCCACATGTGAGCCAGTTTCTTTGTAGCGCTTGATGGTTTTTGTGACTGCACTTGAGGACACTTTTAAAGTTTTCCCTATTTTTCGGACTGACTGACCTTCATTTCTTAAAGTAATGATGGCCACTCGTTTTTCTTCACTTAGTTGCTTTTTTCTTGCCATAATACAAATTCAAACTCTTTGAATGAAAAGGTGTGTCCAGACTTTTGGTCTTTACTGTATATTTGGGAGATACTGTGCTGTGTGTTTGCCACATGCTTGTTAAGACACATGGCAGTCCAAACAGCACTCTAACACATACTGTGTAGTCTGTGCAGCCATTCAATAAAATATAGTTAAATAATCTGTCAGTGCCATAACCGAGTCTTCAATGTTACACTGTCAGACTACACAGAAATTGGATATACCTTGTCTAAGGTTTAGAGCAAAAAAGTAGCTTACATTTGAAATTGGCAATCTGCAGTTTGTCTTGGATCAGCACAACACGGAACTCACACATTTTTGATCAGACATATCCAAATGAGGCACTGGTCCACCCTGCAGTAGTGCAATGGGTTGCTTGAAGTTCTGAAAGTTTAAGGTTAAATAGGTTTCACCCAACAGTATGTAAACGTAAGGGCTCAAATACATCAATATGTGTACAGTGCATCTCAAAGTTTGAATATTGTGGAATTTGGTTTTCTTTTTATAATTTAATTCAAAAAGCAAAACTCTTATATTTAGTAGATGTGGACGCGCATTTGCGTTTGTCGACGGAGCATAGCTCCAGCCGCACGTGTTCCCGGTAGTGAAAAGGAAGTTGTGTTGTTGGAAATGGGTCTCTTGACTGAGGAGAAAGTATTCATAATTGAGTATTATTTCCATTCATGTGGAAGTGGTCATGAATGGGGACCATACCCGTCCCATTCCCCCGATCCTACACCACCTGATGCCTACTTGTGGGGAATGTTAGAGGAGAAAGGGTTCAACTGTGAAGATCAGCCTGCATTACGCGAGCGAATAGTCTCCTTTGGCAGGAGTCTGCAGCAATCTTTCCAGGAATCCGGATTGAGGATCTCGTGATCGATATGAACACTGTGTACAGCGAGGCAGTGCACACACACTTCAGCACTTACATTACGCACACCGTGGTATATCAACATGCTAATAGGGTGTTTTTTAGTTTCTTTCAAGAGAAATAAATCTACAGATGACAACAAGGGATTATTGTACGTTTCTTCCTTTCAGTACTGTATATTTTGGCGCATACTGTATTTGAATATTTAATTTCGGGTTTGAGTAAATTACTATTCAAACAATATTATACTATTATACTATTTAAACAGTACAAATCTCTTTGTCTAGTTCAGTACATGCATGGCAAAGACTCTTGTCTTATCTTCTTGTTTTGTCTCCTTGGTGTTTACCAGCAGTTGGCATCCACTATGTTCCTTTACCGCCACCTTCTGGTCTTGATCTTCCTCCTCTTCTTCACTACCTCTAACTGCTTTGCTGAACATGATATCCAAGTATCAAACTAAGTACTACGTATTGAGTGCATAAATTAACATTTTGCTGAATTTCTGTATTGTAAATACTTTTTTGATTGTTCTTTGGAAATATTTTTGAGATATAGGATTTTTATGAGCTTAAATTGATAATCATCAGGATTAAAACAAACAAAAAAAGGCTTGAAATATTTCACTTCACATGTAATGAATCTAGTGATTTGACATTATGAATTTATTAACTTTTTTTTTTTTTTTGAAAAGCACTGTGTAATCATTTTGGGCAGGACAGTGTATAATACACAACATAAACTTGGATGTTATTATTCTCATAATAACTGGCCACTCAAAACATGCATCAGGACATAACGTGAACCTAAAACATAGCACTAAACTATGTATAAACAGATTTTCTCCCCTAATTTTTTGTAGAAAAATATGACATGTGCCACTAAATCTGAAACATGACATTCACCTTTTTGTCCTACTTTTAGGAGTAAGAGTAACTTATCAAAGAGCAATTTATCAAAATCACTTCTCATCTTGAGCAAAACTTAGGAAAGCTCCGGAGGTTGTCTAACTGCTTAGGAGTTGTGAGGAAACAGCGTTCAGGCAGAGACACGACACACACGAAGGAGACAACACTTAATGACAGTGAGCTCATAAAAAGTAAGTTTGGACAAAAATGTAATACTTTTCTTTAGAAAAAGATCATGTGCGATATACATCTGGTCCATCAACAAATATTTGATATGCTGTCTCCGCAGGTGAATGCTACTTTAAGTTTTTTAGTAACAGCAAAGATGCAGCTCTGAAATGGTGATCTTACAGCACCATATATCATGGGGATATTCAAAAATTTCCCACTCACGCAGTGTGAAATCTACGAAAAGAAAACCATGCTGCATTCATGCTTGTTTTCCTGGACTTGTGGACATCATCTTTGGCACACACATTAATCATCCTGAACACTGATGAGGAGGCTTATGTGAACAAAAAAAAAATATTTGTAATTTTTTTTTATATTATTGATTTAATATATAAATATACTAGTATTAAAAAATGTAGAAAAATCTATATATATATATAACTATCACATTTATCTTAAATTGTTTGACAGTGTACACAACTGTTTTTTCCCCCGTCATAAGCAGCATTATGGCGTACCACTGTTTTTCACAGTCCTCAGAGGTACATGTGGCAAAATGACAGATGGCAAATACAACACCCAATATAATGTGAAGCCTACTTTGCGGTTGTCAAAAACAGTGACCTCACATGCTTTTCTAGAAGCAGTCCTGCTCCATGCTGAAAGTAAGAGTAGGAATAAATAACTTGTCCTATTCTAAGCTAGGAAATTTTTTTGTCCTAAATTAACTTTGAGCATGACACCTAGGATTGATTCCGAGACACAGTAAATACGGACCTGAAAAACTAAAAGCCAATTTTGATTTCAATATTATATAAACACCTAAGTGTGGTCTGATTGTCCTGTCTGACATGGTGAATCATGGTTTAATGCGGAAAAAAAGTTAAATGAAATAGAAAGCTGCATGCAAGTCAGAGAATTAGTTTGTAGTTTTGCATGGTGTGATTCTGCATGTTAGAGTTTGTGTGAAAGCAAAAACTATATTATTCAATAGGCTAATGACACGTTTTTTCTTCTGTTCCCCTCAGCATGACCCTGATCCCAGATTTAATCTTGCCTTATTATTTCTTTAAATTTTAATTACAGCTGTTGATATGATTTGTGATTTTTAACAATTTGTTTATAATAATAATAATAATAATAATAATAATACACTGTTTTTATTGTATTGTTATACTGTGGTCTTGTTCCTGTTTTATTTATTAAATCAATTATATTGTCTTTAATCTGAAGCACATTTGTGTTTTGAAAGACCTCACCTTGAAGAAATGCTTGCAAGAGGATTGTGAGAGGTTAATTTAGCACTTGTGTGTCACAACATGTTACCCAGTTTGACACAAACCTAATTTTCATATGAAAATATAAACTCACCGCAAATTTACACACCTTCTGGCACACCTGTGGCAAATAATAGAATTTTTAATTAACTGATCACCATAGGTTTACCACAATGTTAGCCAGATGTATAAAACAAGTTTCCACAGACCTAATTTCCATGTTAGAATATGACTTTGCTGCAAATTTTCGGATACTTTGGCAGAGACTTGCTGCAGCTCTTTGATAAAAGCTTAACACTTTTGCAAAGACAACTTTTAAAGCTGGTCCAAATGTTTATTATGTACATTGTGGATAATTTATGTATCTAAACAACCACAATAAAATGAACACACCAGGATGTGGATAAATCCATGGCAAGGAATGCACAGTATAAGACGTCATGGCCATCATAACAACAGCTAAAGTTTAGCATTAAGTTAACAGTAAGGCACTCGGTCTGGACATAATTTTCCCACCTAAATGTACACAGTTCTTTACATAATCAAGTTTCATTTTCAGTTGCCAATCTAGTAGCAGTTTAGCCAAAAACGTATTTTCCCCTAAAAACTCACAATCTCCATCTTTCAGAATTACTGCTATATACATCACAGCGTTGCATGAATAGCTCTCATCTGTTACCTTCTCAATTACTCTCACTATTACACATTTTGCCATTACACAGGCTTACTTTCATGATGCTCTTTGCACAATTAGGTTATTTACACAATTAATACTATTTGCACTGTTGTCACTTTGCCACACATAAAATTGCACATCAAGGCTGCACTGCAATTAACTCTTATTAGTTCTTCTTTTTTACTTGTGATATATATGCTTTATTTTTATGTTTCCTATTGTATATGTCTTGTAGGTTTTTGCATTTCATCAGTTCTCACATTACCCTGTGTATACTGACTATATTTAAGACACATCTACAACCTGTCTTAGTTGTACTGTCTCTATGGCTGCTGGATGTCTGGAATTTCTTTCGGGACCAATACAGTATCTATCTAGCTAGCTAGCTGCAGTGAGAGTACCACACAGAGTATACTTGAACAGGCTGCCCAGTTAAATTGACGACTGCCCACCTATACCGTATTTAACGAACTTTCTCAAACGCTGTCCTGAAGAACGATGAGATCTGCGATCGATTAATTAGTGGCAGTCAGGTCACGTGCTAACCCTAATAAACTGGCACATGAGCAGTAGCGCGAGAGCGGTGTAACGTCTGCTACTAATTAATCGATCGCGGATGGTAATAGACATACTGACAGTCGCGCATGCTCTCCAGAAACACGCAGTTTAATAACGGTGAACGGCTCTTCTTCATGAAACCCAGTAAGATTAATAAAACCATAGCATCACGGATTCGTGCTGCAACATTCAGCGCTGCTCAATTACCGATTAAAAAAAAAAAAGTCCTGTTGGAGTGTGTTTACAGGTTTAGACACAAAACTGTGTATTTTCTGATATGTCATGTAGAAACAAAGTTTTCCTTACTTTTAAAACCTGTAAATACGGGAATATGGGAATGACATTGCAAAAATGCAGAACTCAAAATTATTATTATTATTATGTCACAGATGCAGTGATCCTTTTGAACTGTGCCATTTTTTTTTTCTTTTTTGCCATGTTATTTTTATATTGTCCCGACCTTCATTTAAACATTGTAATGCAGGAAATGGCTCAAAAGCTCTGGTTTTTAAGAGCTACCTGCTCTGTAAAACAGTGCCATCTTTATGCAACAAAAGAGTGTTTAGTTCTTAACTTATTTTAACTTCTTCTTGCACTCCAGAAGGGTAGACGGAGGGGAGGGTTAGAAATTTGAAGTTAAAAAATGTGTTTAAAGTCATATGTACAAAATTAATGATTTGTTGTATGTAGTTGACCACTTTCGTGCTGGCAAGTAATACTGGCCCGCTCCTTTGGCTACCACCACAAGTATATTTCAGAAATGTGAGAAACACTAAACTGCACTTCCTAAGGTTGCTAACAGTGATTTGGAAACAAGATGGCTAATGGTGACGTTGATAACATGCCGTTATGGTTTGAAGCCAAAGGGCACCTGGCTTCCCTTGGTATAGTCCTGACAGCACTCTCAGCAGCCTCATCTGATTACTTATCCCCTTGACTTCACCCTGGCTTCCCTTAGCATGGTCCTGGCAAATCAAAATTTGAGCATATATAGCAATAAGCATGAGGATAGCCTCATATGATTGGGTAATCCATAATTTTGTTCCATAAAGGACATGACATTAGCCTACTATGGTACGCGTGCAATACCATGTTTCACCACACATTCATACCACAACATTTAGAGAGGCGCTGTTTCGCTCAACAACAAAAAAAAAAACTCAATGAAAGAGGAACGAGATGGCTGACAGCAACAGCGCAGAAACTTTATTACCGAAATAAAAGTGTTAAACGAAGTGCAGTGACAGGTGACGTCTAAAAAAGGGGGAAGGCTGGCCTCAGGGGGAAAACGCCACTTAGAAAAAATGCTTAGAAATCAGGACTGAGAATAAGAATTAAGCATTACTTGTGATTCAATCACCTAGATTTTTCGCTGGTTTTGCAAGCAACAATGGGAGCTAAAATGCATTGTAAATTACTCTTGGATAGAAAAAAAGACTTAATAGTAGTACTGATATGCCAGTTTTAAGATTTTTTCCTCATGTCTTCACAAGACGGTGGAGCACTATTGTTTTCAGATTTCTTTAAAACAGGCAGATAAACAACCAAGCAAATCTTTTAACCTTCCATTGATACCTCAGGTTACCTAAACTCCGGAAGCGTGCAACTTTTTTGATTAATTACTTCTACACGCGTTGTAACTTCAATGTTACCGCGGATATTTCTTTTCAAGTCACACCACATATTATCTTTCGACTGCATACTCATTAAAAAGGGCAATGACGACAAACGACTGTTACTTCAAATACAAACTAGTGACATTACCTTGACAATGCCTGTGGCTTCGATGCAACGCCCTCGGAGGTTTGTCACCGAACTACCTGAACCAGGTGTGTTTTCAGAAAGTGAAAGAGAGAACAATCAGTTTTCTCTCCAATTTTAAATAGCTCAGTGGGTAATTTATGTACAAACTATTTATTTTCTTCCTCAGGTGTGGTTTCTTTTTGTAGATTAGTAAAAAGGCAACAAAAACTTTGCCAATGGAAGCTCGGGGTCCGGCTACTGCATGGTCTTCAAGCACGTCGAATTCAGGATTTCGCCATAGCAAAAGTGTGCTGCGAACAAGGTTGCCAGGTATCACTCACTTCCTCATTGTCAATACCGCTTTATCCTGTATACGGGATCAATGGGTTAGGTGTCTGGAACCTATGCCGGGAAACACGAAGCGGTGTACACCTGGGATGGGGTGTCAATTCATCGCAGAGCACATACACACACACTCACTTGCACACTACGGTCAATTTTGGATTGCAAATGACCCTAATCTGCATGTCTTTGGAAGTCTTTTGGACGCAAAGCACGGGGAGAACATGCAAACTTCATGCACACAGACCCCGAGGCGGGAATCGAACCCGGAACCTGCAGTGCAAGGCCTCAGTGCTAAACACTAAGCCGCCGTGCCACCGGTTGCCAGATATACATCAGGAAAATTCATCCAGTAATAATAATAATAATAGAAAGAGGAAGATAATTCTAAAAATATAAGATATAATATACAATTTACTTTTATTTTTACAGTGCATGAAAAAGAGTTTATCATATATTGTAGATTCATTACACATAAAGTGGAATAATCCAATGATTGAGGCTTAGAACTGATTAAAAAAAATCCAGTATGTCGAAAATATGAGAATATTTAATTTTAAGGTTGAGTAATTTACTATTCATACAGTATAAATACAGTATGTCTCTCAGTATAAGTAACCACACCTCACTGGAAAGATGCTGACTTGAAAATTGTTCAGAAGACAATCCTCAACACCCTCCAACAAGGAGTAACCCACAGAAGGCCATTGCTGAAAGGGCTGGCTGTTCAGAGAGTGCTGTGTCAAGGCATATTAATGTGAAGTTGAGTGGAATAAAGATAAAAGTGTGGTAGGAAAAGGTGCAACAAAAATGCTTGAAATATTCCACTTCATGTGTAATAAATCTACAATATATGAGTTTCACTTTTTGAAAAATAACTTCCACAATATTGTATATTTTTCTTTATATATATGCTGTATAGGTCTACATCAGGATAGTACAACATAGGCGTATTTCAGAAAGCAGATTTACCAAACTCTAAGTTTAATCCTGAGCTCAGGATCCACTAACCCCGACCACACAAACTCTTTTAGGTTCAGCTAACAAGGTAACCCTAAGTGAAAACAGGAGAAAAAGCCCCATACTGCTCTATAGTGCTGTTAGAAATATTAATGAATATAATAATAATATAATATCTATATAAACAAAAAGAAAGGTTTTGTCTGCACATTAGTCAGAACTTGCTCCTTCAATGATATCTTTACGTTTCATATATTGGAGGACCCAAAACTGTCTGTATGTTTGCCTGTATGTCTGTACTAGCGTTAGTATCCATCGTTGACGGGTAAAGAGTTTGGGGAAATAATTAAAATATTAAAGCTAAATATAAGCCTATTAGCACCTGGCACATAACTGCTCATAACTTCCCCTCTACTCAAACCTTTGATTTACTATATGGTGCAAAGTTCAGTTTTCATAGTTTATGTCCAATTTTTTTTGGAGTAAGCCATGCTGTCTCCACCATCTAATCCTGGGTTCAGGTAAAAATAGGAATTTTGAATGTTGGCACTATGACTGATAAAGGGAGAGAGCAAACTGATATGATGGAGGTAGGATGTGATTTTAAGGAGAACGAAGATTTCTGGAGTGAGTTAGACAAAGTGGTAGTGAGTGTCGCTACAGAAGAAAGATTGATGATCGTAGCTGACCTTTAATGGGAATGTTGGAAAAGGAAACAAATGTGATGGGTAGGTGATGGATAGATTTGGGGTCCAGAAAAGGAATATGGAAGGACAGATTATTGTAGATTTTACAAAAAGGATGGAAAAACTCCAACAAAAAATATTGGACGTACACTATGAAAACTGAACCTTGCACCATATAGTAAATTAAAATGTTGAGTAGAAGGGAAGTTATGAGCAGTAATGTGCCAGATGCTGATCAGTTTATTTTTAGCTTTAGCCTTTCAACTATTTCTCTCTCTCTTATACTCTTTGCCCGTCAATGACGGGTACTAATGTTAGTAAAGTTCTAAATGCAGGTGCAACCAAATAGGCACAAAACTAACTTGGCAGCAACTCAAGAAAAATGTACAAAAACATAATTCAGTCAGGTAAAGTATAATTACCATTACCAGCAGTTATGGTGTTGTTTATTAATTAATTATTAATTAAGCAACATTTGGTTGCTGCATTCAGAGTGATATGCTTGTTAATGTACTTAAAAAAAAAAAGCAAAAGTAAGGAACATTTCCAGCCACCCTAACACTAATGGTATTAAACAGAGTTTACTGGAAAGTAACACATAAATGTCTTTATACATACAAATCTTCACATTTGCTGGATATTGTTGTAATGTTGAGCAGTATGTAGTAGGTAGTGTACCATACTCTCCACTGAGGGAAGCTCTAGCTTAAGGAAATGTAGGGTGCATTCATTGCATTCAGCTTGATGTTCCCTATGAAGTACTGCACAGGGTTTGGGAAAAAAGTCTGAATCATTTTAAATATATTTTCATTAACAAGATGAGAAGTCTTATTTAAATTATTATATACATTTTATCCTGTCAATATTATCTCAGCTTATACAGAAACTATTCAGATATTCTTGTTTTTATTTAAAAATTTGTTTACTGAGTTTTGTTTTTTTTCTTTCAAAAACACTATATATTACTACAAGGAGGAGGAGGATAACTATTTTAGAACAAATATAATCTTTATGATTGCTAAGTTTTTAAGCTTGTATTAAAAATTGATTATGAGATAATTGAAATGTATTAAGTTATTTTTTGAAAACTATACAAATTTTACATTTATGTGAGTCATTTGGAATAAAATGATACAATTGAGGATGGCACCATGTTATTGGACACAATCATTTTATTATTTACAATTATTTTAATTTTATCAATAAACACTTATTATTATTATATATGCTAGTAATATAAATCAACAAAATCAACAAATATTCAATGTTTCGTTTCCGTAGTGTTAAATTTTCACAGCAGCAGCAACAGGTATCCATGGTGCTTCTGTTACCAGGGCAACGCAAGGAGGAAGTGACGTCTGCGTGGGTGACGTTGCAGGGTGTTTCAAATGCTGGAAATTTGTCGAGGGAAATTCCCTTTAACCGACATTCCCAGCAAATGGAGCAGGGAGTAGAGAGCACCCTGTGAAGTACACTGCGGAATGGAACGCAGCCGCAGCTTTACACACGCTTCAACTTTTCTTCTACGCTCTTAAGGAATGAAGTACCAACATGAGTACACAGCACTCTCTAGCGGGAAAAATAGTAGCTGAAACATGGGCTAAAAACACATCACTGTGCAATGTATCCATATGGTTAAGATCAAAAGCAAAAATATAGTTATATAAATAATAAAACGAATACGTTGAAATTCATTTGTTTTACTTTGATAATATGAGTACGAGGGTTGCATTGGTTAGGGTGACTCAATAGATTGAAAAATATGAAACAGAAAATATGACCCGTAAAATTTGCAGCTGGCTTTATATTATTTCCTCTTTGTCACTTGACTTCAGTTAAAAATAAAAATAAAATGTAATATATACATAAATTAAAGTATTTTTCCATTTAGAAGATTTATGCATCCATCCATCTAGGAACCTCTGCAGTCCATCTAGAGACAATGGGAATAAATACAATGGCAACATTTGCATTTATTCCCATTTTTACAATCATAGTAGGACCTCCAGTCAACATTCAACCACTATGGGCATGACTTTGGGAGGAAACCCATAAAGCACAGGGAAAACATATTGCATATTTTATATGCAATTTATTTAGGAAGAAGGTGGGACAAGATAAATATCAAGTTTTAGTGATGATTGAGAGATCATTTAAATTATATTTTGTTACATTTTCCCCCCTATAATTTAATTTACATTTCGTCACAGGGCAAGCATTCACAAGAAGTTCATGGATTATTTGAAATGTTATGAATAAGACAGGACGCAAAATCATTATGTCTGTTTTTTCAATATTTGATGGGTAATTGAAGTATATCACCACTTATTAGACGACAACCTGTCTTTTTTATATATCTAAAATACTGGTAGTGTTACTTGATTTCCAAAAATACACCCTTGTTTTGAGTATTTGGACCACAAAGGTTCTTAGATGGATGGATGGATTGTAATTGGAAAAACAGTTTAATTATTCATATATTACATTTTTAACTGGCATCACACAAAAACAGCAAATAATATCATAAAACCAGTTGCAAATTTTGTGTGTAGACTAAAAGTAAGTCGAATGTTTCACATTTTCAATCTATTGAGCGTTGATTGTGTCACCCTAACCAATGCAACCCTCGTACTCATATTATCAGAGTAAAACAAATACATACAAACGTTCTCTTTTTTATTCATATAGTTATATTTGATTAAGTTCTCTGTTTTCTGAAAGTTTATTAATAAACTTCCGAGACTTCTCATTATTGAGCAGAGCCCTAGAGTAAAAAAAAAAAAAAAAAAAATCCGCTTCCGGTCTTTTGGAATTACTACCGGATATCTCAGTGAAACGCTTGAATTGTAATATAATGCAGTCTTTTATTTAAAACGCAGTTGCATTAAGAATTGTGAATTATTATAAGAATGTGATTCTAAGACGTTAGCATGTCAGCTAACTTTTAACGTAAGTTTCTGCTTGAACCATTTCCAGGCGTACATTCGGACAATTGGGCTGCTAATGCTAATGGCTCAGTGAGCAGCATGTTCTAACTAACTCGTTTAGAAACCTGTCACAGGTAAACTGCGAGGTAAGATTACACGACATCGTTTTACACCGTGTTGCTGCAAACTGTACGTGTTTGCTGCGTTGTCTGACTGAACAGCCAGTCGACGAAACGACATTGAGGCTGCCTGTGTAGTTAGCCTGCTCCTGACTTTAAGCGTGTTTGTTGAACGTTTCTTGGGCTAATGTTCGCAGCAGGAGCAGAGGATCAGTATGCAGTCAAGGCTAGCAGCTAAACTCTGTTATGGCTTAGACAAACTTGGATAACTTCCTTCCAGTAAACATTTATCAAGTGCTAACATTATTGCAGAGAATATTTTATTTTGTTTTATTTTTATATATGTATACGTGTCGAGATAAGTGTCAGTTTGAAATGGTATTGTTGAGCCTTGTGTGGAATAGACCAGCGTTTCAAACTACTGTTTAGTGATGGAGGAAGTGGCAAAGGAAGACAAGCCGCTGTTCAGCAGCACTGAGACCAGTGGTGGACAAGCCGGAAGGTTGAGTGAGCAAGTAAAAAGCTTGGATGATCCTCGTGTGGATTGGTTTGAGCCCCTGGAAGAGGACTGTGAGGCCGACGACGATGCACACAGCTGGGATATTGATGGTGTCAGGGATGCTGAGATGGAAAGTCTGGCTGGAGAGAGTGAGAGAAGTGGCAGTGTAGCTGGGAGTGAGAGAAACTACAGACGAAGAGGAGGAGGAGGAGGAGGAGGTGGTGGTGCTGTGGGGTATGTTCATGTTGGTTTAAGATGAATTTGTTGTCTAATACAGTACCCCCCCCCCCCCCCCCCCCCAAAAAAATAAAAAAATAATCACATTTGGCCAAAACATGGTATTGGTGCTAAAAAGTGTCTCACCTAGGTGAAAAGGTGAATTTAGATAGGATAGGATTATATAACGCCATTTTTCATAATAATTAATGCTTTTTATTCCTGATCATCGCTTAGTTTTTTTTTTTTTTTTTGCAAATATGCATACACATTCATATTTCTATCAGATGAAAAGACATACATTTGCTAAATACAATTAATTTAATTGTCTTTCACATCAAATCAAATAGGCTTTATTGTCACTTCAACCATATACAGTTAGTACACAGTGAAACGAAACGACGTTCCTCCAGGACCAAGGTGCTACATACAACATAAATTTACAACATGAATTATCAGAACGCTAACTAAGAAGCCTAATTAGCTGGCTAGCCGACACAAGACAGATTGACATGACAACATAAATTTACAACATAAATTAACAAAAAAATTTACCAGCTAAATTAGAGACCTAATTAGCTGGCTAGCTGAGAACCTTCTACGTTTTTATACAGAAGAGACAACATAAAGTGCATGTGCAAACAAGAGCCATAAGTAGCAGCAAGGATTAAAATGGTTAGTGAAAAATTATCAAGTACTGAATATTGTGCAAAAGAGCATTTACAGGTTGGTGTGTACAATAGTTTGGTAGTGTAAATCGGTGTGTTTGCATGTGTGTTGATTAATCAGCCCAGTCTCAGATGAAACTTGGCCAATTTAGATTTCACATAAAAAGACATAAACCTAAAAAAAGTGTATTATTCTAAAATGCGAAATTGCTAAGATATTGCAACATGAGTTTGACATGGTTACGGACACTACAGATTTTTTTTGCTTTTTAAGCTTCCCCCATTCTAAGCAACAAATGTTACAGGTCTGCTTCTGGAAGCTTACACCAATTTTAGTATCAATACTCAATACTAGAAATATGAATAATATGCATTTTAAATTGTTGTTTGAAGCGAGACGGTATAACACTGAAAAATGGCCACTTTTGAGCACATACAAAATCATCTCTCCAGAACGGCTGAAGTTAGCAAATTAACATTTTTAGGGAAGCAAGATTGGTCACTTCCATTTAGAATAAACTTTAGTAGCAGCTTATTTGACACACACATTTTCTGTATTATATGTACAACGATAAATTAAGTAAATAAAATCAGCACCAATATTTTGTTTCGGCCATTTGTAAAGTAAAATTATTGTGTTAGATGTTCAGCAAATAAACATACAGGCCCTTTCCTTTTTTTTTCTTTAAGGAAAAGGAGAAGGAAGTGGCGGTTTGGTTCTGATGATGATTGGCAGGAATGTCCTATTCTTGGAGAAGGCTGGAAACGCAAGGTGGTTCTGCGCCGTTCTGGCATGAGTGTGGGACAGAGAGATGTTTACTACTTGAGGTATGTTTGTCAGATTTATTTGCCATTAACTTTCCAATGTTCTTTACTATTTGTGATATTGTTAATTAGTAATGTCCCTTTGAAGCCCTAAAGGTGACAGAGTAAGAAGTAAGATTGAGCTGCTCAAATCCGTTGGGAATACTGTGGACCTTACCAACTTTGACTTCAAAACAGGGACTTTTTTTGATGGTCACCCTCCAAAAAGAGGGATGAAGGTATGTTTTTATGCATCCATGACTATAAAAAAAAAGCATGAAAGTAATTAAATGTATATTATAGCCAGTTTGGTAATATTGAAGATGCTAAAAAATGACTTATTTCACCCCAAAATTGAATCATAGTCAAGTGCATTTACATTGTTGCTAATTTATATTTAAATGATTATTTATATGTATGGTTTTATTTGTGTGTAGATTGAAAGTATGAATGTTTACACAAGAACATTTTGATAAGTCAGCAAATACACAAGAGAAGACAAAAGACAACGTAAACCTTTACTTGATGAACATAATAATGCAATTTGTTTGGATTGTTGAAATGTAATATATTGTAGTTCAAATGTTTTTTTTAATTATGTTTCCAGCATTAAACAGACCTTTATCCTTTATACAGAGCAACTTACAGAAGCACTTTGGAGTGTCTGTCAAAATCATGAAATCCTTCTCATGTTTTCATTTTTTAGTTATTGTCGTATATTGTTAAATATTATATATTGTTGCATATATTTTAATAATGAAATATTGTTAAATATGACGTTATACGAGGTGGGGAGCCAGCAGATAGCTCAACAATAGGTTAATTGAATTAGTATATTGTTACTGCATTAAAGTGTTATAAATGTTTTGAAACTTGGATTATTATTATTATTTTTTTTAATAAATTGCTCTTTTTTATATTTTGCATATAGAGGAGGAAGATGGACCACTCCTCCCCAGTTGACTGTGGATTCTCTTCTGAGTCCAGTTTTCATAATGAAGCATCAGAGACTTATGACAGGACCTACAGTCCAGGCCCACCATACAGCCTCAGTCACATTGCTCAGCAGAGGCGAAGTCCTTTAAGTCAAAAGGATGTTTCCAGTGTTCCCAGTCCTGGCACATCTAATGCAAACCCCAATCAGGCACTTATAACCCACCCAACAGCTAAACCAACACAGAATGTCACTTCAAATGCAGGATTTCTTTCACAGACTTTAAAAGTACCTGCTAAACTGGTGGAAGGAACTTCCTGTATTCCATCTAACTCCTATCTTGGGTATGCTTCCTCCAGGTTATTTATGCATTTGCTTCCTTAGTTGATGCTGTAATTTAGTGTCATCTGAGTAATGAAATGGCATTGAACTGATTGATACCTCATTTAGTTAAAAAAAAAAACTTTTAAAACACTTTTTAAAAATATTTATTTGCCCATTAGTTATTCTTTTAAAATAGTCCTTCTCTGTGTTGTTATTATTGTTTACAAGTTAGAAGTAGACATACTCTAAATTCTGAACAAAGTTGTTTACAAATTGATTCAAGGCTACTAAATGAAACTATCATAGGAGATTCAGTGGAATGCACATATTTATAATTGTACCCGTGAATCGAATTGAAATCATATTGTATCATGTAAAAGTCTGAGGTTACACACCTTGTATAATATATGGTATGTTTTTAAATTGGAAATATCTAAAAAAAACAAAACAACAACATGATTTTATTTACTGTTCTCCCCTCCCCCCCTTTAGCATCTGTGTAAGATGTAGAAACTCATTTACGGGTATAGAGGGACAGACTATGTGCGAAAAATGCAGCAAAGCATGCAATGCCTGTAAGTAACTAAATGTTTATTATTTATAAAAATGCAACAAGTAGTTTTTTTAATATGATGCCAAATAGTTGATTTGTGAAATACATCCTTATTGAAGTGTTATCAGAGTAAAGCAGATGATTTTATAAAAATTAGTGTGTCTCTAGCATTTTTAATTGATGCATTTATAACATTTCGAATGTATGTCTCTCCCTTCCTTTGTGTAGCTAAAGACAACCGCAAAATTACATTTAGAAAGGTAAGTAATGCTAAGTCCTTAGCATACTAATTGTGTTTGTATTTTTTAAGATGCAAATGTAAACTTTTACTCTGTTCTCAGTGGCTTCCCTGTGGGTTTTGTCGAGCATGTCAGCTCACAGAGGACTGTGGGGTTTGTGCCAGCTGCAGGAATGGGAAGCTGAACCCCCAGAATCGAAGACCTATTAGGTGCCGTAGGCGCAAGTGCTTGTGCCCATCTCTCAAGGTGCTGATGATTGCAAAAACAAAAGTAGAGGAAAGGATCTTTTAGATTTTGGTTGGTCTTCTCTTTATCTCTTTCCTTTTTCTCCCAGAAAAGAGCAGATGATGTAGTTCCTCTGGCACAAGGTGATTCATCAGTCCAAGTATGTATGGCTTTTCTGATATTACTGTTAATTCCTTGATTTAATGATTTTAAGGTCTAAAAAAAAGAAGGGCTGTTAGATTTAACTCGGATTTAATTAACAAGATAAAATTTAAAAAATGTATTAAAAAGCATGGATAAAATGGGAGGGTTGCCTCAGGTAGGGCATTTGGCGTAAAAACCTGTGCCAAGTTGTATGTGGATCACATGCTACACTGTGGGAACAGCTAAAGACTAACACCACCACCACCACTATAGAGACCCATGTGATGATCCAAATTATCCAAAGGGTAATTTTGCATAATTGGTCTGTATTAAGGTAAATACCAGTGTTTGTGATTTCTTAAATATACTGTATATAAAATAACAATAGCCTTCGTATTTTGTAAGCAGCCTTATTCAAGTATGCAGAATACTGAGAATGCTTTTTAAAATGCATATTCACTATACAGTAAAAAGTGTAAAAGTAGGTATTTCCAGGGTATAAACTGAAGAAAAGGAATTTTAAAAGTCGTTCTAAAACTATAGCCATAGCCTCATATTATCTACCTAACTGACGGGATTGGAGGAATGAAGTTTGCGAACTCTAAAGCATTAAAAATCTGACTGATGCATCAAATTATGTTTCGTTAATCTCCGATTAACCTCGCTGAAATTGTTTTATTTTTTTTAAATACAAACAATGCTGTTCTCTGGAATGTGAAATTCGCTTCTGCTACAAATATAGATTAGTATGCATTACATTGTAAATTATACAATGTGGTATGAAGTTTACATTTATTACATTTGTTTATTATTTCTATTTTTGTTACAATTCTTTTTCAGCAGTCGCTGACGGACCTTAAGGAATCACAGGTGATGCTGTCATTATTTTTTTAGTTCTTTACTGTGATTATTAAAAAAAATATATATTGGTATGCATATTTGATCTATAATCAAATTTTATTTCACAGTACAGTGACTCAGATGATCAGTCACCAGTTTATGAAGAAAACGACAACGAGGTAAGGTAGTTTATACTTAACAAGGAAAAAAAACATGCTCATCAGACAGATTAGTTGTCTCTAGGACTTACCATAAGAATAAGTTTTTAGCTATAGGTCATAGGATTTTCAAGTAAAGCAATTGGGCAAGGACTGGCAGGAGATTTTCACACACGCAACCCAGCAAAGTCTTTGTCATAATTGACAAACATAGAACTAGCCCCACGACCACAATAAAGCATAAAGTGGCCAGTGGTATTAAGCTAACCAAACTTGCATAGTGGCGATTAACAATTTTTGTTGAAGAAAAAGTCTTGCTTATTTGCTTAGAACTTAGTGTCTTTCCCCTAAATGTCTCATTGATAATCAATTAATGCAATCAATCAATAATTAGGTTGCTTTCAATGAAGTTTAAACAGTAACTGATTATTGTGGCTTTATCGACAAAAGGGCATGAGTTTAGTTATTTTATTGAATGCTTTTCCAAAGACTTTCAGGTTAGTTTTCCTCTATCTTCACTCGTACACTTGTGATCTCGCAATTATTCAATTTGGCAATTCTGCCAAAGGAAGTGCTCCATTGTTCTTGCATGTATTTATTATTTTAAAAAGCTGGCTTACTAAAAAGTTTAGTAACAAGTGCACAGATTTTATTTAATTTTTTTAAGTTTACTCAACTTTTAGAGAAATTAGCTTTTTATTAGAGGGTAAAATTCATTGGGAGGTAATGACATAAGGGCTGAGAGACAAAGTACTGCTTCTTTTTGCCATATCTTTTCTTATCTCCTACAGAGCCTTTTATATGAGCACCAGCTCTGTGAGGGGAACAGCCCCCAGAAAGTAAGTGTGTATGTGTATATATGTATATACTGTATGTGTTTGTCTGCATGTGTTTGTGTGCGTGTGCGTGTGCGTGTGTGTGTGTGTGTGTGTGTGTTTGGATTGGTGGGTTAGATTTAACATGGAAGCCCTGCAAATCACAGCTCTTACAGGCACTCAGTGTGAGATATGTGTCCAATGTATGATTTTAATAATAAAGGAAAAAATATGAATAAAAATAATCAGACACTACTTAATTCTGATGTAGGCTTGTTAAGGTCTTAGGACATTGCATCTGTGTGTCTTCTGCAGGGATTGTTGAGGAAGTTTCGGCGCTCTTGCGGGCGATGTAAAGGCTGTGTGTCCAAAGCAGACTGTGGAACCTGTGATTACTGCATAGACAAACCCAAATTTGGTGGAAGCAATAAAAAAAGACAGAAGTGCCGTCAACGTCAGTGTCAAAGAGAAGCTAAGGTAAGTTTTTCTCTCAGCAAGTCTGCAAACTATATGGAAATTTAATAACCTGTATTTATTTATTTATTTATTTATTTATTTTTGACATTTTTATAATCATGCAAGTGGCTTTATCCATTTTGCTTAATTGTTAATAATATCTTATTTATATTCCTCAGGGATGGACAGCGTCTGGCAGACCAAGACTGCATTATACTTATAACCATAACATTCTGCAACAGAACAGAGAAAAGTGGGACTTTGAGTTCTCTGACAATGAATGTGAGAAGGAAAGGGTATCAAAAGGTTCTGTTGTTGTTGGGTGCTATTTGGAGAGAGACAAGCATCGCATCTCCGATTACAATGGACAGGTAGGTCAGGGGAGTCCACTGAGCACTAATTTCTTCTAATTCAAGACATGTTCTACATTTTAGCTCTCTGCACTATTTTAAAGTTCCTAATAAGCAGCAACCAAACATTTTCCCTGGTCTTAAACAGATCCATGTCTGACATTTCCATGTTTGTATGCTGTACTGTTAATAAATAGCTACAAAATACTGCACTGTCAAAACGTGACACTGTAACTTAATGAAGATTTTGCTAATCACATTCAAATGCATTCCAGAGGAATCAGGCACCTGTAATATTTTCATTCAAAGTAAATACAGTTGAACCTTGGATTGCGAGCATAATTCGTTCCAGAAGCGTGCTTGTATATCAAAGCACTAATATATATCCAAGTGAATTTCCCCATAAGAAATAATAGAACCTCCAATGATTCATTCCACATCCCAAAATATTCATATAAAATTATTAATACAAAATATAAAATGAAAATAAAACATTGATCGTCATTGTAGTGATTGAGACCAGACAGGGGAGAGGAGGAAAGGGGGACTACTGTGTAGGACGACTTTTTCTCACACACGCACACTAACGGAATCACTGCTTTCTGAGAAATAGAATCATAGAGTCATAGAATCAGGCATAGAATCCGTATTGGTGACATGTCTCATCTTATGTTATTTTAGGTTACGGCGGGTTCATGGTCCAGCGCAAGCTGCGGACTGGATTATGGATCAGTAAGTGGATTGGTTTACATTTACGTTTGACACATGTCACATGATCTGTCTACAGCAATCGTAGCGGGCAAAAATGCAATAGCAAAATGACCCAACGATACAACCTTGGGATGTTACTCAGATGAAAAGACACTGAGTGAGACATACAGTTAATTTGTGCATTAAAAGACAGGGTGCTATCGGAAATTACGCCAAGGCTCTTAATTTGTGCTGAAAGGGGGCAAACCACAGCCATCAATGTTAAGCGAGTAGCATCTATTGTAAACAGCACTGATTTATTACTCCTAATTCCTACATTTAGGTATGATTCTTTTGTTACATCTCTACCTAAGGAGTAAATCTCATTGAGCAAGTACTATGCCGTGTTTTGGCATTTATGCAATATTTTATAGATATTAACTGACCGACTGCACATGAACACATGAAAACTGCACTGTTCATTGCATACGCTCCTTTTTTCATAAACAGGTGAACTGAATGGTTCATTTTACAACATGTAGCAGCAAATTTCAGATATGCTCATCCTGTTAGAGCTAACGGTCAGGCTTTCATATTCAAGCACATAGTATTCACTAGCTTGAAAGTTAATACTGTAATAACCTATATAATACCAATTCGGAACTCCTTTATTTGTGACTGCCATATTCCACACACACAGAAAAACCCCCCATCTTTGCTCCCTTTTATAATAGGAGCCCAGACTTCCTCCCAGCACAATATAATGTGTACATTCTTAAGCTGGCAGGAATTTAGTCAATACAATATAACGAAACAGTTTAAATATATTACAACTAAACATTACACCAGAATAAATGTTTATTTATGGAACTTGTCAGTGTGCAACAAATTTATAACACTGTTAATGCAGCAATGCGGCAGCTTCATCCATCTCTTGCTAGCTAGATTTGTAGTTTGCAGTTTGTAGGTGCAGCGTTGTTGACTGTGAGAGCTTGTTGTTTCTTTGGAGTCAAGTTAAACCATCCGGTGTGCGTTGCTTTGACTGTGTGCCTGAGGTGTAATGATGGTATCAAATTATAATAACACTCTAGGATTTCAAGGACCGATTTGCCTAAAGACAGAATATCGTGGATTAGTTATCTAGCTATGCAGCTAGCTAGTTCTGCAAAGTTAGTTCGGTCCCAACAAGCCCAAACCGTGTATGTGTGGGTAGCAGTAACCACGTAACAGTTAAATATAAACATTTTGGTAAAGGGGTGGGTATGGGGATCTAGTGATCTTGCAGTCTGCCAAAGTGTCTGTCAGACAAACTCTTCAAATTCCTCTGAATGGCTACCATGACCAATTAAGACTTTTTTTTTTTTTTTTTTTTAAAGTTTTACTAGATGTGCCCATGACTTTGTTCACGCGGAATTTAATTACACACTCATAAGCGCATTTAAAAAATTTTACAACGATGAATTTTGGAATTAATAAAAAATTTGATGTTATCATGAAGTGGAATGAAGGTTTGAAATTTAGTAGATTTCAACTGCACTCTGATAAATGTGTATTTTTAAAAAATGTACAGCGCCATCTATTGAATTTTGAGATGAACTAAATTCTAAATGAACTAAAACTTTTTTCAAGGTAGAATTTTTTTTTGGTAATATAAATGATACAGGGATGTTTTCCATTTCAATTTCAAAGAGCATGTCTACTCTTCCCGTGGGCCAATTGCGATGAAAGCCCAAGTACTGAAATTTATAGTATTGGTTAATCACCGTCTGTTACTGCTCTATTGGTCATCATGTTTTGTTTCTATAGGATGCAGAAACTGAGACGAGCCAGTCACATTCTGAGGATCATCTTTTGCATCTGTTCTATGATGAGTGGACTAAAGTTAATGACAGAAAACGGAGACACTCACTAGCAACGTCAAATCATACAGAGGAGATAGATGAGGATGAAATGGAGCCAACGGTGAGCACAAAATACACAAACTATATTTAGGTCCATGTCTATGGATTTCTCTCTATATTTCAAACTTTAAATTACAGTGGAACCTTGGATTGCGAGCATAATTCGTTCCGGAAGCATGCTCATAAATTAAAACACTTCTAAATCAAATTGAATTTTCCCATAAGAAATAATGAAAACGCAGATTATTAAATTATATTATTATATTATTAATTAATATTATTAAGTACACGTGCACTGTACACACACACATACAAACACAAAATAAAAGAGGATTCACACACACACACACACACACACACACACGTGGTCACAGTGTTATAATAAACAGCACATGCTCGTATGGATCTTGATTATACCCATGACAGACGCGCACTAAGAGCAGGGGAGATGATTACCCACAATTCGCAAGAGAGAGAGAAAAAGCGTTGGCTCAATTGTGATCACGTGACGCTTGACGTCAAAACAAGAAGCGCAGTACATGATACTCGTAAACCAAGACTCGCTCGTTTTGCAAGTCAAAATTTTACTCGTCTTGCGGAATGCTTGCAAACCGGGTTACTTGCAATCTGAGGTTTCACTGTAATTAATTTAAATAAAGGGAAAGATTTCTCTAAATGATTGCCCATAAAACAGTGATGGGAACTAGATTCAGTCATCCACTTGATTTTACTCTGGCTACCATTTATCTTAAGACTTCACAGCAAATTTGAAAAACACTTGGGGTTTGGATTTTTTTGTTTTATGCATCCATACCTGCAAGCACTTAAACAACAAACCTGTAAATCAAACCAATGCACTGTTCAGCAAGGATGTAATATTTTGATTAAGGGGACTGTCTCAGAAAAGACCCTGGATAGGTGTTCTGTGCTATATTTCGGTTCACTTATTAGTTTACAAATGCATGCAAAAATATTAATTTGTACATAAATTAATGCTTATGTTGGCACAGTGGCATACTGGTTAGCACTGTGGCCTCTCAACTCCAGGGTTGAGGGTTCGATTCCCGTCTGGGTATGTGGAGTTTGCATGTTCACCTGGTGCCTGATGGGTTTTCTCCAGGTACTCCGGTTTCTTCCCTGGGGTTTTTTTTTTTTTTTATATTAAACTGGTTTATTTTTGGAAGAAAGTGGGGATCCATTGTTACAGATTTATCTGTTTATATTCTGTCTAGAAGTAAAGAACATTTTGTACTTGTACATATATAAACTTAAATATATATATATTTTGCAGATTACACAGATCTTTAGCTTGGGAGGTGATGATGTTGTTGACGACGGCCTGGACCTGGAGCTCCTGGAGCTGTTAGCATCCCTGCGCGATGCTCCGCTGCCTGTGTTATGGTGTGCCGTGCTGGCTGAGGGACCGCTCCTGCAGCTCCTTCAGTGCTCCAAGCTCTCAGCCATGGCAGACACAACTGTACAGATTGAACCAAGTTTTCGTTACCACATCAGTGTTCAGGGACAGCCTCTGCTCCCTACACACTGGCTGTATCATGCTCACCCAGCCCGACTCACCTCAGTAACGCAGGTTACTACCCTGCTAGAAGATCTCGAGCGTTACTCTGTGTGTCAAGGCTTTAAAAGTGAGTCTCCTTTTGGCTCTGAGCCTGTTGTCCAGGTCCGGGCAGCCACCTGTGAGTTCCTTGTTGTGCCAGAGACCCAGTGTTGTGCCAGGTGTAAGAATGCACAACAAAAACACTGAACATGCATTGCTGGTTTACTGCAGGAAACATACCCTTGTTTCTACTCATTCAGATTGGTCTCTAAGTAGCATCAGGATCTAAACCAGGACCAATGGACGTTTCAAAAATCCTGAAAGCTGATAGAATTGCTTTATAAGAAATAAAATAAAAAAAAATTACCCAGTGGTAATGAATAATGCTACTAGAACTGTGCTGCACAGGTTCTTACCACGATCATTCCATAAAAAAAAGAATACTGTATTGATTACGCATAACATTTTCAAATGAGGTACATATGCTTTTAATTTGTTGCAATTAGGACAATACCCTTTTTGTTTAATATGAGGATGTGCATGATTTGTTTGGTACGATTCCCAACAGTGTATATTAGATCATCCAAAGAGGCCAGGCAAGTAAATCCATTTCTGTTTTGTTAATGTTACGTGCATTTGGGCACAAAGAATTAATAGATTTTTGTTTATTATTATTATTTCCCTCCTCCCCTTTCATGGAAACTTTGTTGTTTTAAAAAGTAGGCAGTGTTAAATCCGTTTAAATTGCTGGAATGTACATGTTATCATTTTCCTTTGTTTTGTTTTTCTTTTACCATGAACATGCTGTATCTTGCCTAATAATGTGTGCTAGGTTTCTTGTCAATTAAAATAAGTTTTCTGCTTTTAATTTAGCAAAGGTATGTTTGCAACATTTTTAACTTTTCATAAAAGTACTTTACTAGGTGGAGATTATAGCTTGTCCTCCATTTTAAAATTATTTTTATTACTCCTCAAGACATTGATTTAAGAATTCAAAGCTTGTGAACTACAGACAGCAACAAGCTACAAAATAATCCTGTTGGAAAAGCTATGAGCTCAGCATGCTGCAAAGACAAGGCCTTCAAACCAGTCACCCAATTCCAGGGACTGGTGGAGGGTCCCTACTGAAGTTACAAGCTGTGTGTGTGAGAAAGTGGAAGTGCGGCAAGTGTTAATTCATGCTGCAACTCTAATGTCTTCTTAGTGGAAATTAAACCGGAGTACAACTGACCATAGCGGACAACTCGGTGTGAGTCTAGAAGACCGCTGCATCTTTGTTTTCATGTAGTGACCTTGTTTTTACTGAGATGATGTTTATGCATCATCATTCACCCAGATGGGCTAGCCTCGTTTTATGCCAATAGAACCGCATGGTAAAAATTGTATGGTAATTAATATGGTTTAATAGTGAAAGTAAGAGCGTTTCCAAATGTACACAATGTAATGAGAACTGACAGGATTGGGACAAGTGTGTGAGACTGAGAGCTGTGTGGCCATAAGAAAATCACTTGTTAGTGAGGCTAATTAGAAAAGAGATTTTGGAGCATAAAGATTAGACTTGAAGCAATTGAAAAAGATAATGTGATCTGATGAGTTCAGATTGTCCCTATTCCAGAGCAATATGCATATCAGGATAAGAGACATGCATCAAGCCTTTTGGAATTTTGGCATTTGGCCTCTTTACACCACCACATTGAATTTGAAATGAAACACTCGAGATGAAGTCAAGACGTTCAGTTTTCATTCAAGGGGTAAGACAAAAGTGTGGCATTAACCACTCATGAATTGCAGCCATTTTCATACATACAAATACATTTAGGTGGCTCATAAATAATGGAACAAGGTAACAATTACAAATGTGGATTAAAATAATTTTCAGTCAGTTCCTGAATGTTACTGCTGCTTGTTTGTGGATTTTTCTACCTTCAGTCTTGTCTTCAGTAAAGGAAACTCATGTTCTATGGACTTACTTAGGTGACTGACTTGGCCAGTGAAAAATATCCCATTCCTTTGCATTGAGAAACTCTTGGGAAGCTTTCACGATGCTTTCAGTCATTATCCATTTGCAATATGAAGCAGCACTGTCTTATCGGTTTTGCAGCATTTGGTGGAAACTGATCAAAGAGTATAGCCCTATACACTTAGGGTTAGTTTAACAATTCACAAATTTTATCAGCAGTCAGGTCATAAATAAACACCTGGTTCCATTGGCAGCAATAAATGCCATCATTATGTTTGACAGATGATGTGGTATTCTGTGGATCATGAACTGTTCCTTATTTATGAGCCCCAGAAATGGGTGCGAATGTATGAAAGTGACTTTAATTTTGAACAATTAATTCCAGACTTTTGTCAACCCCCTTCCTTTAAAGCTGAAAGTCTTGAGTTTCCTCACATCTTGATTATTTAATTACAATGAAAATACAATGTTGTGTGTGTATACAGTATATAAACTGCCTTGCAAAAGTATTCATACCGCTTGAACTTTTCCACATTTTGTCGGGTTACAACCATAACAATAAATGTATTTTATTGAGATTTTATGTGCTGGACCATCACAAAGTGGCAGATAATTGTAAAGTGGAAGGAAAACGATAAATGGTTTTCAAAATGTTTTACAAATAAAAAGCTGAAAAAGTGTTTTTTCAATGCATTTGTATTCAGCCCTCTTTACTCTGATTTACCTAAAATCCAATGGAACCAATTAAATATTACACGCTAAACAGTAAATATTACACGAAGATAACCTGAGTAAATACAAAATGCACTTATTAAAGGCAAAAAAGCCGCCCAAACCTACCTACCCCCGCCCTCACCTTCCCCTTCATAAAGTATATACTGTATGAAGTGTGATTTTTGGAAAAATTAAATTTTACTTGCCAAGCCCAGGCCTGATTACTGCCAGACCTGTTGAATCAAGACAAATCTTAAGACAAGTCTGACAAAGTGAAGCATGCTGAATGATCTAAAAATGTAACATGATCTTATAAAGAAGGCAGCTAATTCTTTTTTCACAGCACTGCATGTATATAATTATGGCATCACCAACTATTAACATTAACAATGTTGTAACTCGTCGTTTTTATGAATATGCTTCTTGTTTATTGTGTACTTGTATACTGTAGTCTGAAAAGAATGAAAAGAATCTTTAATAAATAAATGTGCTCTGAAAGTGTATTTGGTAACTGTATTATTTATGAATTATTGTTATTAGTTATGAGAATTTTCCTTTTTTTTTTCAGAAATGTGAATATTTCACTTGCCAGTACCTGTTGACTTGCTCCACCTTAACGGCTGTGCACTGATGATTGCCACTTCCCTGAGGCATTACATTAGTGGTAAACTTATTTCTTGACGATTTGTGTTCAATACGTTAAAATGTACAAAACCAGGCCAAACTCAGTTAAATACAATAAAGTGTGCTAAACGAGTTATAACCGATTTTAAAGCGACGGGTCATCACACATTCTAGGTGTTGTTAGTTTACCTGATTGATTTTTTTTTTTTTTTTTTTTTGTAGTAGTAGTAGTAGCCTAACCGTTTCAAAATAGAAGGTGGAGATTTACTAGGGAAACACAATCGGAATGAGTGAAAAGTGAAACATCTCTCTGAAGCGCCGCTGCAGAAAGTTCAAGCTCTTGGCGAACCAATCAGATCAGTGCGCAGCTCCCGTGGAGGCGAATCATTCCTCCCCTGCTTTCCACCTCCTCCTACTTTCTCGTTCCGCATTTTTGCAGGGGCAGCATGATAGGTCCAGGCGGACTGTGAAACCCTGTTTACTTACAAATTTGAACTCGTGGCCAATAAACGCCAGGCAAACGCTGCTGGTAACGTTTAGTCACGTAACACCGTGTCGGCGTAGGGATAGTTAGCATTTCTGTCCAGCTTCGTTTACTGAACGGACATTTTCTATGATACAGGCAAAACTTGTTCAAGTAACGTTATGGCTCTGTCGCAGTGTCTAGAGGATTCACCGGGCTGGAGAAGGTCAGAGGTGATAAAACAGGATTCAAGCCTTAAAGAATTATACAATGAAAGGCACCGGCTTGCGCTGGAAACACTGATTTCTGAAGGAATTGACGCATTTAAGGACTTCCTAAACAAAGAGAAAATACCGAACTTTCTCTCCGATGACGAGATCAGACAGATCGCCCGTGCCGCGGTTGTACCGAGATGCGTTTCCTTCATTGGGGATGATTTACACTTGGACCATTCCAGCACCTTGGACTGTTCTTCTGTCACGTATTTCCCGGACATTTCCGACCTGGAGCCGCCGGTTTTAGAAATCGGCTGGCCCGCGTTCACTGCTGGGTCGTTCCGCGGAGTCACGCGTGCTGTCGCATACTTCCAGCCAAGTTATGGAGAAAGCATTTACAGCTGCAAAGAAGCAGCAAGAAGGATGATAAAAAATGCAAAGGAGGTAATAGTCACATTCAAAGTCTATAACTATCTTTACTGAGCAGCGTGTGTGTGTGTCAGGGGTTTAGTGTTTGGTCTGGCAGTGTTTTCCCACAGGTGTGTAATAGTGTGTGATATACTTGCGGTTGTTTTAGCCAGCGGAGCTAACCGACATTACCTGCTGCACAAAAGAGCGCTTCTACATATGTACAACAAATACATATGACCTTTAATACAATACTTTGATTTATTTGATATTTCTAACAATTTCAGATTTCTGAAAGCCCTCCTTTCATCTACCCAGAGGTGAAGAGTATAAAGATGGCACTGTTTGTCAGTGCATGACTCATGATTCATTGATTGTGACTAATAATGATGATGATGATGATGATGATAAAAAGAATGCACACATTAACTGTGCAGTCAAAAATAAAGTGACACAAGTGATAAAAAATCTCATTCTGTCAGCTGTCACTTTATTTTTTGAATATGCAACGTAAAGTATGTCTAAAGTAAAGACTATGGCGTATGACCATCCGTTGGAATGTCTGCCAAATGCAACTTGAGAACAACGCACCATGAATAATCTAAGTATGAAAAATTATCTGAAGTTGCCCCATAAACAACCACCTATAGCAGAAGCCCTCAAAAAGACATGCTGTAAATATATATATATGATGTTAGTTTTTCTTAATTTAGGGTTTCCTACTGATCACACACTTCAAAGATGTTTGTGTCATATTCAAGTAATGCTGGCTATCAAACTTTAAGACTTTTATGGCACATACTTTTATCGATCTGTAAAAAATTTCAATACTCACAGTAAAAGTTAATACCCTTTTTTTAGTTGTGTTTTTGTGTAAAAAAAAATCTTTTTTAAGATATTGGACAATGCAACTTTATATGAACAACAACATATAACATTTTTCACTGTGCTATCATTTATTATTTAACAAAAATTAAGCCAAAAATACAACCCGAATTCTGGAAAAGTTGGGACATTTATTTAAATTTTAATAAAATGAAAACTAAAAGACTAAAGGCAATATTTTATTCACAATAGATAATAGAGAACAAAAATGATTTATAAAATAAGATATTTAAAACTTTTATCCACTAAATGCTCATTTCAAATTCAAATGAGTGTGTGCCCTGCGATCTATTGGCACCCAGTCCAGGATTTACCCTACCTCATGTTTCCTGGGATAGGCTTCGGGCCCAAGGAGCAGCATGTACAACTCCAGATGTGTCACAGCATGTCCAAACTTTTTTGGTATTCCATATTTGCAGCTGAATCAACAGGCATCTTTGTTAACTAATGGTGTTCACTGGATTTATACAGTACCTAGATATTATGTCAGTAGCGTGTTGCCGTTCATATTCTGTGTTATACCAGGATCAGTCAAATGGCAGGTTTGTCAAATAGAACTTAGACGCTCCTATTATTTAGGAGATTACAGTTCGTTTATGTGCTGACATGACAATAAGTACAGAACAACATATTTTCTTCTTCATTGCAGGTGATTGCTATAGTAACAGATTCGCTAACAGACTTGGACATTTTCCGTGACCTGCATGAAGCATGCACCAAAGGTCATGTCCCTGTGTACATCCTACTAGACCAGACATCTGTCCCAGCCTTTCTGCAGATGTGTAACAACCTTAATATGCGACTTGAAGACCTCCAGGTATACTTATTGTGATTTCTTCCCCCTACTTCTCAGTTCCATACACAATGTTTATCCCAGAAGGTCTATGGGATAAACTATGGCTATGACTATGGCTGTCTCTTGTCTAGAAATTTTAGTTGAAATCCTTAATTAAATGATTTTGCTACTGCTCTTTTTGAACCTACATTTTTTTTTCTCATGTTTTGAAGCACATGAGAGTCCGGACCCTAACAGGTTCAACTTACTACATGCGATCTGGCGCTCGTATTAATGGGAAGGTTCATGAACGATTTATGTTGATTGATGGGAACAGAGTGGCCACTGGCTCCTACAGGTAAGGCCCAAACTTAAACATACTCTTAAACATTTTTTTTCTTCATAATCTGTCTAATTAGACGGAGACTCAATCAAGACCAAGACATCAGCATGAACCAGCAAACCCATACACTTACCAATTCCCTTTGCTAACCATGAAAAAAACCTTTTTTACTTTTGCCATGTTTTATAACTGTTAATAACTTGTTCAAATATTAACTTAACGTAATTAACTTAAGATATTGTATGATTTTTATTATAATATTTTTATAATGTTAAAGTATAGTTATTGTTTAATGCCTACTCATTCACCTAGGAAAATGACTTCAGATATGCATAAGATTTACAGTAAAATCTAATGCCATATGTGAATAATTACAATTAATTCTATTTATGCACAAAAACAGTGCATACGTAGCCCTTTGTGCGATCAACCAAAATAATTAGTATATTTATTTTTAATAGGTTTAATTTTACTTCCCCAGTTTTTGTGCTATAATTAGCTTGTACTGAAGATAAAGTAGGCATAATTAAAGTTTCTTAAGTTTTCCTAATCAACATTTCCATCATTTAGCAGATGCCCTTACAAAATTTACAGAAGTTTTGTATGTTGGTAAAGCAGTAACAGAAAAAGCAAGTACATTTTGGATTTATTTTATTTTATTTTGCTTTAGCTTAGTAAAGAAAAATATTCAGTGATGCATATCTAAATACTGTCAGCAAAATGTCAGGAGGAAAGCTCCTATAAATAATCTCATGTAATTAAATACATTTTATTTGAAGTAATAATAGTTACATGAATTTATTATTCTGTATATGTATATACTGTGTAAGACATTCAGACAGAATTATTAATATTTTTTTTAAATATAATGATAGGATATACTGGTTACTGTCCTGATTTGCTGCTATAATGACATTTCTTTGTGTTTTTTCCACATATCTCTTTTGGCAATATAGCCCCTCAGCTATAGATGCATTTTTAGTATTTGAATCATGGGTAAAATAAAAATTAATCAGTTTTTCAGGCAATTACCAAGCCAATTACTTCTGATTATAAAATTGCCTACCATGACCTTAATCAACAACTTTTGGTATTACATGAAGGGTACTTTCACACAAGGCACAACTGCTTTGCAATGTCAATTTTTGTCCCTGCTCCATATTCCCTCTCTACCCTGCTTTCTCTGGCACATTAGATGGCAGTACGCACGTATAGTCGGTTGTTTCCTTGTATGCACAAGGAAGAAGCATACAAAAAAGTCAAGTTAACTGGTAGTAGTCAAGTAGGCTTTTATTGTCATTTCAACCATATACAGTTCAGTACACAGTAAAATGAAACGACATTCCTTCAGGACCAAGGTGCAACATACATACAACGTAAATTAACAAAACTAACTAGTTAACTAGTTAAGACGTCTAATTAGCTGAGTAGCTAAGACAAACCAAATGAACACCATAAATTAGCAAAATGATCCAAATACCATATAAAAGACAATAAAAAGACAACATGTGCAAATGTGCATAAAGGATCAACAACATAACACAATGCAATATTCTGTAATAGTGAGTTGAGGTAGTGCAAGTAAATTGCCCATGAGATGATGGATGAAAAACAGTATACATTTCTTTTTAAGGTAGAAGCAAAGATAGAAAAGTGTTATTGTGCAACTAACAGCTAATCAATGTCGTCCAAAAAAAGCAATTGCAGGTTTTTCATTTTTCCTCATTTCACTTTTCAGGAAAGATGTGTTAAATCTTTTCTTTATCCTTAGGTTCAACTGGACTGATGGTAAGCTCAATAGTAGCAATCTGATTGAGCTATCTGGCCAAATAACGGAGAAGTTTGATGAAGAATTCCGCATCCTCTATGCTCAGTCTCTTCCAATCAACACAAAAGTTGTTGCTAGTGTTCAAAACAGTGGCATCTACGATTACCTCAAACCAAAAACTTCCTCTTCCACAACAGCGGTTTGTAAACCATTGTGGCTGACCAGCACACCCAACAGAGCACACAAAGAAAGGGAAATTGAGAGCATTCCAATATCTGGCACCTTAACTCCTAATGGCAAGCAGATGAGGTCAGATTTTAGACATGAACTGAATGCTGCTGTAGAAAACCCTCCAAATGGTGAAAACGCTGATGTGTCTCCTAGCACTCTAAACACGGACACTGTGACACATCCAGCTATCCTGCTTTGCCACACCTCCACACAAACCAGCTGCCTGAATTTAGATGAAATAATGCAGATAAAAGCAATCACAGCCTCTCAGGATTCTTGCGCCACAACACTAAGCTCTTCCAGGACAAACAGCCCCAGCCATTCATCTGACTCCACCACCAGCACACCCAAGGTTGGTTCTACTCAAGAAGAGGGGCAACACTGCCCATTCATTCACCACAGTGCTGTGGCTACAGACAGCAACTTGAGGGATAGCGTCTCCAAACTGATAAAAGAACGCCATTACCATTTCTCCATCATTCGCTCAAAGCTGGAAAACATGAGAATACTGATGTCTCACAGGAGGGAACTGGTGGATATTGCAGGTTTGCATGTGGGCTACAGGAGTCAAGCGGAAGGCAGAACGCCCTACGGTGTGAAGGACAGTGTGTTGGTTGGGACGTGGCCAAGGTCAATGTGTCTGCCGTGAAGCAATTTAGATATTGGGATGTTTAGCTTTACATTTGTAGTCTTTCAGCAAAAAACTTGTTAGGTTAGGTGCAGGGTTTTAGCAAATAATGTTTGTTAGTTACGTTATTGTGTTTGGACAATTGCTAGGAAATGTTGCAAAAAAGGATTCAGATTTTTATTTTACATACAGATTTTTTCAGGCTAACATGACGGAATTGGATTATTACACAAATTATTAAGGATGTATATCACAATACAGAAACGTCACTTTATGTACCAGTTGGCCTTGTGATATGTATCTTGTGGCATCTTTACACCGGTAACGTTTTTTCCTCAGTTAAGATAATAACGCAAGCCTTTTGACATGAAACATTACGTTTAGCTGAATCCAGCAAATATGCAAACAATACACTTGTGCTTATAGCAAAAACAAATTTTGCTACAAATAATTTATAGCAATATATTTGTTAGTCATTCTTTTCAAACATGAAAACCAACACCAAGTGCAACTGGGACAAAAACAGAGAACAAGACAGAATGATGAGTATACTATAAGTGTTTGGACCAAATAGTAATGGTAAGCAATCATGGTTAATAAATAATACAATTGTTGATCAATTGGATGATCAAGACAAAAAAAAGAAATGAGATGTAGTTAAAATCTGCCATGTTATTATTATTTTTATTTATTTTTTGTGTGAGTGGATGTTATAAGGGTTATATGGACAGTAAAGCAAAAGTGGGCATAACTTTTTTTATTTACTGACAAAGATCACTCATATTGCACATAAGAGTAACTCTCCCTCTATACAAACTCAATCACAAGAATTGTGAACCTTTTGTGATTGAACCCAACTTTCTGTTGTACAAACTTCCACACCCGTTGTTGCGGTTGATGGTTTCACATTGTGTGCCTTGTCTTCATGTCTCTACGTTTATTCATCCATCTGTGCATATTGCTCTTGTCAATGGGGTCATCTTCATAAGCATTCTGTAGCCTTCTGTGAATATCAGAGATCCTGCACCCCTCCTTGACCAGATCTGGAAGAACAGGAAGAAGAATTAATATACAGGAAGAGTTACAATTTAAAGGACATGTATCAGTTAAAAAAAGTTGTGCCCACCTCTACCCTTGTATTTCTCCTATGTAATGTTTTTTTTTTTTTTTTTAAAGGTGATTAATGTGTAATGATTCTTTTGATTTCTAGTTTAGAAGTATTGTTTTCTTGGTGGTAGGTTTCTATATTTAAATTGTAGCAGATCAGCTGCTGTAAAATTAGTAAGCAAACAGAGTGATGGTGAGGGGGGAATACTACAGCTTTCTCTGCCAGCACTATCCAAAATCAGAGAAACCGGTTAGCAAACCCAAACTGCTTGGTAGGTAATATATACATATCCTGATAATGAAACTAGAGGTGGAGGATAAGAAATGCATTTACTTTGTTACTGTACTTAAGTACATATTTCACATATCTGTACTTTATTTGAGTAGTTTTATTAGAGGGAAATTTTTACTTCTACCCTACTACATCCTACAGCAAATAACTCTCTTTTTTCCCCCTTCAATACATTTCTGTTCAGCGTTGTGTTACATAACTACAGTGGTGTATAGATTTGGAATAGGGACTATCTCCACCTGTTGATTATTATGTATAATAGTGTGATCACCCTTCTCTCCGTTAAAATGAATTGTTTGAAATGAGAAATAGAAATTGTTGCAGGCAATGATGAAAACAGCAGGTTCACAGTTAGGAAACAGACTCTTTTACTGTAACTTAAATACTACTCAATAAGTTTGATTTAAAGGAGGACTTCCAGTTTTACTTGAGTAATATACTGTATTACCCATCTACTTTTACTCAAGTAAAGGATATTGGTATATTTACAGTGACATTTTGATAAAACATGACGCTTGCTGACATGAGATTTTTTAATGTAATAGGTTATGCAATTTTGTTTAAATGAGAAATTAACTGAAATTATGAAAGGGTTTTTGTACATTTCTGTAGCATTTTGTAAATTAATATCTTCACTGCTTCATTATGGAAGGTACGTGGATAGTTTCTTTTTGGGAAAAAAAAAAAGTTTCAAAGCACTTTAATGACATTTTGCTGTTTTGTCCCATGGATTATATTTGAATAGGTAAACTTTAAATGACTACTATATGTATTCAGTTCCAATGTGATCTATTTATAAGTTTCTTGTTCTAACAAAAATAGATCTGTTGCATTGATTTAAGACAGGGCCTGGCTGGGACAAAGAATTTAGACCAATTGTCTCACATGTGAACTACTTTTAACAGTAATAAAGGATGTGAAAGCGATACATTTTTTGTGTGTAAATAAGTATCTGGTTGTTGCCAGCAGAATATAAAATTTTACTATTGTTTTGATGATGTTGAAATACTGTAAGTTGTGCTGAGTATTGCTGTTGGCTACTGTTTACCAGATTTTAGATTCTGCAATTTTTTTTCCTTCATAATAAGGATGCAAGCAGCACAATCTTGGTTTAGAGATTTTTTTTTTGATGATGATGCTTCATTCATTCATTCATTCATTAAACAGGTATTGTCTTTTTAAGGTTTAATTCCTCATCTCATAGTCTACTAACTAACCTTTTCTCAAAACATCTTTCATTGTCTTAAACTTCTGGGCTGTATTCATAAAATAAAATAAAAATCCTTAGAATTGTGGCCTTTTCTTAAGAATTCTCCTTAAAATTAAAAACTAGATTCTAGTAAAGATAAAATTTAATCATTGTTGTGAAAAATGTTAGGAGTAGTGAGGAGGACTTAGAAGAGGCTTAGGAGTTTATTAGGCAGAGGAGAAAATGGTGGAAACATGAAGACAAAGTACCTGCTTCCATGTTTGCTACATAAAAACCAACCTCAACAGGCCGACAGACACAGGAATTGAAAAGAGCGAAGCAGTTCTCCAGTTAGTTTCAAAAAGATTAAATACAAAAATACCAACATGATAAATAAACTAAAAATAAAGTAAATTAGTATATGTATGATGACGGTAAAATGGGAAAAATAGGCCTGGGCCCGTATTTATTAAGTGTCTCAGAGTAGAAAGTCGCTCCTAAGTGGCTAAAAATTTTCAGAGTTAAACAATTTTGGTCCTACTTTTATGAGTATAAAAGCTATTTCTCAACATTCTTTAAATAGCACAATTAGGAAACCCTATTTCCTAATCGTGTCCTAACTGGTTAGGAGTAGTGAAGAAATTGTTTTTAGGCAGAGACAAGTGTAGAGGAGAGACGTTTTAGCAACATTGAGTGACACAGAGCTCATAAAAAATATCTTTGGGTTTTTTTGGGTGGTATTTAACTGATTTATTAACAAACATTTTGTATGCTGTCTCTACATGTGACTCCTACTTCACATATCTCCTCAAGGGTATGCGCAGCAAACTGACAGGTGGCTTTCACAAATTGCCGTCCACTCACTTTTTATCTTTAGAGGTAAGAGTAGGGCAGAATTTGAATGTAATTAATTCTTTACATTTTATTACGTTCTCCAAAAGCAAAACAGTCTCATCATCTCTCCAGTTTGGCTTTATTTTCCAAAATACAGTCCTACACAGCTCTGTTGTAGGGGCTTGGAGGAGTTGTGATTGGAGCAGTCTGATTAGGATAACTTTAAGTAGCCGAGTCGAGCATCATCTATAAGATTTGTTTATGTGCTGGCACTGATGTCAGCATTTTGCATTTTCACAGTTTAAAATACAAAAAAAAAACCTTCCTACAAAAACTACAACACCCACTATAATGTGAAGTTTACTTTGAGGCTGTCAGTGTCATAAACAATGACATCACATACTGTCCTTGGCGCAGTCCTACTACGTTAAAAGTGAGAGTAGGAAGCTTCCTTAAGAAGTTGTCAATTCTACTCTGAGCTAGGAATATTTGCAGTCCTAAATTAACTTTGAGCATATTTCCTAGGAGTTATTCTGAGATCCTTAGTTAATGTGGGCTCAAGTATCTGAAAGGATAGACCTGGCATCAACAGTTTTAAGCAGTTTGGCTCACCTGTAACGTAAATGTTGAGAAAGCAAACCTAACACACAAAATTTCTGAATGCCATTTCCTCGCAACTCCTAATCAGTGAGGACACGTCCGGAGCTCTCCTACGTTTTGGTGGAGGTAGGAGTGATTCCTATTTTAAGAACGTTGATAAAATGCTAGGGGCACGGTGGCTTAGTGGTTAGCACTGTCACCTTGAAACTCCTGGGTCTGCGTTCGATTCCAGTCGAGGTTTGATTCCCATCCATGTGTAGTAAAAACAGGTCATGATCTTGCTCCGTCTTATTTTTTACTTGTTTGGTCCCCTGAAAGCAGCCTTACAAAAGCCCTTTGATAAAGATTTTCTATCAGGTGTATGTGTGGTTTACTTTTTATCCTGCAGAGTCTTCCATAGTAGTCTTGTCTTCACAGATCTCAGGTATCTATCTGTCGAAGGAGTTGAAGTTGAAACGGAATGACCGCCTTCAAAATTTTAGCTTTGTCATTAGTCTACTTTCTGTTGAAATTCAGGTGTAAATCTGGCAGTGAACTTCACTCAGGGGTAGCTCGGTGATTAAAGAATTGGACTTTGCCATTGTTGGGCCCTTGAGCAAGGCCCTTAACCCTCAGATGTAAAAAGATGTAAAAAATGCAATAAAATGTAAGTCGCTTTGGATAAGGGTGTTTGCCAAATGCCCAAATGTAAATGTACTCCTGATAAATAAATTAGCAGAATACCATTATTATTACCATTACCATTAATATTATTAATGCTTTATGTGAATATCTAATATATTATTATTTTTTATTATTATAACAACAACAATAATACAAATACTACTACTAATAATCATAATCATAAAAGATGAACACCCCAAGTAGTCTAAACTTTTAACACTTTAATGTGGAGACATATATAATGCACATAAACTGAGCAGAATAAAACATTTTATTCATTTATTTCATTGACATATGGGTCTTTTTATAAAATATCTATAAAATATAAAAAAAATATTTATTAAATATCTTAAGAATGAAATTAAAAAGTATACCGACGTAACAGAATGTCCTCTTCATCGTGATGTGCTCACCTGAAGTCTCTGTTTACCAATCCCCCACAAGACACACACATACACAGCACCACCACCACCATCAACAACAACTACTTTGTGACAGATCAATCACAGCGGGATGCGGTCAAGGATAAAAGCTGGCCATGTCATGCTTTTTAGGTAAACCCAGCTTTCCCTAACCTGAACCATCAATCTGCAGGGATTAACAGTGTTCAGAATGAGTCCTTGTCAACAGTAATTAGTACCTGGTGTACAAAGTAACCAAGAAGCCTGAGCTCCCAGTAAGCTGCTTTGCACCCAAAAAGAAATATCATTCCTCATCACATAGTTTGTCTGCTAATTAACCGTTCGGTTTAGAAATTATTAAAATAAAAGAAGAATTGCATGATGTGCCTGCCATGTAACCAATAAGCTTGCTGGCCAGCTTTGACAGGGAGGGAGATACACACACGCACACACACATACACACACCATGCTTGATATGTCTGAATGTACTGTCTAGTTTATTCACAGAAAAGGAGATATTTAAGCTATTTTACTGCTGCATATGATGAAACAAATAGGCCATCCAGAGTTACTATGTGATCAGAAAGCTTACTTCTAGCTGCATGTGGTCCTAAAACCACACCTTAACCTCTTTGAGAGTTTTGGGGATGTGCTGGGGAAGACTCACAGGTCCATTTCTCATCAATACAAGGTGATGGAGAGAAATGAATGTGAGTCTGGATGGACGTAAATGTTGTGACATTGCACAAAGAAATATTACTGTGTGACTTTTTTAAAAAATCTATTTTTTTTACAGGCAATGTAGTATGATTGTAGAACATCTGTGTGTGTGTAGGTGGGTGGGATAAAAGAGTAAGGAGGCAGTTTCAAGTTAATTTTTCGAAGTGATGCTTTTTAGTCCACTTTCAACACAACTAAATAACATCCCAATATTCAGGCATGTGTGGTGGGTATGTGTGGGATTCATATCTGTTGGCAGCTCCTTTCCCATTGGTTTCTCATATCCATCAATGTCTTAATACCGGTCTGTATAACAGTGGAAACGTGAGAAAGAGAGTTTTTAAATTCCAGTCTTGTCACACAGTCGAAGTAGACCTGATACCATAGTAAATCTGTGATTTGTGGGCAATGAAAACTCAGAAAGAACTCTCATAATAGACTTCAATGAATTCCTTACAGCTACTATGCTATAAAATCTACATGCCTATCTTGTGCTTCTGAAAGCCAACAGGTCCATTTGCTCTCCCAGCTGCCTCTGCATCTGGAGAAAAGCATGATGAGTCCAGGATGACCAAAAAAGTACACTGGCTTTCCATTACAGAGGAAAACCCAGACACTGTTCAGTTTACTTTGCAAGCTATAATTATCACAATATTTAGCTTCCAGTATATGCCATGCAGTTTATATAGACAGCTACTGGATGATCTTGGCAGCTCCATCATGACATTGAGCAACCACAGGGAGAGTGGAAAAAAACAAGCTCATTTAGGAACTGTTTTTCATTTAGGAACTCTCACTCATTCTTTATACCGCTTATCCTGTTCAGAGTCATGGGAAGCCTGGAGTTTATCCCAGGGACTCGGGCATGAGGGATGGTACGCTCTAGAGGGAGTGCCAATTCATCACAGGGCAAAGTATCAGAAGCTATTTTCATGAGTTCCTTTTGGGTATCATGCCTAGTGAGATTACATGACTTTGCAAGAAATTCACACATTTCCAGAAAGTTACCATGGTTACTTGGGCTTTTACTTTTCTTTGCTGCTTTTGTTTTACAATTGTTACCTAAAAGCCACGCCTTTCTTTCCCAAGAAATGAACGATTAACATTTGAGTAGCAACAGAGTCAGTACTTTGGACTATTTATGAAGAAGTCACTTTTCTGTGTTGTGTTCATATTGCTCTGATTCTGTGTGTTTTACTAGTTCTTTCTTTAAAATTTTCTGACTCTACCAACATTGAATACTGGTTCGTTGGAATTGCATGCATAGGAAACAGTGGATAACCCCTGGAGAGTGTTTTGCACCCAGTTACGTGAATTTCACTTCATTTCCCAGGATGCACTCCACCATAGTCTCTGAGCTCACCTGAATCTAGTTTCTTGATTAGTCAGTAAATAAATAGTCTTGTCCTGGGCATAATCTTTTATTTTCATGTTTGTTTATATATTACATATCTTCCCACCTGCGCATACGCCTTGCCTGCATTCCATCCATTCCTGACAAGTAGAATACACCAAAAATATTCTGTGCTAAAGGTTCAACTATGTGTACCAAAAACATTTTTCGAATAGTCCGGCAAGCTATGCTATGCAGGACCACGATCCTTAGTTACCATGTGGCAAGCACTCATACAATCACTCTTCACAACTGTGCAGCTCTTGAACTCTATCTGCATGGTTTTATTCTTTTAATTCTATTTGTATTCTATTATCTGTCAAGCCTACTTAGCTGCTATTTGTTGGTACCTTGTATAATGAACACTACAACAGATATTTCTCATATAAAGCTACAGTTATGGAACAGTCTTTCAATTAGTGTTTCCTTCTGCTTCGTAAATCCAAAGTTGCTCACTCTGCTTATAAGTTTTTTTTTGTTTGTTTTTTTGGAAACAACATGCGTACAAGTGTGATGTTACGGTGCTAGCTGCTGAGTCACTGTCCCTCTCCCTTTTTTTAGTCAAGTTACGTCAACAATTATAATATAAAATACATTTCGCTCCTAGAGCATCTCTTTTTAATATGTTGTCACAGCAACTCTGAGGAATTTGCAGTTTGTACTCTCCACAAATGTACATCTGCCTTATCTATTACATGACTCTGAGCATATGTAACCATCTCTCTCTCTTTCTCTCTCTCTCCTGCCCTCCTCTATTCTTCTCACTCCCTCCTTATCGAGCTACATAAGGCACTCCTGAGATATTCGTGATCCCAACCCCTTCTGCTCTCTGTACCTGCCAGACTTATCCTGATGCCCTACTTCTGTTTGGAGTTCTCTTTACATAGAGACCTCCTACTGGGCCCATATGGTCTGCTGAAAGATATATGCATGAACTAATGAAGATTCCACTTTTAAAACATAAAGACGACTTTATGCATTGATCCCCATAATTTTGCACAATGTTGTACCCAAGTCTCCATTAAGGAACAACTTGTTAACCTTAATGAAGTGGCCTTCATGTTAACAAAATTTCGTTTGAAGTTTTACAATTGAAATTGCTGCTCGTTCGATCATATAACAATTATATAAGTGATTTATTATATATGGTCACCCTATCATCCAGGTGAGGATGGGTTCTATCTAAGACTGGTGCCTCTCAAGATTTTTTCCAACTGTCAATTCTGGCAGTTTTGCATTGCCACTCTCACCTATGGCTTGCTTATTAGGCACAAACTGACCAAGCTATAATCCATTCATTAAAATTAAATGTAATTTTTTTTTGTAAAGCTGCTTTCCAACAATGTCCATTGGGAAAAGGGGTATACAAAAAAATTGAATAGAATGAATTAAAGCGAATATTAACTCAGTCAACTCTGCTCTGTTGTGTGTGAAATTCCCAGGTCAGATCAGCAGCTTCTGAAATAGTCATCTCCTAATCATAACTCATACTCATAATAGCTGATCTGTGACCAAAAACTATGCCATGGTTCACATGGATAACACTTTTCCGTTATCATGTATGATTTATTGCTTTGTGCTACTGCCTCATGTTTGGCTGATTAGATAACTGCATAAATTAGCAGATGTAGAGATGTTTTTTTTTTTTTTTTTTTTTTTGCGGTGGTGAGTATACTAAAATACTAAATGTAAATGTATGTTAATACATTATATTCAATTTGACTAGACAACTAGACTGCAATTTGAATTCAGTTTTACTAATATCTGAGTTTATGCAACACTGGTTTAGAAGTAATTAGCTGATTCTCCAAACACAAACAATATTTAAAAAGCAGATCAATCTTAGGAGTTTGCTTTTATTTATTTTTAGTATTAAAGAGCATCCATCCATCCATCCATCCATCTATTTGTATGACTGTGGTAGAGCCTCCAGGCAAAGAGCAAACAAAAATCAAATTTGAAACCTAAATGTATAAGTCCCCTTACATACATGTAAATTGTACAATGTGTGTTCAACATGTTTATGGGTCCTGCTACCTAAAAAGTTGACACAAGGATAGTTGTTTCTAGCTATAAGGGATTAGAAAGGTTTTACTCCATCTTTGTCAATACTAATTAGGATCAAATGTGCAGGGTAACAAGGCACCCTAGTTCTCCTAATAAGCCAATTTGAGCTCAGCTAAAACTCAACTTGCACATCTGGTTTATGTGGACCAAAGCATTGGTGAAACATAATTGATGAATATAATAAAAAATTTAATTAGTCACATTTAAATAATATGGACATGGGAATTAGAAGTGATTTTTACCATAATAAAACAGGAAACAATATAAATTACATTATAAGCAAAAAATACTCCTTGAAAATTGCTTTCTGGTCCTTTTAGCTTGTACGTTATCTTAAAAGTTGCATTAATAATTTAAGCACATGCCACCAAATATCAGCATATGCCGATACGCCACCAAATATCCTTTCTTATTTATTCTTAATTGAATGAACTATTAGTTGCAACTTAAACAATCTTTTACCAATACTGTCACTAAAAACCCAGATGTGTACAAACAACACATGAAAAAAAATGCTGATTACAGCAAATGTTTAGAACATAAAACTATGAAAATATACACTTCAAGTTAACAAACCTTAAATGTGTAACAAATCCTCTGTTTTAATTTTTTTTTCTTTTAGTCTTTTTTACATTGCACTGCTACATTAAGATGTTCTTAGAGAACACACTTCAACATTAAATCAGTGTACAAAGTCTAAAAAAACTTCTGGGCTAAGCTTCAAGACATGACTTCATCTATACTTTAGTCAGGGGAAAGTAGCTTTGACATTTGTAATCTAATATATTAATTGGAGTCTTCTTATTTTTCTTCCTTGTCATCTTCTTTTTTTTCGTGCAGTAGCACATGCCCCTACTGACCTTATCCAGACGCAAGTCCCAATCCTTATCCTGTTTATAGGTTAGTCTGACTCCGCCTTGACATCATCAGGTTACATATAAAAGCACTTAGAGAACAACCAGAAATCCACAGGTGCCCTTCAGAAAGAGACAGCGGAAAGAATATCAACCGATCATAGTCAGAATAAGCAAGTTGTTCAAATTTCAGAAGAGGTAGAGAGCTATCTAAGAAAGCAATTCAGGGCATCACTCAAACCCATTCAAATCCTCACAATGGCAGAGCAGTGGGGAGAAGCTATCTTTGCAGCCAGGCGGCGAGTTGATGAAACAACACGGGAAGCAGCCTTCGTATACACCAACAGCAATAACACCAAAGGTGAGAGGGCTATTTAAAATAAGAAAACCAAAGTTAAAGTTAGGCCAATACATAACTTTGTGTTTACTGGCTCTAATATGCTTCACTGAACTTGCCAGAAGCATTCTCTTTCTTTTTTTAGATCCATTTGAGGGACCCAACTACCACATTGCCCCAAGATGGGTGTACAATCTTTCAACATGTTGGATGTTTTTTGTGGTTGTGGCCTCAACGTTCACCAATGGCCTGGTACTGGTAGCCACAGCCAAATTCAAGAAGCTCCGTCACCCTCTGAACTGGATCTTGGTCAACCTTGCAGTAGCTGATATTTTAGAGACACTGTTAGCCAGCACTATAAGTGTCTGTAACCAGTTTTTTGGCTATTTTATCCTTGGACACCCAATGTGCGTGTTTGAGGGTTATACCGTCGCTACCTGTGGTAAGCAGTTTTGATTGAAGATCGAACTTATCAGGATACTAGTACCCAATATCTGCAATTGGTATGCCCACCTTCAAAAAGACATTTTCTAATTTACAACTTCCTAATGATTCATTTCTTAGGCATTGCTGGTTTGTGGTCTTTGACTGTCATTTCATTTGAGAGATGGGTGGTGGTGTGTAAACCTTTTGGAAATGTAAAATTTGATGGTAAATGGGCAACTGGTGGCATTGTCTTTACTTGGGTCTGGTCTGGATTTTGGACTGCACTTCCTATCTTTGGGTGGAGTAGGTAAGTTTATCGTAAAGAATCCTAAGTGTTTATTGTAACTAATCATAGACAGCAAGCTAATGTGAAAGAGAAAGCATAGTCTCTATAATATTCCGAACCTGCAGGTACTGGCCTCATGGCCTGAAGACCTCTTGTGGACCTGATGTTTTCAGTGGAAGTGAAGACCCTGGAGTTCTGTCTTATATGATTGCGCTGATGATCACCTGTTGCATTATTCCACTGGGCGTTATAATTCTCTGCTACCTTGCTGTGTGGATGGCCATCCGTGCTGTAAGTAAGCAAATTTTTAAAATAAAATATCAATAATTTTTTTATATAGGTCAACCTTGGTATATCTATTTTTAACAGGTTGCAGCACAACAAAAGGAATCTGAATCAACACAGAAAGCTGAAAAGGAAGTCACCAGAATGATTTTTGTTATGATTGGTGCTTATGTTTTCTGCTGGGGACCATACACATTCTTTGCCTGCTTTGCAGCTGCTAACCCTGGTTACGCCTTTCACCCACTGGCAGCAGCTATGCCTGCCTACTTTGCAAAGAGTGCCACCATCTACAACCCCATTATCTACGTTTTTATGAACCGACAGGTAACAGGCACTTTTACGAATGTTTGATATTCTTTTGATCACTGCAAACGTTTAAAAACTGTGTTCGCTTGCCTTGTAGTTCCGCTCATGCATCATGCAGCTCTTTGGAAAGAAGGTTGATGATGGCTCTGAAGTGTCTTCTACTTCCAAAACAGAAGTTTCCTCTGTGGCACCTGCATAAATATCTTCTGACTTGTGGCAAATGGAAAATGAACTTCTTGATTTGTTCACTTTTTGTTACCCTGTAATATGAAACAGTTTGAATATCCAATAATATGGATTCAACTCTGTATATTGTATCAGCTTGAATGTTTTTTGTAAGAAGACCCACGATTTTGGTTCTAGTAAAAAAAGTTAACTTAATCCTTAAATTTTAAGTGAACTTTAATAAGTAAAACATATGCCTAAAATATATTTTTACAATATAATATTATGCATGTGGTTATAATATTATGCAAATCCCATGACCCCATGACCATTTTTTATGCATTAAAAACTATGGTATGTATTATATATATATATATATATATACTGTATATTGTTAATGGATTCGTGTAACTGCTGTCTCAGAGTTTTATAATTTTTGTAGGTTTGCAAATGATCAAAAACAAAACAAAAATTAGAGAATAGACACTTTTTATCTAAACCTGTTTCATGTCTACAATAAATATGCAGCAGATGGCTATACTAAAGTTGTCTATCTGTCTATTTCAAATCTATTTCAGTACCCCATTAAGGATATTCAATGTATTTATTTTATTATAAGTCTGCTGTGTCTCAGGACTCCTGACCCAAAAACAGAAGCTGTATCATTTAAATTCTTCTCCTTAAAAAAGGATAGTGGGGACCTATGGGAAAGTAAAAGACTGGGATTTAGAGTATTTTCTGTATTACCAAGGACCTAAAGAAAAGTGCAGTATAAATGTGCTCTTATAAGCACTTAAACACCTATATATAATTAGGGACGTGTATCACTGCATTTTATTGAGAGATTTCATGAACGCCAATACTCCTGATAGAAAAAGTATTTTGATAATTAAAAAAAATATATATATACACACACACACATATACACAAATCTAATTTAGTCAGTAGATGCACAGATGGACAGTAGATAGTGCATACCTATACTGTACTATGATAGAGAGCTGTATCAACAACATTTTTTCTTTGTTTGCACTAAATTTCATAATTAAATTATCACATATACAACAGCAGGCTGATGTATTCATTATGACAAAATTGAAGCAGGTGGAGTTATAGATTTTTGCAAAATCACACAAAATTCACACTGGCACAACCAAAACAGTTTTAACATAGTATTTTGCCATTTTTTATTTTCTAACATTAAGATAAGCCATACTTTTGGCTTCATTTAAAAAATCTCTCTTTGCTGTCAAACAAGTCCTTTTAAAATCTTTCTTCCCTTCAAATGACAGATTCTTTTAGTTTGATTAATTCACACCTACACCTGATAGGCAGGACTTTGATGGTTTTTATTTTGACTGTAGGAAATATGTGGAGAGTCCTAAATAAGAGAAACTATCTCAGGATCATCCTGGGGGATTTTTGTTGTTGTTGTTTCTTTTAGAAAATCTTTTTATTATAGTGATAATAAGTAAGCACCAATGAAATTCTCTCTGTCCCAGTAGTGAAATACAGTATGTAGAGGTCAATGCACCTGTTCTCACAGTCTTAACACACACCAAGGTACTTTCTATGATACCTACCCTATGTGGTCTCTTATGAGGAATAAGATGTCATTCTTGAGTCAGGACACTAATCCCACAGTATATCTCATGGCTGGGTACAGTATAAATAAAGAGGAGATTAATGGTTTGAGCTCCTTAACTGTGCAGTGAATGCCAAAGATGTCACCAATGTACTTAGTACAGTGGATACATGGTCAGAAAATAAAATTATGAAGATTTCCTGCTGAAATGGCATTAATTATAATCCAATGGATGGAGGACTGTAGCTGGAGAGTTATGTCATGGTTGATCTGCCTATAGAGACTGGTGTTGGTATAGTTGTACGTCGGTCTATAGATGATACCGGTACAAATTGGTGCCAGTATCAGAGTCAGTATCAGCTTCCATGAAGTAAAGGTCTTTTCTTTAGTTTCCTGTTATCTACTAGCCTGATCACATTGCCATTATATTGTGCTAAGGTCTTTCTGGCCTGGTTATTTTTCTGCTGCTTTAAGTATTTTAAAGATTATTGTACTAAATTAAAAAAAAAATTCTCTTTTGATATTGTTGAAATAACCTAATTCTTAAATCCTCGTTTAAGCTGCATTGTGGTATTATACTGTATTTGTAGACATGAGCAAGGTATTCAGGAATTGAAAATAACAAACTATCATGTTCAAAAGTTAGTACACCCTCTTTTAATTAAATATGTTTAGTGTAAAAACAATTTTTAAAAAATGATCATAGCAGGTCTTAGTATTAGGTAAATATAACGTCGCTTCAATTAATTGATGTTTTGGGGAATTCTCATGTGCATATCTCTCCTAAGGTCACATGATATCAGTTTAGTTGAGGTCTGGACTGACTAGGCCATTCAAAAACTGGAGAGATGGATTGCCATTTGCCCACTTAAATACTCAGGTATACAGAGTTAATGGTCCTGTGGCTACAAAACAAGCACAAATCATCACCTCCAGTTCCATGCTTGACAGTGGCTATGAGGTGTTACTGCTGAAATGCTGTTTGGTAATCCCGAAATATGACACTGAGCATTAAGGCCAAACAATTTCACTTTAGTCACATCTGTCCAGAGGACATTGTTCCAGAAACCATGTGCTTTGTTCAGATTCAGATCTGTGTTCTTTCTAGACAGAACAGGCTTTCTCCATTCCTGGTCAGATTAAGATGGTTTGGACATGTGCAGAGGAGGGATTGAGGTATATTGCCAGGTGAATGTTAGCTATGAAGCTGCAAGGCAGGAGAAAAAGAGGAAGGGCTTATTATTATTTTATAATAAAAATAATCATCATCATCATAATAAATCGTTAGCGCACACGGTTGAACGCTCTGAACACTCCTCCGTCCAGTAGGTGGCAACATTTTTTTCAGTTTCAAGTCAAGCACTTCAACCGGAAGAACTATAAAAGTCTTTTACTTTGCTGTATAAAAGTCTTTACTTTAGAAGGCATTTGCGGCTGCATTTTACGCACGTGTAAAACCATGCCTAACGCTAGTAAGTTGGCTGCTTTTATTTATTTCTTGTCTGTGTCACTTATAATGACAGGGAAATGGTATTTCAGCTAAATTTATGTTATTGTTTTCTTGTTGCAGAACAAAAGCGAGCAAAAAGACTGGGTTTCGGTGGTAAAAAGGTGCGTAGTTTGTGTAGCTAAGGCTCTCATGAAAATATAACATTTGTTCTGAAGTAGGTGCGAAACGTAAAAATAAATAAATATAATATGTATTATTGTTCTGTTCTGCATTGTTTTTTTAATTCTGTTAATTGATGTGTTTTAAAGGGCTGTGACTATACTTACGGCAGTGCTTAAGTTTACTTTCCCTTTACGCGAGTCATTTCCGTCAGCAGTTCCCTGCAGGCTATTTAACCGGTCGCGTGTGATAAGATTTCAGACTTTTCAGTAGTTTCTTGCTGGTTTGAAGAAAACAGGAAACGAGTTTGTAAAATTATGAAGGGAATTCAGCATTCAGTTTCTTACGACTGTATAGTGGGCATTCTCTGATACTGTAACTATTTTCCATCTTCTATACATTTGTTCCATATATTGCAAAATGAATGTAAATTCATCTTGGAATGATTTGACTGGCCTTTTGTATTTTCGACCCTCCATATTTAACTCATGACAACCATCTGTTATGACAGAAGATAATGTTTCTTTTTTTAATTCTTCAATGTGTCATACTTTTGGAATAAAAAAAATATGGGCACTCCTATTTTAGTTTTTTTTTTTTTTTTTTTTTTCATTTTGAAGGCTGTATTTACCTTCTTGTACATAACTGTATTCTATTTTTTTAACATTTATATTATATTACAGGTGACTGTATAAGCACTTCATTGCATCTCATAGTGTGTATAGCTGTGTATGTGACAAATAAAATTTGAATTTGAAATCAGTGTTTGTACAGTTTGTCTTGAAAGTTAATGCTACTCAATTTATACCAACAGTATTTACAGAGTATGTCAGGAGTCACCTGCACAACCTTTATGGAATGGAGTCCAGATTGTTCATTGCACGTTATTAATATACAATTAGTATTGTACTACTCTTGGCCCATAGTGAATATAAAATGTTGAATATTTTAGACATTTTGTACAGTTTTGCTCATGGAGTAAATCTAAGAACACAATTACTTTCCAAAATAATGGTTGTCATAAATTAAAAATCGAAGAAAAAAAAGCCAGCCAAATTATTCCAAAATATTATTTGCAATATATGCAATAATTGTATAGGAGATGGAAGACACTTATTGAAATATGGAAGATGAAAATACACTGGATTTTCCAGACCCGTTTTCTTTAAACCGGCACAAGCTAATGGAAAAGACACAAGTCCGAAACTCTGCGCACAGCCGGTTAAATATCCTGCAGGAAACTTCTTAGGGAAAGGTGTTAAAAATAGCGTGCCAGAATACACAATTTTTTATTTTATTTTATGTAGTGAGGATAGCGAAATGCTTGAATACAAATGACCGTGAGGATTACTTAAGGTAGTTAACAGCTATGAGAGAAACACATTACTTCAATATGTTAGTTTTGTTAGAATAACAAATATAGTAAAGCACAGTAGTAATTTTTTATAAATAAATCAATATATACTGTATAATATACAGTGTATTTTCAGACATATTCTTTGCATATGCTCATTAAAGAAAAAAAAATTTCAAAGCCATTAGCTGTCCACTATAGGAAAAAATAGTAAAGCTACCAGGCAAAAGATAACACATATGCATGACTATCTTTTTATGAGTAATATTGTGTATTTATTGAAATAAGCTAATGTAACTCTTTGATGTGTTAGCTTACATGAAATTGGGTTTTATTTCACACTGTTTCACTTATAATGTCTTTAGCGAATTAGTGAGGTTGTAGAGAATTATTATTATTATTATTTTTTTTTTTGACAGGGCCATTATACACACCAGAACTACAATGCTGTTTGATTGAAGGCACCGTTACACCAGAATATTAGTTGCTATTAACGAAATGTTGTTGAACGTGAAAACATACAAGTCCCTTTGTTGTATGTCACATTTCTTATATTTATTTATGTTTCATTAAAGACCAACACTTTTTAATTAACTAAGAAACACTGATGGAAACCGTTAGCTAATAACATTTAAATTAATTTAAACAGAACTGTCTGCCTAACTTTAAAATACAAAGAAATAAAATTTTGTAAGGTTAAGTATCTTACAACTTGTTTACGCCAAGTTGTACTTCTTTTGTTGTCATCCAAATACACACCCTGTTCTGTAGTCACAGCTAAGAAATCGAAAAAGTAGATTGGATAAAGATGAAGCTTTGTCTAAAAGACTCCAGCACTTTAATTTACCCAGTGTAATAAATTGCAAAAATAAAGCCTAATCAATAAGCTTTATTATTATATGATAGCATGGGATCATATAGCAACCCAATTTATTTAGTAAATGTTTTTTGTGACCAGTGTGATGAAATTTTCCATATGTATGGCAAAAATGCATTTTAATTTCTCTCTCTGTAAAGCCCAAAGTCCTTGAACATCACCCAAAAGGAAGAAAAAAAGATCCAGGGTTGCCCAATATTTGTGACTTTAAAGAACACAGTCAGAAACAAGCTGAACTTCGACAAAAGAGGGTAAGTTTTAGTCTTTCTAGTAAGGGGTAACCTTATAAATCATATGGTTTTCATTTCTCCTATGGGTTTGTGTGATATTGTTTTTTTCCTGCTTATTATATACCATTTTCAAAAATACCAATAGAAAAGTTAACATTCACAACATTTCAAAAGTTGTGTATGTTTTTGAGTGATAACCTAATAATTGTGAACTTTCTTGTGAAAGTGTGGCGCTTTAACACAAAATGCTAATAATGCTAAATGATGTAATAATATCAAAGTAAACCTCACTGGACATTGATGCAATATAAGATGCAGAATAAATATCCAACTACAGGTGTATTTAATAATTGGTTATAAATATAGTGTGACTATATCTGTTAGTAACCCAGGACAGGGAGCAGACAATTAACTATGACTGTGCAGCTACTGTAGCAGTTATCTGGTAACTGCACGGTCATAGATTAGGTTTCACCATATTGACACCTTGTCTGTTCTCAGAGCTAAACAAAAATTTAGAAAGACTCAAGTCAAGTCTGTTTTACTAATCTAATAATATAGAGCTAGACTATACTGATTACTACACAGCCAGCACCTCTGATCTGAAGGTAGGACTGTTAAATATTAGATCTCTTTAAAGAACTGTTGGTTAATGAAACTATCACTAATCAGGAATTTGATAAACTCTGTCTAACAGAAACCCGGATCAAATCGAATAAGTATGTAGCATTAAATGAAGCTAGCCCTCCTGGATACAGCAACATACATCAGTAGGAGTAAATCAGTGTGTAGCAGGACCCACTCAAAACGCTGGTATTAAACAAACATTCACATATGCTACTACACAGTGCTTTATCAGAAATTTCCCAGAGTTATCAGCTATATTTGGATCACTGTCTGACCCCACAGAATTTGATCAATTTGTGTAAAATCATTTTGTTATATAGGCCTCGTCATAGCACAGATAGAGGGGAAAGTTGGAAATTACTTCCTATTGACCTCTGATCATTTCGTCTTTTGTGTTACTTGACCTTAGTGCAGTTTAGGACACCATGGATCATAGTATTCTGCATCATAGATTAGGAACAATTAGGAATTAAGGGAACGTCTCGCTTCTGACTCAGATCTTATTTGACTGATCATTATCAATTTGTAGATTTAAATCTTCTAAAGTTTGGTGTTCCAAATGGTTCGGTTTTAGGCCCATTGTTTTTTCCTCTTTACATGCTTCCTCTGGGTAACATAATTCATAAGCATGGTATTAGTTTCCACTGTTATGCTGATGACACACAGTTCTATGTCTCAGCAAAGCTGGAAGGGTTTCCTAATGTTGGAAAAAGCAGTTTGATTAACAGTTTGAAGAGGATTCGAGCTTGCACTGTAGGATCTACCCCTGATGTAGCAAGTATATTTCAGACCTGTGGGAAACACTCTTATACCGTATGTTCATTCTACTTCATCCATCTTTTTTATCACTGTCTCTAATCACTGTTTCTGCATAAAAAAATCCAATTTACTCATACTCACTACAAATGGCAAATAAAGTCTGTTGAATCTTGAAACAAGCCCCAGTTAGTCCAGAATGCAGCCAGAGGGCTCACTAGACCAAGAAGATATGAGCATATCACCCCATAATAATCACACTGCATTGGTTCCCATTGAAATTTTACAGTGATTTAAATACACTAGTATGCTACAAGTATATACTACTTGTTTGCTGCACATGATGAAACAAAGGTCATCCAGAGTTACTGTGTGATCAGCAACCCTACTTCTAGCTGCATGTGGTCCTAGTACAAGTACTTCTGTTTTGTCAGAATTAAACTGAAGTAAGTTCATTAGCATTCAATGTCTAATGTCCTTCATACATTCCGCATATTTATTAACCTGTTAAATGAAAATATAAAACCATATTAGTGTTTAAAGTTTTCTGTATTGTCTTAGCTGGAGGAGCAGCAACAGAGGCAGCAGTTGGCCCGGAATAAGGAACTTATGAAGAGAAGGAGTCTTGATGTCTTCCAGAATGACATCCAGGACAGACAGCGAGAGTTTGAACAAAGGGTTTGTAGACAATAAAGTGTACAATAAAAGTACACAGTACTAAAACTCTTATTTCCTCATGACATTTGCACGTGGTCTTGGTGTTAATTTGATTTAAAAAGTATTGATTACGTTTATTGTATTCTCTGCTTTGTGGTTAAATTCCACAATCTGTCCCATTAGGTTACATTAGGTGTAAAGTAAAAAAAAATTGCTTATGGTAAGATGCAAATCACCTATCTAATACTACCCAACACCTCTGTTTAAGAACTTAGAAATGTTTTACAGAGGAGTTGCAATTAGGTGTGCATTTTGCACCAAAAAAGCTTTAATTAACTCGACTCTATAGCTCTATATATTTATAGTACAATATACGTAAGCTACCTCCATGATTGCTCGGGAATAGAACAGTAGTCTATTCGTAACTGGGAAACTTGAATGTTCCTAAGTCGGGTACTACATGTATTGCTGCTAAAGGTGGATCTATAGGCTAAAGAATCATGGGGGGTACTTAGTATTACCCGAATTTGCTTTTTGGTAAAAAAAAAAAAAAAAAAAGTCAAAAATTTTGTCTGAGGTTGTATTTGCTACTATTATGACCTGCAGATGATTAAAAAAAAATTTTTTTTACACAAAAACACAAAATTAAAAGAACTTTTTAACCTGACTGTATAATTATATGAACATGTTAATGAACATTTGTTTGTGTATATAGAAGTATGAACAGTGGATTTGAGAATTTATCTAAATTATAAATTCAAAATGTAAAACAAGGAAAAAGAGGTTTATAAACAGAAAAAGGTTTTAGTTTTAATTGTGTGTGTGTGTGTGTGTGTGTGTGTGTGTGTGTGTGTGTGCAGGAAATGAAGAAAACCTTGGAGAAAAATGCCAGTATTGAAAATGAGAATTCAAAGAAGACATATTACAAAGAATTTCAAAAAGTAAATTTTTAAACATCTCAGTTATAATTCCAAATCATTTATTTATTTATTTATTTATTTCCCTAATGTGTTGTTTGTCCATGTTCAACCAGGTGATCCAAATCGCAGATGTTATTTTGGAGGTTTTGGATGCTAGGGACCCATTAGGCTGTCGCTGTCCTCAGGTTGAGCAAGCTGTTGCCCAGAGTGGAACCAATAAGAAAATTATTTTAGTTCTTAATAAAATTGGTAAGTGGAAATGACCAAAGCAAATAATTTTTTTTGTATTTTACTATACATTGAAAGCATTTGGGCTTGTCAATATTAGACAATAGATTAGAATTTCACTTTATTTCCTGTTATAGTTCACCATCTGTATCCACAGATTCAAGACTCCCTGTGGATCCCAAAATCAAATATAACCTAATATCTATTTTTTAATAATCCCTTGTAGAACCCCATTGTGTGAGAGTGTGCACGATTAGACAAGGGGACAGTTTTTTGCTGTTATTTGCTTGATGTAAATATTAGGAAATACAAGCTGAAATTAAGATCTATCATTTCCTATGCATCTTTTGATATTAAACCCAAATGATCACTGTATAGAAATAAAATAAAATAAAATTATTATATTTAAAATATGCCTTTAAATGAGGGCTGTGTAGGGTGAAATAGTCTGATTGTTTGCATTCCTTAAGACCTGGTGCCCAAGGACATTGTGGAAAAGTGGATTAAATATCTTCGCAATGAGTTCCCCACAGTGGCCTTCAAAGCTTCCACCCAGCAGCAGAACAAAAACTTGGTGAGTGCCCTGTAACAGTTGGCTAAAAACAGTGACTATATGTGTGAGTGGACAGAATGGTGCCATTCACTTCCATTAAGTGTTTTTGAAACCTGTATGCCCTGTATATAATACCGGATGGGCAGCAAGGTCTAGTTTAGCTAGTTATTTGCCTCGGATTATGCCATTAGAAATATTTACTAATGTGAATTTGTGAAGAGTATCTTAAAACGGGTCTCAGAAATATTTTTGGCTTCATGTTTGAATCTCTGTTACAATGTCTACTCATAAATACAGTAATTGGCTGAAGCTTGTGTCCTGTTGCTTGGAACTGATTTGTAGTCTCTGGGGTTAGAGAACAACTAAATATTAGGATATGCTTTATATAGAAATGTAGCAAAGTGCCTGTGAACCAGGCCACTCAGGAGCTCCTTGGCAGCAGGGCATGTGTGGGGTCTGACTGTCTCTTGAAGCTGCTCGGCAACTATTGCCGCATCCAAGACATTAAGACCACCATAACAGTAGGAGTAGTTGGTGAGTGATTTACATTACCTTAACAAGGCAATTTTTTGTAGGAAAATTTACTTTATTGACCATATTCCTTATTTTTTCTAGGGTTTCCTAATGTTGGAAAAAGCAGTTTGATTAACAGTTTGAAGAGGACTCGAGCTTGCACTGTAGGAGCTACCCCTGGTGTAACAAAGTAAATTCTGTTATGTTATGTGTTAAATATATCTTGCAGCTTTGGATGCTTGTGCAATTATTGATTGTTTTTCTTGGTATAAATCTTGTTTCTAGGTGCCTACAGGAGGTGCATATAGACAAACACATCAAGATTTTGGATTGTCCTGGTATTGTCATGACATCATCCAGCGATGCTGCTATGATTCTCCGGAACTGTGTGAAAATCGAGCAGTTAGTCAACCCAGTCCCAGCCGTTGAAACAATTTTACAACGCTGTAATAAAAAACAGGTGGGTTATATTGATTTTGTTCTGATTAGGTTTTTATTTTATATTGAAATTATAGTGTTATTATAGGATCTGAAATTAAACTGTTTTTATATTATCATGACCTATGTTATGTTATGTTATGTTATGTTTAATTAACAAAACACTCCAAACACCTGTTTTTACATCATGCAAATAGATGCATACAAATTACGTAAGCATAAACAGTTAAAAGTCAGTCTAATCACTTTTAATAACAACCACAACACATGACAACTAGCGAAAGAGTACTTGGACTAAAAGAGATTATAAAGATTTGTGTCCAATCTATATCACGAAAATTCAGTATCAATTCAGTATACTGCTTTTAACAATGGTGACTGCAAAATCAATAACAGTTTCAGCATATAACTACATATGTTTTATTCTTAAAATACTGTATATGAAGAAGGAATATGTATGCAACAAGCTTTTGGTTTACATTAATGACCTCAAGGTATATGTCTTGGTATTTATCTCTCTTTTTTCCTCCTTCAAATTAATTTCTTGCCAATTTGGGGACATCTTTAAGTAATTTCTCACAGTAAGGTAATTACTTTAATACATATCTATTATGTAGTGATAGGGATATTTTGTTCTTCATTTATTTTTCAGAGATGGTAGTTAAGTGAACAAACATTACCTTTGCACAGTTGATTTTCAAACAAACATATACACACAAAACTGACCACTGTCAATGATGAATACAATATTCCTTACAGCTTGATGATGTTAGGGTCTATTTGCCACTCACAACTAGATGTCAGTACAACAGGCCTGTAAATAAAGCATCATGAAATTAATGTTTTGGTGAAATTTTTGCTGAGAAGCCTCGACACATAAATGAAGATTCATCTTGCTTCACTAGTACAAGAATGGAAGTGGGACAAAGCAACATACAAGCAAACAACAGAGACCCAATTGGCTGCCACAGGGCTTCGTCATGCTGCTTTTGGGAGTGGCTCTACCATTTGTTCAGTTTCCTGCATTCCCATTGGCCAAGTCCTTTCCACCCAATTGCTCCAGATTGGTACAGGCATCCACGTATGGAATGAAAGCGAGAGTGAGGGAGGGAGATGATGGTTGGCGCTGCTTTAGGAGCAGGTGTTGGTATTTGGCTAATCACGGAGTGTTTATTTTTTATCTATTTTACTATTTTATCTTTTATTTGAGTGCTGCAAATCTACAATAATATAGCTCATGTTATCTATCTATCTATCCATCCATCCATCCATCCATCTTATTGCTGAATTTTGCTCCTGGTGTGTTTACACAAACCTGCCTTCTGTGGTTTTACAGTAGCTAATGTTTAGTCCCTGAAAAATGTCCTACAGTAGAAGTAAAGACAAGTTGGACAATATTTCAGTATTTCAAAGTCTGCAAAAAAAAAAAAAAGTTCTGCATCTTGTAACACTAAACCAATCTAAATTGTCAACAGTATGTTACTCATGGCTATCAAGTATCACTTCAAACCCAGCAGGAAAGGCTTTGTGTCTTTACATTCAAAACAAATGAGATCATCAAGGGCATATGATTGGTTTCTCATATTAATATGACAAACATGTGTCATGCATTTACAGTCATGTGTACAAATTGCATAGTCAGTGTCGCCAAGCCTTTCCTAAAGTAGGTATGGATCTGAAAATTTACAGACATTTTTTTTTTCAATAAAAGGAATATTCAATAATAACGAGCCCTGGGGAACACCCAGCATGTAGATAAGGGTACAGGTGTCTATTCCAATAATCAAATGGAAGTTTTTGGAATGTTTGTCTCAGCCAAATAAGAGTCCAGTTAATGCTATAATTTCATTTATACAATAACTCTTTCTGGCACAACAAGCACTTCACTTGCAATATGAACAGAAATGCATATAATATCTATCATAATTATTGTGTGCATGGAAAGAGACGAATATAAAATAACAACATTATTGAACATCAACAGCCCTGATGTTCAAAAGTGAAGCAAAAATATCATGGCTAGGAGGAGGGGGCATGATAATCCATAATGTGGGCAGACAAATACTACTTTTATAGTATTTATGAAGTCATTATTGCTGGCTGCCCTTTCTAGATCATGGAGCACTACAGCGTTCCAGATTTTCACACAACGTCTGAATTGTTGGCATTGCTTGCCCATCGTCAGGGCAAGCTGAGAAAAGGTGGGCTGCCTGACACTGACCAAGCTGCCAAGGGTGTTCTCATGGATTGGACAGGGTGAGTTGTGCATTTGGAAACCATTTCAAAGTTTCAAGTAGGGTAAATTTTATATAACTTTCACATACTAATTTTAAAAAGTGATCTAGACCCATCCAAGTTGTGCCAATGATTCAAGTGTTCAGGTTTGTTGGTAGATGACTAAAGGTTGGTCTAATATAAAGAATTATGTTATTAAAACAAACTGTTATGAAATGTATATCTTGGATTTCTAAAGACTTTAAAGCTGCTTTGTGACAATATCCATTGGTAAAGGTGTTACACAAATAAAATTTAACTTAGTTGAATAATTCGTTTAGTCATTTACATGTTTCTTTACAGAGGACGTATCAACTACTTCACACATCCTCCAGAAACACATGTACTACCGACACATGTTAGTGCACAGATTTTAACTGAGATGAACAAGGAGTTTGACTGGGATGAACTGGAGAAGGGCAACCAGGAGGCCTTGACTGGTAAAGAAGCAATAAGCTGTAAAAAGCTGCATTTATATTTTACAGTAAATAAGCCATTCTGGTTTTAGATGTCCTCTATTATTAAATGTTTTTTTTTTGGTGTTTTTTTTTTTTTTTAGAATGTAACCCCGGAAATGAGATGGCAATTTGCATGGACACATTAGGAATGATATCAGTGGGCCAGGAAGAGCCAGCAAAAATAGAATTCCTTGACGTTGATTCCCAACAATCTTCTGAACGTATGGATGCAGATGATGATCCAGAGGTATATGATTTTTAAAAAATATAATTACAATCCCCACATTTATGAAAGCTGTTTTATAATTTAAACAGCCAGTCCACAATTTAATCTTAGATTTAATATATAAATTTGATCTCAAATTTAATATAATGTAACCTATTTAAGGGTGTCTGTAAATGTCTTATACGTATTTACAGATTTAACTTTTCTGGCCAACTGTACAGTTCAGTTGATTTTATGATTGGAATCACCAGGGATGACCCAATACAATATTAGCATGATAACTAGTTGCCAATTCTATTTGTATTGCTATTCTACAATTTTATAAATATATACCGATTTATGTATTTGCTTTATTTTTTATTTGCTCCAACTGCACAGGATTGCTGGGCTGCTTGCCAATGTATGAATAGTTTAGAACGTACCACCTGTAGGATTATAAAGGAACTGCTCAATCTTGAATGCAACTGATGTTTAAAAATCAGTTTTGGAGAGCCTCTACATAAATTGCAATGATCATGATATGTAACTGAATTTATTTTTTGCTTTAGTTGATAATGTTTGTTAATGTGCAGGCCCTGTCTAAAAAATTAGTGAAAAAAAAAATCATGATAACATTCTTAGTTTTTGTAGATTTTTACATATTTGTATGTGTCAAGTAATTAAATTTTTCATCTGCTTTTAAGTTTGGACCCATGACTGTAAATATTAAAGCAGGAAAAACTAAATCTGGTGCAGTGGCTGTTCCAGCTCAAAAGCCTATGGACTTCGATATTGCAGCTGTTGACCCACTTCAGCAAGGCCAGGCACTTTTGGCCGCTAACAAGAAAAGAAAGAAGCAGCAAAAACGAGCAGGTATTTATTTGCTCAGCCACTTAAAATGTATTATATATTGTATATAAATGGGCCCATTTTATTTATATTTATATATATATATATATATTTAAATGGCAATACCACATTTATTGTGTCATGCACTTGGTGAACAGTAAAAATGTATGATTTCTATAAACAATTTTGTTGTCATGTAAGTTAACAATTTATCTAAACAATTTTTTTTGGATGTAGATACTTGGGACTTGGTACAAACCTTTTCTCTCTGCTTTTTCCATAGACAAACTTGCCACGAAACTCTCAGATTCTCTAACATCAGCCATGAATTTTGCCTTTTTGGATAACTGAAACTGGACAGGGATGCCTCTGTAGCCCACTTGTACAGTTCTTTTTCTTAGTATGCCCCAGATGTCATTACAATTTACTTAAACCAGAAAATAAACATCTGAAAAAAGCTGTTTTAAATGTTGGAACCCTGTTTGGATCAGTTAAAAAGTCAAACTAGTTCACAGATATGTGAATGCATGGACAGGGCTAGGAAGATATTTGAGGGGGTGGGAAATCCCCTTGGCATAACTAATACAATGTAGAGTGAAGAAAAAGTTCTGAGTATGTATATTTAATTGATGTACCAGAGTTTAAATACTAATAAACATCATTGCTAAATCATTGCTGTATTATCTCTACTGTTATTCATGATTACACAATTGACAATGAGTAATTAAATACTTTTGACTTAAGAACTTTACTGCATATCCATCACCCATTTCTAGTCATTTAAGCTTTTTTCCTGTTAGAGACATGTTTAGAGACCAGATAGTGGTACATGTTTAGAAACTTTAGTCATTGGACCCTACCAATTATTCTCAAGCACCAGCTGTTCTTAAGAACAACTGTAATAATAATATATCCTTATCCAATCTACTTTTTCAGTTTCATTCTCCAATTACTGAAGAGGGAGTGTATTTTATATATAGTGTATAAGGGAATATTTTAGCTTGGCATAAACAAGGCGTAAACAAACATTTCTGTATCCTCTCTTTCCCATTGATTGTAATAAGATGAAATCTTGCCATGACCTAGGTATATCTTATACAATGTCCTAATATGTCCTAATATATGTTCTAATAATAAATCCAGTAAACAATATATTGATTTAAATCTTAGAAGATTTAAATCAATATATTGATTTTTGTTGTAAAAAACTTTTATTGTCAAAAATTTTACATGCTGTAATTCATACCAGATGAGACAAATACTGTACCTGTATAATGAGCTCCATAATGAGCCTTTCGGTCAGACTGAGAGGGAAATGCTACAAGAAATAATGTGAGGACAATTTTTTAAATACTTTTTTTAATTTATTTAGAATATAGTTAACTGTCAGGCAAAGCAAAATAAAGATTCACTTGCAAAAATCCCAGGAAAGGTAAAAAAAATAAAATAAAAAAAAGGTAAAAATAGGGTGTAAGGTTTGTAAAAACCCACTCTTACACCCTATGCATAACTTATCATTGTTTGTCTAATCAAAACTGAACTGAAACCGAAATATATACAGTATAAGAAATAATAATGTTTACAATGTACCACATTACAAACATTTTCACGTAAGCAGACATTCTTGGACATTTGTAAGTGACATTGAAAGGCAGTTATTCACGTAAGCTGTCAAAAGCTAGCCAAAACTCGGCCAAAACAAAAGTCTGAATTTTTTTTTTTAAGTTTAATTGGTGATATATTATCAGAACAAGACTGACAAGTTGCTGGGATATCCTCAGCTGGATCAATTGCCTTGTATGTGGATTACCCTAAGGATTTACCCTGTGAACAGTAAGTGGGTGTGTCCCGTCCCAGATCATTATCATTACATTATCAAAACCAAGTGCGACCGAAAGACTACCTTTACTTGGTTTTAAATTAAATAAACTGGGAATATATGCTTTCAATTTGACTTGCTTCATTTTCTAGGCCTCATGTCTTTGTGTCAAGGATTGCAGTTACATTTTTGTGAGGCTTTTCAGATAGATATTCATGGACACTGAAATGGTTAAAAGCGCACCCTGTTTATTTTATTTACAAAAGCACAATGGTTTGTTGATCTTGTGAGTGTACACAAATAAAGGTAGAGCCATTACAGATTTAAATGATGTATTACACTTATGTGTATGATAAAATATGACGGAGTATTTTAAGTTTAGGAAAAAATACAAGTTATACCACCGGCGGTATAGTCGACCACAGTGGGGTTAAAATGCTAACAGATATTACAACTTGACATACTTAAACTAGACTAATATCAAACTAGACCAATACAAAATCACAATTAAAGTCATGACAAAACGATGTTCCTCACAGTGTAGAAAGTGATTTTTCAAATCCCTTTGAATACATGAGTTATTTACTGTGCTCATGTTCAGGTTTGTATGCATCTCTCCCTTTCTCATATATATATATATATATATATATATATATATATATATATATATATATATATATATATATATATATATATTTTTTTTTTTTTTCTCTGTATGTGTGTGTGCACACAGTGCATCTCAAAAAAATTAGACTATCATGAAAAAATACATTTTCTTAGTTTAATTCAAAAACCCAAACTCATATATTCTAAATTCATGGCGTGTAAAGTACTTAGATGATTAGAATTTACAGCTCATGAACGAGGGAAAATACAGTATCTCAAAATATTAGAATAATTGCTAAGATCATTCAAAAAGCAATTTGCAATACTTACAGCTTTGGCGAAAAGTTTTGAGAATGACACCAATATTAATTTTCACAAAGTCTGCTGTTTTCAGATCTTTTTGTCAGATGTTATTATGGTATACTGAACTATAATTCCAAGCATTTCATAAGTGTCAAAGGCTTTTATAGATAATTACATTAAGTTTATGCAAAAAGTCAATATTTAAAGCTTAGTTGACGCTTCTTTTTCAAGACCTCTGCAATTTGCCCTGGCATACTGTCAATCAACATCCTGACTCATGGCAGCCCATTGTTGCATAATCAATGTTTGCCGTTTGTCAGAATTTGTGGGTTTTTGTTTGTCCCCCACCTCTTGAGGATTGACCACAAGTTCTTAATGGGATAAAGGTCTGGGGAGTTTCCTGACCATGGACTCAAAAATTTTATGTTTTGTTCCCCAAGCCACCCAGCTTCCCATGCCAACAGGCACAATTTTGCCTAAGAACACAGCCATGAATAAAAAAATGGTACAAAAGCATCCTCAAGGAGCAACTTCTCCCAACCATTCAAGAGTAGTTTGGTGACGAACAATGTCTTTCCCTCCATGATGGAGCACCTCGCCATAAGGCAGAAGTGATAACTAAGTGGCACGTTGAACAAAACATTTTGTTCTTTATCTACAAATTTTGGGTTTATGGCCAGTAAACTCCCCAGGCCTTTATCCTATTGAACATTTGTGGTCAATCCTCAAGAGGCGAGTAGACAGACAAAAATGCATCAATTCTGAAAACATTGATTTTACAAGAATGGTCTTGAAAAAGAAGGGTCAACACTGCAAATCTTGACTCTTTGAATAAACTTAATGTAGTTGTCAACAAAGGCCTCCAAAACTTATGCCTGTAATTATACTTCAATAAATCATTGTAACATCTGACAGAGAGATCTAAAAACACTAATATTTTGTCTTTTGGTATTTATACTGTATTCTAATATTTTGAGATATTGGATTTTAACCTAATTTTTCACTTTATGTATAATTAATCTAGAAAATGGGTTTCACTTTTTTAAATAATATTTTTAATTAATAATTAAAATAAATTCCACAATATTGAGGGGGTTTTTTTTGTGATGCACTATACAGTATATATACAGTGCAGTTAAAAATATTTGCCCCTTCCTGATTATAATTGATTTTTTTTTTTCATATTGTCACATTTAAGTGATGGAGATCATACAAAAAAGATAACCATAGTAAATACAAAATGTCATTTTTCAACTTATGATTTCATTTATTAATGGAAAAAAGCTGTCCAAACCTACCTACCCCTATGTGAATCCTGAATGAACTGTGATTTTTGGAAAGCTGCACCCACCCAGGCCTGATTACTGCCACATTGTATTAAGAAATCACGTAAAAGAACATGTCTGACAAAGTATGGCATGCTAAAAACAAGAAAATAATGTGTGACATTAAAATATGTTTTAATGATCTAAATCAGTGTGATGTGTGATGACAAATATGCAAAAAAAATTAAATCAGGAAGAGAGCAAATACAGAACTGTAGGTGTGTCTATATATAGCTATACTATACTTCAGCAGAAGACTAATCTTTAATTTTTAAAACACTTTTTAACCTAGCTATACACCTTTAGCTTAGTTTCTAAAAAAATACATATTTACAATACTTGTGGTTTTAAATAGCATATTGTAGTAATGTAATGTAATGCATCTTTAATGCATTATACCAGGGTTCCAGAGGAAGTGGGATCTAAGCTAGTATCCTTCTGAGCAGTTTCCTTGAAGGCTAGGTGCTCTGAGTATTGAGAGAGCTCCACATACCTGATAGAAAGAGAGACCAGATTTACACATTATTTGTTATATAAAATTTAGACATTATTTGTTATATAAAAAAAACAAAGTAAGCAAGATGTACCTGCCATGCAGTGGGTGCCCATGAAAGGATGTCAACTGGGGAATCTGTGGAAGCGAGTAGAGTGGGCCTAGCGGGACAGACCATGGCAATTTCACCAGGTGAAGTGGGGTGCGCAAGCGAACTCCATCTTGCCCTCTGGCCGCAGTGGGGTAACCTAGTGCATTCCTTAAATACCAGTCCCAGAGTCCCTCCAATGCAAGAGCCTTGTGTAGGCTCCGGGCAGAGTCATCAATGGCAGGGAGGGAGAAGGGTCCAGGTTTGCTACTGAAAGTGACTTGGGAATTTGGCATCTCTGTTTGGTGGTGCAGTAGATTCGGAAAGGATGAAGAAGTGGAGCTGGATAAAAGGTTGGTAGGCTCATGTGCCAGTAAATGGTCTAAGGTGTGCTGCTGGAGAGGGGTAAAGGGCCCACATGATTTGGTTCGTGTGACTTTGGCTTGACATGGTTTAGTTTGATAATTCTGCACAAATGCTGGGCTGTATGAAGGTGTGGCAGAGGCTACTTGCATCTGTGAATGAGGAAAAACGTTGCAATGAGCTGAGGTCCCAGATTTGGGAACGGCAGAAAGATTACTCCATAAGTGATCTGAAAAGTGCTGTTGTGACTGAACTGGTCTCTTCTGTAGCGTTCTCATGCCATCCATACAGGTCTCACTGTATCCTGCCACACTTCCTTTGTTAACCAATAAATGCATATGGCCTTGTTCATTAGATCCACCCAGCTGCCTCTCTGGGCTCCCATGGTACATGTGTCTGAGCTTGTTGTCAGTCAAGGACTCTGAGCTCTTATAACGTCCAGTTCTTGGGGGCAAGACATTTCGGGAAGCCACTAGCTGAGGATGGCAGGAACGGTCAAGCAATGCGTCAGAGCTGTTACTGCGACGGGCAAGAGAGTTGTATGTGTAACTTGTGGGTTCTGAGGAGAAACTTTCCAGAGATGCCATTGGAACAAACTGTGAAACATCGGCACTTCCGTCCCATTGCTTTAGTGCTATATCACCAGACATATCGGACCTGACAATGTTAAGAGAGATGCTGCCGTGAATAAAAATATCAGAGGGAGGATCATCTTTAATCCATATTTAATAACCATTGTATACACATGCTCAATATAAAATGCATGTAAAAACTGCATGGCCAAAAAAAGTTGCAATTTATATTTATTTCAAATAATCAAATATTTAAGACCATCATATTGAATAATTACTGCAGTAATTAATATGTTAGCAACAATTCTTTTAACCATAACTCATGTTACAACTAGCTTATATCTTCTTCTATTAGAAGACATAACCCATGTTCCCATGATCAGTCAACTGATCAAGATGCATCAGGCTCAAACTGGGAAACCTGGTTCTGGGAGCATAAAGCATCATTATCACCCATGAATTGGTCAACAGAGTTCTGGCCTTAACACAACTGAAATTTGAGAAGTAGTAGAAAATTTTTGGAAGACTCTCTATTAGACTCTCCTGGCATCAATACTGGATCTTGAACCAAAAACTACGCAACTGTGTAGTGAAATAAATGTTGTTGAACAATACCAGGATGAATGTACTGTATACCGTAATGTGAACCGTAATATAATGATGTTATATTGCAAATTTAGAGTGTACAACTTTTAAAATTATATAACAAAGAAATCAAACACTGTACCTCACATGAATGCAGACTGGCGTATTTTGAGATGGTATAGGTGTAGCTGGAACACTCCTGCTATCCTCATTAGATGCACTTCGTGTCAGGGAATGACTTGGGCTACATTAATAATTGTTAAAAATATGTTGTTTTTTACTAACTACGACACAAAGATGCTAAGCAAGGTGCTGCCAGCAAAATAATGCCATGCTTACCTGATAGAGCTAGAGGGAGCATTATGGCAAGTCCTCATCTCATAGTAAATCTCCACTGGAGACAAAGTCTTACACATGCAGCTGTCAGGACTGCTAGAGGCCAGGCGGGGGTGAGAAAGTGAGCGATGCTTGGATACCACACTGGAAGAGAAGTTTTCTAAGGGTCACAAAAGACAATGGGTTATGTGTTGTTTAGGGTATTAAAAAAGTATCCCAGATTTTTAGGAGGGCAAGAAACCTTGTTTGAACTGTAAGGTTTTTTTGGGGGGTTCAAGACAGACATGAAACTTGATTACACGTGTACAAGTGTAACAAAATTGATGGTAAATTACTAACCACAGTCTAAAACTCACAAAATATCAAAAACATTTTAATATAATGCAATTTAATACAATGAATGGGCTAGTTATACATTTCTGAAAGGTATATTAAGGCAGAAATGATTAGAAGTACAATGAATAAAAAAAATATGATTATGGTAACAGCATGCCGCTACTTCTCTAGATCCAACATGGTCCTAATTACACACGTGGACAAAATTGTTGGTACCCTTCGGTCAATGAAAGAAAAACTCACAATGGTCACAGAAATAACTTTAATCTGACTAAAGTAATAATAAATAAGAATTCTATGAATGTTAACCAATGAAAGTCAGACATTGCTTTTCAACCATGCTTCAACGGAATTATTTAAAAAAAAATTAACTCATGGAACAGGCCTGGACAAAAATTATGGTACCCCTAACTTAATAGTTTGTTGCACAACCTTTTGAGGCAATCACTGCAATCAAACGATTCCTGTAACTGTCAATGAGACTTCTGCACCTCTCTGCAGGTATTTTGGCCCACTCCTCATGAGCAAGCTGCTCCAGTTGTTTCCGGTTTGAAGGGTGCCTTTTCCAGACAGCATGTTTCAGCTCCTTCCAAAGATGCTCAATAGGGTTGAGGTCAGGGCTCATAGAAGGCCACTTTAGAATAGTCCAATGTTTTCCTCTTAGCCATTCTTGGGTGTTTTTAGCTGTGTGTTTTGGGTCATTGTCCTGTTGCAAGATGACCTCAATGACCTGCGACTGAGACCCAGCTTTCTGACACTGGCCAGCACATTTCTCTCTAGAATCCCTTGATAGCCTTGAGATTTCATTGTACCCTGCACAGATTCAAGACACCCTGTGCCAGATGCAGCAAAGCAGCCCCAGAACATAACAGAGCCTCCTCCATGTTTCACAGTAGGGACAGTGTTCTTTTCTTCATATGCTTAATTTTTCCGTCTGTGAACATAGAGCTGATGTGCCTTGGCAAAAAGTTCCATAGGACATTCTCCCAGAAGCTTTGTGGCTTGTCAACATGTAGTTTGGCATATTCCAGTATGGCTTTTTTATGATTTGTTTTCAACAATGGTGTCCTCCTTGGGCGTCTCCCATGTACTCCACTTTGGCTCAAATAACGACGGATGGTGCGATCTGACACTGATGTTCCTTGAGCATGAAGTTCACCTTGGATCTCTTTAGAAGTCTTTCTGGGCTCTTTTGTTACCATTCGGATTATCCGTCTCTTTCATTTGTCATCAATTTTCCTCCTGCGGCCACGTCCAGGGAGGTTGGCTACAGTCATGTAGGTTGGCCATGGATCTTAAATTTCTGAATAATATGTGCAACTGTAGTCACAGGAACATCTAGCTGCTTGGAAATGGTCTTATAGCCTTTACCTTTAACATGCTTGTCTATAATTTTCTTTCAAATCTCCTGAGACAACTCTTTCCTTCGCTTCCTCTGGTCCATGTTGAGTGTGGTACATACCATGTCACCAAACAACACAGTGACTACCTGGAGCCCTATATATAGGCCCACTGACTGATTACAAGATTGTAGACACCTGTGATGCTAATTAGTGGACACACCTTGAATTAACATGTCCCTTTGGTCACATTATTTTCAGTATTTTCTAGGGGTACCATCATTTTTGTCCAGGCCTGTTCCATGAGTTTATTTTTTTAAATAATTCTGTTGAAGCATGGTTGAAAAGCAATGTCTGACTTTCATTGATTAACATTCATAGTATTTTTGTTAAATTATTACTTTTGTCAGATTAAAGTTATTTCTGTGACCATTGTGAGTTTTTCTTTCATTGACCGAAGGGTACCAACAATTTTGTCCACGTGTGTACATCCATCTCAATCTGCTCATACCTACCTACCTGTGCTGCTCTTCGCAATGTTTTGCACAATATTTATTTGACTGCTATTTGCACACGATACTCTTGTCAAAATGTAAACTGTTTACTGCTGCTCTTCCCACTACCTCAATTCATACTTCATCAAAAAAAGGACTGTTATGTGTTACATTGCTGTGTCTGTCATGTACCTCTTTGTTTGCACATTTGCACGTGCACTTTGTCTATTGTGTATTTTTGTATAGAAATTTGATAGTTCTTTTAGATTAACTTAAAAATGTAAAAATTTGTGTTGTAAATGTTATGTTGTTGCATGTATGTATGTAGCACCTTGGTCCTGGAGAAACGTTGTTTCGTTTCACTGTGTACTAACTGTATATGGTTGGAATGGCAATAAAAGCCTACTTGACTTGACTTGACTTGAGTGTACCTTCTCGAGTTTGGTCTTGAATTATATCTTGTTTATGTTTATGCATCACCTGTGTGACAGCCACGGTGAGCAGTCCTCTTGTTATGTAAAATGTTTCTGTCTGACTTGATACTTTGATGGAGAGCACCACTGAAACCAGTCTTCACCTGTTTTCGATGGCCCAGGTCATCCTGCACACAAAGTTGCCCAGACATAAAAAATGTTAATCAAAATTCTTTATCATTTTATTTGGGCCCTACTCACAATGCCTTTGCAGATAAAGTTTTTGCATGTACTGGACATACACCCACAAACCTACTGCTTTGTAAACAGTCCTCACCAGCTTATTATGACCTAACAGCAAAGTAGCAACCAAGCATGATGTAACAGTCCACCCAGACATTTCCCCTCCAGACTGTTAGAGAGAACCCCCTCCTGAATTTTAACTATTTCTAACAACTCTTTTACGCATAAGTTTATGATATATCTTTAACTAATAAGTTACATAAAAATTCATCTCTTTAGTTAAAGTTACATCATAAACTAGCTTTGGAGACCAAATATGTTTCTGTACCGGAATGCAAACATGTTTATTTCTGTTGTTTAGTTGAACTTTTTAATATGTGGCTCACTTTTGGAACCAGCTCCAAGTGGTGGTTTGTGGAATTGCACTTTTTGACACTTGCATTGCACTTGTTTTTCAGAACTGAGGTTGTATTACTGTACTACTGCCGTAATAATACATATGGTCCAGTGGACATCATCTCTGCCTACTAAGCATGAGTTTCAATCTTGGCAGCATCATGACATTTTTATATGTTACTTTGTACAAGAGAGGAAAGCAGGGCATCCTCTATTGTACAACTATGCTTCACTATACCAGCTTGTTTTCTAATATGGTCTGGGGCAAAGCGGTTATTTCACGACAGAAAACTTTTTTTTTTTTAATCAAGCAGGCAAATTGTCTGCACAGGGAGCAAAGAGAAGGGAGCACACTTTAAACTACAATATGGAACAGACCTCAGCAATTAGCAATCCATTGCTCTTTGTGAAGCAAAGACCTGAAGAGCTAAATTGTAATACCAATTTTTGGCAGCCTGAATTTGTGAGACTAAAAAAATATTAAACATGTTTTTTTTTGACAATTCAATATATTTTCAAACAGCAATTTAGTATAGCAAACAGTTTTGCTTTGAATTTTAAATTCTTCAATTACAATGCCAAAAACTTCAAGCATTTTCTTCCATTCAAAAATCCATTCCATTTCCGTTTTTTCCATTGTTCCAAATTGTAATGCAGAAAAAAAAAAAAAAAACATTTTTATTGTGATTTTTATTCAGTTCATTTAATTCAACATGCTATTCTGAGGATTTTTGGCACTGTTATACTTTAATATTTCTAACAAGCATGGTTCCTAATGCTTTACATTATGTCTTACCTTGATTTAAAAACTTCCTCTAGCATATCTAGTATATCTTAACAGAAATGGTCCCACCATCTCTCAGGAAGACATGCATCAAGACTGTTTATTGTCATGGTTTCTAGGTGGTTTAATTAACTTCTTCTAGATTTCGGTACAGCCAAATCATTGGCAAGCTGTAAACAATTACTAAAGACCTATCTGTTTCTTATGTGTCAGATTAATTAATAATTTTCTTTATTTTTAATCTAATGTAAGTCAAGCCCTAAATTAATACACTAGTCCAACACACTACAAAATATTCATAGTAAATTAGATCAACAAATGTAAAAAGAGTTTACACACACAGTGCATCTTTAAAAAAATTACATCATGTTTTTTTTTATTTAAATCCAAAAATGAAACTCTCATATATTCTAGATTAAATAATCATGAAGTGAAATATCTTTTGATGCTATCATCAATTAATTTTGATTTAATTATGGTTTACAGCTTAAATATTCAAATTTTCAAAATATTCACCTTTTTCTAAGATCAGTCACAAAGTGAAAAAAATATAAATAATAGAAATAAATCATGCAGAAGCATTGTTGAAGACCAGGTTGCTTTGATAGCAGCCATCTAGCTCTGGTTTTTCTCAGCGTCCTCTTGAGAACACATCACAGATATGACCTTCAGTTAAGCCGAGGTGTCTGGTCAATTAAGCACCGCGATATCATGGTCACAAACCAGTTACTGTAGTTTTAGCACTGTGGTATGGTGCTATGTCTACCTTGTAGCCCATTGCCTGAAAATATCTGTACATAATGGATCTTGATGCACAGACTCACTCAACTCCTTATGAAGCTCACCCAAGTTCTTGAATCTTCTTAAGGCTGCAATCTTCCTTGTGTACCTTTTAGTACCACAATTTTCCCTTCCAGTCATCTTTCCATGAGTATGCTTCCATACAGGACTCTGCTGATCCTTGAGAGGAACCAGACTCAAAAGCACATTCTCTTTTGGGTGAAACCAGATAGTATAACCATAAATCAATCCCAGCTTCGTATGTGGGCTATCAGGTTGGAAGTTTAATTTTACAATTGGAAATGGGTTTAAGTTAATGTAAAGTATAGTTAATATAAGAGATCTTCACTGATATGGGTACAAAACTATTCTCGACAATTTTAGAAATTTAAGACATTTAAGATTTCATTGTATTTAAAATAATGCATAATATTGTAAACAAATATACTGTATTATAATAATAATAAATGTACACATATAAATAAAATATGACTGAAAATCTTTTTTTTTTTTCTTTTACCACTTTTCCACATTTTATCGGGTTACAACCACAAATGTAAATGTATTTTATTAGGATTTTATGTGATAGACCAACACAAAGTGGCACATAATTGTGAAGTGGAAGGAAAATGATAAATGGTTTTTAAAATGTTTTGCAAATAAAAATCTAAAAAGTGTGGCGGGCATTTGTATTCAGCCCCCCTGAGTCAATGCTTTGTAGAACCACCTTTTGCTGCAACTACAGCAGCTGCAAGTCTTTTGTGTACAGTATGTATCTACCAGCTTTGCCCATCTAGAGAGTGAAAATTTTGACAGCATCAAAAATATGCAACAATCTCATTTGAGCAATTATTGAGATACTGTATGTCTGCTACTTTATGCTCTATAAAGCCTTCATAATGGCTCTAATCCAAGGTGCTGTTAATTGGTTATTGGTCTGAGGCTGGTAACTCTAAATGAACTTCTTCTCTGCAGCAGAGTTACTTTTTGGCTTTGCCTTCCTGGTAAGGTCTTTATGAGAGCCAGTTTCATCATGGTGCTTGATGGATTTTGCAAATGCGCTTGACAATACTGTCCTTGCAAGAACTATTTCAGAACAGCTGACCATAGTGTCTTAAAATAACTTCTAACGGACTGTTGTTGTTGTTGATGTTGTTGCTACTCAATTACCTAATCCCATATGGGTTATTTTATAGTTTTGAAATCTCAAGTATTATTCTAGATTGCGGAAAAATAAATTCAAACTTGGGTCCAAACTTTTGACTGGTGTGTCAAGCTTGTGACCGGTACTGGTACTACCTTTATCTAAGAGGACGAGCTTGATTTAATGCTACACACTCATTTAGTTTAAACCATATTTCTGTTAAACACAGTATATCAAACTCTTGATCAGTGATCTATTCATTTCCAATAAGCACTATAGACGTAATAGACTTAATATTCAACATTCCTAGCTTCAGGTTAGTGTTGCCGACTGGCTGTGCATTTGGTGTGGACTAAATTTATATTATTAGTCCACATATTATTATATGTATTTTCATACCTACTGAGACAGAATTTTTGAGTCTTTATACATTTTTGTTTAGCTTAGGGAACAGAAGTATTCTCATTATGATGTAACCTATGTGATGACTGCTCCCTGGAGAGGACTCTGGATAGTCATTAACTAGGCCTATTCTGAGACTATGAGCCATATTACACGAAATGAGAGCAGCACCTTTCCGATTGGAATAGACTCCATCATACCCTTACAGGCCAGCTGTGCCCTCAGAAGCAATCCAATTATCTACAAAGCCCACACGGTTTTCAGAGCACAACCTGGACATCTTGCAGTTCAGCGACCATAACCTGCTGTGAACTATGTCGCCACATCACATTGGGATTTCGCCAGACTAACCTTTGACTGACAAATATGTATATTATTAGCTCCTATATGTATGACTATATATGGGAACCTGTGCATGCCTAAGACTTAAGATTACCTGCTGTCTCCTGCTAAGGCATCCAGACATTCCCTACAGAAACAACACTACTCTCAATCATCATAAGCATCTGTAAAGTCTGGATGTGTTCCTATAATTCTACTAACTAATAAATACCAATTACAAATAAAATTATTACTAACGAAGAAGAGAATCCCCAAATATCCTGCATCCCACAGACTGAACAAGCTGAATATTTACAATGATAAGCTTTAACATACCTTAGTTGGGGTTTTGTTGATATTATTCCAGACAGATCTGGTGTGGATGGATTCCGTTTGGATGAAGGAACTAATGCGTTCTTTGAAAAAAAAAAAAAAAAAAAAAGACAAAAAAGAGGCAGAATGGAAAAATGAAAGATGCAGTGAAATTAAAACAACAAACCTGTTGACATATACTGTATGGAGAAAAAGCAGTTTTAAGTGCTTATACAAGCAAGAAACCTGCAACAAATGATTTGAAAACAGGAACTACATCACAGGAAGCCCAGGTTGTTCCTCAAAAGCAAAATAAACAAAAAGAAAGGCTGGAACTTTACATGTCATGAATCTAGAATGCATGAGAGTTTCACTTTTTCAATTAAATAAATAAAAAATAATTGATTAAAAAAATCCATAGTATTCAACATTTTTTTGAGATGCACTGTAAAATCGACCACTTTTAAAATTTTTTACAAAAGTGTCCTATGGGCATGATGTCAATGTGCATGGGAAGCTTTCCCCTTTAGGGAGCATTTTATTGCAGTCAAATATTTTATGAATATTTTATGAAAATGAAAAATTTGCATCTACTTCTAATTGGATTTGACAAAGCATATCTTCTTTATATATATAAAAATGTATTTTTATCCCACATTTACACCAGAAGTAACATTATACAAATATTTACACGAAAGCTGAATTAGTAAAATGTTGAAAAGTGTTCAAATAAAATAAAATAAATATTTAATTATTTGTCATAATGCAGGGTGTCAGCCAGGATACAGCACCCCTGGAGAAGAGTTAATGACCTTGCTCAAGGGCTCAACAGTGGCAACTTAGTATTTCTGTGTTTCTATCCCTGATTTGAAATAATTTCATTTTTGTCAAGGTCAGCTTTGGGTGAGTAAAACCACTCCACTGAACTGATTAGGTGCTAAGATTTTTTTCTTACCTCTATCTTCGAAGTCGCATCGAATGCCTTTCCAGCTCTTCGGTGAACAATCGGGGGCTGTTCACCCACTTCCAGAGGAAAGTCATATGGAAGTTTTCCTGTCAGTTCCTGCAAAAACAATTTTACTACTAGTACTACTATTGATACGACTACTTGCTACAAATAATAATAATAATAATAATAATAATAATAATAACAATTCTTCTCATTATTATATTTTTTGCTTAATATTTTCTTTTTTAAGTTTCTATTTTAAGTGCATCAAAAAGAAAGGGAGAATTAGGTTTACCTGGGGACACTGGAATTTGGTTTAAAAACCATCTAGTGCATTAGTAAAACCTGGTAGGATATTGCTTAACCTTCAACTTTGCAGAAGAAATGTGGTCAGGAAAAACCCCCCACAAATGGCAATGATCAGAGATCACTTGAATAATTGATGTAGCCCTGTAGCACTGTTAAAAATATATATTTGCGGGTTCTTGACTTAGTCAAGGGCGGCACGGTGGTGTAGTGGTTAGCACTGTCGCCTTGCACCGCCAGGGTCTGGGTTCGATCCCCGGGCAGGCTCGATTCACGTCTCTGTGTGCATGGAGTTTGCATGTTCTCCCCGTGCTTGGTGGGTTTCCTCTGGGTTTTCCGGTTTCCTCCCACAGTCCAAAGACTTGTAGGTTAGGCTAATTCCTAAATTCCTGTAGTGTGTGTCTGTGCCCTGTGATGGATTGGTACCCTGTCCAGGGTGTACCCTGCCATGTGCCCTAAGTCTCCTGGGATAGGCTCCAGGCCCGTGACCCTGAATACAGGATTAAGCCGTATAGATGGTGAGTGACTTAGTCAGGTCTAGGTACAGCAACATTATGTGGTAAAAAAAAATCAAGCCAGGGATACCCCATGTCCATGTTATCTCATATTTTCTTCTGCCCTGATGGGATGAGTGGATATGGCAACCTGAGAAATCATTTTTACATATGCATGCCATTTACATTACATGCCATAATAAAGGGTTTTTTTGACAGTGGCCCTTTTAAGTTTCATGTTCATCTTAATATAGTTTCAAATCCTTTTTCCCCATCATCATTCTATACACACTACTCCACAATGACAAAGTAAAGCAGGTGTTTGGAGTGGTTTCTTAATTTATTACAAAATAAAAACTAAAATATCCCATTTACGTAAGTATTCAGACTCTTTGGTATGACACTTGCAATTGAGCTCTGGTGCATCCTACTCCGATCGGTTATCCTTGAGATGTTTCTATGCCTAGTTTGGCGTCTACCTGCCTAATTTACTTCACTGGTTGTAATTAGAAAAGGCACACACCTGGTTATACAAGGTCTCACAGTATGTCAGGGTAAAAAACTAAATCCATGAGGTCCTGAAAAGTACTATATCTATGTACCTTTTGTCAAGACATCTGGGACAAAAAGCATCACCACATTATTATGTCAAACCAACACCACATTATACTATCCCTGCAGTGAAACACGGTGATGGCAGCATCTTTATAAATATAGAACAATCCTGGGTCTAAACCTTTTGCAGATTGCTCAGGATCTCAGGCTTGGGCAAATGTTTACATTTCAACAGAACACCAACCCAAAAATCTGTCAAAACCCTGGAGAGGCCAAGCCAGAGTCTGCACCTGAACCCAGCAGAGCATCTCTTTAGAGACCTGAAAATGGCTGTGCTCATCCAACCTGGATGAGCTTGAACGAGTCCGCCAAGAAGACTTAAAGAAACTTCCAAAAGAAAGGTCCACTAAGCTTGTAGCATACTGTAATTCCCAAGAAGCCTTGAGGCTATCAGTGCTGCCGAAGGAGCTTTAACCAAGAACTACTTGATGGTTGTGAATACTTACTGAATGTAAGTGGATTTTTTAAATTCACTTAGTTTTTTAAAATAAATTAACAAAACACTCCACTTTAACTTTAATACAATCATTGTAAATTACTGTGTGTACAATGATCAGAAAAAAAAAAAGATTTGAGTCCATTTTAAGATGTGTGCGACACTAATAGAGATTTGAAATGGACAAATATTCTATGACCTAATCGTGCGGCTTGTTATATCATGATAACTTTACTTAAAACATTCTCATGGTTCCTCCTCACAAGGTTACAGTTACATTATGTATCCAAAGTTATAGTGTGAACTGACATACTGCCTCCTGCAGACACACTTGTCGTAGTTCCTTTTGTCTACTGCCTAAAAGAGTCTGCAGACTTCTCTTCTTCTCCTGCAGGTTAGAGATCCTCTCAGCCTGCAGCTTGTTGGTCTGGCAGCCCTGGAATTCTATACAGACATAAAAACGTGAAAAACATGAGGGCAATATCTATAAGGGCGTTTTTTTTTTTTGTCTAAAGTAAAATACCCAAGTAAAAGGGAAGTTCTCAGAGTATCTTGGAAGTCCTCTAGCTTAGGTCCTGCCCATGACGGGAACCAAACCATCAAGAACAACGGTTAGTAATTCAATTGGCATGACTGTAATGACATGGTGCATCGTGCAGTTTGGCTCAATGTTAAGCTTTAAATTAGATGGGGAAGAGAAAAAATGGAACAGGAAGATTTATTTCACCCTGTCAAGACCTTGATTTGAGTACCTGCTTTCCTTCTGACTTGTATATAAGTTGGTGGGTTAAATTTGAAAGTTATAATTGCGCTGGCCATTAAAAAAACATGAAGATTAGATGCTAATTTTTGAAAGCATGAAACAGTATGCACCAATGCTTAAGAGATGTAAACAGCTATGGGGTAACCACAATATTGGAGAAAATAAATAAATAAATACATAAATAAATAATGCAATGTAATAATGCAGGGTCTGGGTTTGATTCCCGCCTTGGGTCTATGTACATGGAGTTTGCATGTTCCGCCTGTTTAACGTTTTATGAGAGAAGATGAGGGATGAGAGAACTAAATTAAAATACAGAGCCCCCAACCATACCCCCTTTACATGGCGCAAAGAATGGCACACATTATAATTGAGTTAATAGAGTAAAAAACAGTTACCTAAAAAACATGTTAAGGCTATAATAATTTTAACTACTCACCAGGCACACCTAAACCCATGGCAGTAAGTGCAGGTGCTTTGATCTCCATAGAATATGGCTCACACTGCCATTCTCAAACCTTACATTCTGAAAAATCAGAAATGTTATTTCAAAAAACCATTCACAAATAAATGGGGGGGAAAATGACCCACTATCCATACATTACCTTGCTGTGGCAAATGGGTAATTCATTTCAACCAAATTTGCATTTCAAAGCAAAATAATGCTGGTGACTGACTGTTTTCCGTCTCTAGGCATCCATTCAATTTCTTAATAAACCCTGCAGAAAAGCAACAATATTACTTTTACAGTGGTTGCCAAAAGTATTAAGACAGCAGATGTCCTGTATTATACAACAGTTAGTTATGAGTGGGTAATGAATGACTGGACAAGAGGCATTCCATGAGTGGTGATAATAGACGGTAGCAGCACTGTGACCTTTAACTGTATGTATCACGGGTCACTGGTGTTCCTCGGTCGTTAATTACTCTAATGGGAAATCGCAGCATGGGTGAAAGTACTGGTCAGTACGATCCACAGTATTGAGGAGAGAGCAGCTGTCTGTCAAAACCCACATTCAGCACCAGACCAGCAAAAAAACACATCTGCTAACATTGTCATTTGAAAAAACACTTTTTCTACTTAATAATTGCTTTGCTGAGTCATTCCAAATTGCCGTTGTTAATTTTTTTTTACACTTAAGGAGAGCTACAAAGGTAATAATTAGTGCCTACAAGCGAATTACAGTCATGCTGATAACCAGCACAATAGAACAATCTCTGTTATGTGATATTGCCTATTTGAAACGTATTTGATATTGAAACAAATACGTGTCAGGACTTTCACTTTATGAAGTAAAACCTCCAAAAAATGGCTAAAAGGGGAATTTAGGGAATTCTCAAGTAAATTGTAAACTTCTGTGCCAAATTTCTGTAAATTATCCTCAGAAAGTAATCAAGCAGGCATGGATTGAACAAGTGACACTAGAGTACTGCAAATGCCTTTTTGCTTTATGATTTTGTAAAATAAAGCAAATAATTCTTATTATCTTGATTATCATTATTTTAAAAAAGTTCGAGAATGTGCGTGCTTGCTTTAGGTCATATTCCTTATTTCCCCTAACTAGTTCATATGAATGCTACAAATATTTAGCCAATTGTTTTTCAAGTTATTAACTTAAGTTGTCTTAAGTTTACGTACACGTAGGATAAAATTATTTTCATACGGCTTTTTATACCATTGTTATACAGATGACACACAACTCGTTCTCTCCTTTCCTCCCTCAGAAACTCAGGTTTCAACTCAGATCTAAGCATGCCTGGCAGACATCTCATCCTGGATGACAGCTAATCAGTTGAAACTCAATCTCAGTAAAACTGAGATTTATCCCCCTGTCAAGACCTTGTGATCTCCCTGGACAACAATTGGATCACTCCTTCATTTACTGCCCGCAATCGTGTGGTACCTCCGAACAATCAACTGTCAGTTTCCCCACACATTGTAACCTTACCCTCTCTTGTCGATTTTTTCTTTACAACATCAGGAGAATTCGGCCCATTTTTTCACCACAGACGACTCAGGTGCTTGTTCAGTCCCTTAAACAATGAGTGGAATATGATCCATTGCTTTATTAGGTAAATTTGTTTGACACGTTTGCATCAAGCAATTAACAATCAAAAATGTAGTTGGATTTGACATAATAACAAGCAAACTACAACACATTTGTGGCAAGTCCATATTTTGACATACAAATTAGGTTTGTGGCAATTTATGGTAGAATGTTGGCTAATTTTGTGGGAAGATTACAGTGAACAATTATTTCTAACTTTATTGTTCGTCACAGGTTTGCAAGAATGCGTGCAGCTTGCAGAAAATCTGCAAGATAATTTTTTCAAATGCATATTAGGTTTGTGGCAAACTTGTAGTAGTCTTCTGGTTTGTGGCAAATTTACATAAAATTAATATCTCCCATGCATCTGGCAAATATTTTCAACATAATGAGGTCTCTTCCCTTACAAAAAAAAAAGAACCTCTGCCAAAGTAGCTACAAATTTGCTGCAAGGTAAAGCAAATTTGTAGTAGATTCTTGGCTAAATTTGTAATAACTCTTATGGCAAACAATTAATTCTAAATTCTATTATTGCAACAGGATAGCCAGAATGTGTGTGGTTTGTGGCAAATTTGCAGTAAGTTTGTGCAAATTGGGTTTTTGTATTAGATTTCTGGCTCACATTTTGTGGGCTATTTAAAGCAAATTAACTTTTCCAATGTCTCTGGCAGGCATTTAAAAAATTTAACACACACGCAGACTCCAGATTAAAGATGACATAATTCATTTAATAAATAAAACAGCAACAATAACAGTAAATAATTGTAACAGTACAATAACAAAACAGTGTAATATAACAAATTATTATTATTATTATTATTACAGTGGAACCTTGGATTAGGAGCATAATTCGTTCCGGAAGCAGGCCCGTATTCCAAAACACTCGTAAACCAAATTGAAAGGCGAGAGAAAGAGTGTGTGTGTGCTTGTGTGTCGGGCATGTTGTCAAATTACGCACATGCACGCATAAGAGGGAGAGAGAAAATCTTTACCCTCTAATGAGACTTTCTTTTGCTTTATAGGCACACACACGTGTGTTATAAGAAACAGTACACGTGCGCTGTACACACACACTTACAAACACAAAATAAAATATTTATTTTACACGCACACACGTGGTCCCAGGGTTATAGTAAACAGTACACGCCTGCACTGATGTTGATTATATCAGTGAGAGACGAGCACTAAGACCCAGTGGGGAGATGACTACCCACAATTCCGCAGTGCAAGAGAGCCTTTGGCTCAGTTGTGATCATGTGACGCTCGCGTCAAAACAAGAAGCACATGTGTGATACATGAAACTCTGTACTCGTAAACCAAGACTTTTATTCGGTTTCCAAGTCAAAATTTATTACCAATCGTTGCTCGTCTTGCGGAACACTTGCAAAACTCGTTACTCGCAATCCGAGGTTCCACTGTATGATTATTTTTATTATTATTATTCATACATTATTTTTAAAAACACAATATTAACAACAGCTCTAATCAAAATGAAAAGAAACAATAATTAAGCAAGATAAAATCTGGGATCAAGATCAGGGAGGAACAAAAGAAGAAACATCATTAGTCTATTGAATTATGCTCTTATTGCTTACACGTAAACTCTGTCATGTGGAATCACACCATGTCTGCAAAACTACAACTAATTTTCCTTATTTCCACTCAGGTATCTATTTCATTTACCAATTTGTGCAAAACATTAAACTACAATTCACACTCTCAGACTTCAAGTTTCAGAATCAAGTTTTGCATACCTGGTAGTAGTTTTTGATCTTGGAATGTCAGGTTTAAGGTTTTGTCACACAAAAGTTTTTTGTGTAAAAGTTAAGGGGCGAGGCGGCACGGTGGTGTAGTGGTTAGCACTGTCGCCTTGCACCTTCAGGGTCCGGGTTCGATCCCCGGCCAGGCTCGATTCTCTGTGTGCATGGAGTTTGCATGTTCTCCACGTGCTTAGTGGGTTTCCTCCGGGCACTCCGGTTTCCTCCCACATTCCAAAGACATGTAGGTTAGGTTAATTGGAGTTCCCAAATTGGGAGATCGGGAGACCTTGGGGGCCATTCAACTGGTCTGACACTAACCCACATTGGATAGATCCCTCCAAGACTGTTGGAACAAAAAAAGTGATGGTATGGTGTGGTATATGGGGTACAAAGATAGTGGGGCCATTCTTCATCAATGGAAACCTCAAGGCCACTGGATATTTTAAATTGCTGCATGATGATGTGTTTCCCTCTTTATGCACTGAAGCTGGCACGTTCCCTGAGTTTTTCCAGCAAGATGGTGCACCACCACATTATGGGTGTCAGGTCCGAGCATTCCTAGATGAAGAGTTTCCTGAAAAGTGGATTGGTCGTCGTGGGCCAGTTGACCCCCAAGGTCTCCCAATCTGACCCCCTTAGACTTTTATCTTTGAGGTCATCTGAAGGAAATTGTCTATGGTGTGAAGATACGAGATGTGCAGCACCTGAAACTACGGATACTGGAAGCCTGTGCTGGCATTTCTCCTGCGGTGTTGCTATCAGTGTGTGAAGAGTGGGAGAAGAGGGTTGCATTGACAATCCATCACAATGGGCAGCACATTGAACACATTTTATAAGTGGTCAGAAACTTGTAAATAACTCATGAAAGAATAAAGTTACGTTAAAACCAAGCACACCATTGCTTTTCTTGTGAAATTCCCAATAAGTTTGATGTGTCACATGACCCTCTTCCTATTGAAAAAACAAAAGTTGGATCCAAGATGGCCGACTTCCAAATGGCCACCATGGTCACCACCCATCTTGAAAAGTTTGCCCCCTCACATATACTAATGTGCTACAAACAGGACGTTAATATCACCAACCATTCCCATTTTATTAAGGTGTATCCATATAAATGGCCCACCCTGTAGTTTGCTTGGAAGAGTTTTGTCTAAAAAGAATATGGAAGCACAAATGAGGTTCGCAAAACTGTATCTGAACAAACCAGAACAATGTCCTAGGACAGATGAGACCAAAATGCAAAAATAGACCAAACAGCATTTCAGCAGAAACACCTCATACCTACTGTTAAGCACAGCGGGGCTTGGGCTTGTTTTTCCAGGCACAGGACCTGGGCACCTTGCAGTCGACCATGAACTCCTCTGTATACCAGAGTTTTCTGGAGGTAAATGTAAAGCCATCTGTCTGACAGCTAAAGTTCTTGGTCAAAATTCTGCCATGCAACAGAACAGTGATCAGAAGCCCACCAGTAAATGACTGAAAAATAAAAGAATCAAGGTTTTGTAGTGGCCAAGTCAAAGTCCAGACTTCTACCCAATTAAGTGCTGTGGCAGGACCACGAAAGCCCAAATGAATGTCTCAATGAACCTCAATGAACTTCAGCAATGTTTTAAAGAAGAATGGGCAAAAATTCCTCACAATGATGTGAGAGACTGATAATCATACATCAAACAATTACTTCAAGTTATTTCTGGTAAAGGTGGATCTACAAGCTATTGAATCATGTTGTACTTAGTTTTGCCCACATGATGTTTTCCTTTTCTCAAAATTGGTATTTAAAAAAATAAACAGTGTGGCAAATGGCACTTCATTATTTCATTATTCAAATTCATTATTTTTCTCAAAATTCTACAAACAATACCCCATAATGACAACGTGAAAGACATTTATTTGAAATCTTTGCAAATTTATTAAAAAATAAAATAAAATAAATAAATCACATGTACATAAGTATTCACAGCCTTTGCCATGACACTCAAAATTGAGCTCAGGTGCATCCTGTTTCCACTGATCATCCTTGAGATGTTTCTAAAATTCAATTGGAGTCGACCTTTGGTAAATTCTGTTGACTGGACATTATTTCAAAAGAAACACACCTGTCTATATAAGGACTATCCATCCATCCATCTTCAACCGCTTATCCAATCGGGTCGCGGGGGTAGCAGTTCCAGCAGGAAACCCAAAATATGTCTATATAAGGTCCCACAGTTAACAGTGCATGTCAGAGCACAAACCATGAAGTCCAAAGAATTTTTGTAGACTTCCGAGACAAGATTGTATCGAGGCACAGATCTGGGCAAGGGCAGAAAAATTTCTGCAGCATTTAAGGTCCAGATGAGCACCTCCAGTTTCAGTTTAAGGTCCAGATGAGTTGCCTCCATCATCCATAAATAGAAGACGTTTGGAACCACCAGGACTCTTCCTAGAGCGGGCCGCCTGGCCAAAGTGAGCGATCTTTGAAGGGTCTTAGTCAGGGAGGTGACCAAGAACCAGATGGTTAGTCTGAAAGAGCTCCAGTGTTTCTCTGTGGAGAGAGGAGAACCTTCCAATAGAAAAACCATCTTGTAGCATCATACTCAAAAAGACTTGAGGCTGTAATTGGTGGCAAAGGTGCTTCAACAACAACAAAAAAATGTTTCTCATGGTCTGAGAGTCCTTCAGGTGCCTTATGGCATACTCTAAGTGCCTGGCATGTGCCTTTTACTGAAGCGTGGCTTCCGTCCGGCCACTCTACCTTACAGGTCTGATTTATGGAGTGTTGCGGAGATGATTGTTCTCTTTGATTTCTCTGCTTGTGACTCTATGTTTGAGGACTGTACCAGGTATTGTTTTTAGTGGACATGTTTAGACTGCCCCCTTCTGGTTAAAGACTTACCAAAGCCGTTTCCGGTTTAATTGAATCCTGTCTGCGTCCAGGATCAGCTAGCGACTATATCACAGGGATTTTTGGAAACACTTTTTTTGGAAGCACAGACTTGCCTCAGCATATCTGAAATTTCTTACTATTTTTGATCAAAACATTTTATCCTGCTTCTTCACTCAGTATATGAATACACCCAAGTCATACAGTAATTTCCGATCATGACAGTATATTCCGGCCATGACAAACCCAGCAGACCAGGACCAATAATGAAAATTTGTCATTCTTCAAACATGCATCAGGATATAATGTGAAGAGTGAACCTAAAAGCACTAAACAAAGTTGTGTCAAAGTAACATAAGCCAATAAAATCTGAAACATTACGTTTGATGACCAAAAGCTACTTTCAATTTCTAAATAATAATAAAAATGACAAGAATCAGAGATTAAGAACTTGTAAGCATTTTCAATGCACTTCCCTTGATAGACATATTTATACTAGGAGTCAACAAATAAGTGCAAGGCCATTTAGGGTGTAACTGCAGTAACAAAGACAGGATTTGTGGTTTTAACATGTTGAAAACATGGTGTTATTTCACATGTTAGAGTTTGTGTGTAAGCAAAAAACTGTATTCTTCAATAGGCTAATTAAATGTTTCTTCCTTTCTGTTCCCTTAGGGATCCTGATTCCAGTTTTAAGCTTGTTTAATTATTGTTTCCTTTAGTTTTGGTTAGTCTTGTTAATATTCTTGTTGTTAATATTTTATTAACATTAGTGTTATTGACACATTGGTGTTTTTAGAATTTGTGTATACCACTACAACAAGCAACAATAATTGTTTTTATTTTTTTATTTTATTTTATTACTACTATACTGTTTGGTTATCATACTGTTATACTATGTTGTTGTTCCAGTTTTATTTATCAAATTAATTATATTATCATCCATCTGGGGTACATTGGTATTGTAAATTTTAAGAGGCCTCATCTTGCGGAAATGTTTGCCAGAGACATGGGCAATGTTAATTTGACAGAAATTCTTAGCTAGAAGTCTACCAAAGGTTTGCCACTAACCTGATTTGCCTGTCGAAATGTGAACTTGAAGCAACATGCTGCAAACTGCACACATTCTGGCAATCCTCTATCAAATAATAGATCTTAGAACTAATTGTTCATTGTAGATTTACTAAAAGTTAGCCAGAAAGTTACCCCAAGTTTGCCACAAACCTAATTTCCATGTGAAAAATATATCCTTGCCACACAGGTGTTTCCCAAAAGCCTAACATTTTTGTAAGGAACAAGTTACATTTGTCTTCAGACACCACATCTGTTGGCTTTTTTATGTTATTTGTATTTACTGACATAAGACACGTTGAATATCCAGAGAATATCAAATGCATTTAAGCATCTCAAATGTACCACTAGGTTTTGTTTAACAGACAAACCCAAAGTAAATGTCACTATACAAATGCAGAGAAAAGGTCAGTGTTTCCATTTAGAGATCACACCTTTTTGTTAAGGTTTAGGCAGCTAACTGTAGTCAAACTGTGCCATTTCTCACACTAGGCTGCTAAGTATTTTGACTGTCTTATGGGCCGTTCATGCGTCCTGTCTTTTTGTATGCTCAATTGTGTTATTTTAAATGGAGACCTGCGACAAGCGCACTCACAATAGAGAGTGATACCGTCGGGATGATCATGCATTTTACATGCACGTCGTCATGCAGAGCGCTGACGAGCTCGAAAGCGCTTTGGAAAGAATTAGAAAGTGCTGTGGCTGGCATCTTATACTCTTTTTAGACATGACATGTGAATGGCCCATTAGGGCAGCATGAGACTTTTACTTCAAAATCCTCCTGATATCTCCTTTACGGTCAGTTTGTTTAATTAGTTTAATTCAGGCATCAAAATAAATACAATTAGCTTATTTAGTTCTTAGTAAATTAAGATTTTTCTGTTGTAGTTCAAATTTCTTCGAAAACACCTGTAAACTTTGCAATGTTAAACACTTGAATGTAAGTTGCTTTAAAGTTAGAGTTGTTTTGATTTAAGCTTGGTTTGAGTGTATTTTGGTTCAGACTTAAACAAGACGTAAACAAGAATGCACATTGTCTGTAAGTTAAAAGCGAGTTTAATAAATAATTTGCTTATCACCAACTGTTTCGGACACTTGACTTTAAATGGAAATCAGATCCGGACCTTTGAACATTAAGTTTGAGAGCCCTGCCGTTTGCCAGGATCCTCTTGATGAGATAATTTGTTTGCTCTTAAGTTTTATTACAAAATGGCCCATTTAATAGTTACATGTCACAGCTTCAATACCAATTACAATATGTAGCAAAATAAGCAAATCAAATTATGCAGCGCTATCTCGATTAACTGCTACCATCACTGGGTTTTCTTAAGAAAACAACACAATAAACCAGTAAGCTGTTCTGTACACGGATCTGTCACTGGGTTTTTGAAAGATCTCTGCGTGGAAGAGAAATTTGAACCTGTACTGTGAGTTTAACTTAATGTAACTGATGGAGCTTCAACATTCAGAATTAACCAATGAAACACACTGATATACTGTACATTTCCGCCCATTTATTTAGTTTATTTTCATTTTTTCCCCCATATTTGTAGTTATCTGTTTATTTATTACGATTTTTTTTGTTATGATTGCTTACCTAAAATATTTATATATCTTTGCTGTTGTAAAGTGACTATCTACCTAAACCTTACACCTGAACCTTTTCTATTTATTTTTATTTGTTATTCTTGTTTAAAGTAATAAACAACAACAATAATAATAATAATAATAATAATAATAATAATAATAATAATAATAATGTCATTACAACCAACAACAAACAACTAAAATAACAAAAAAAAAACAAATTAGTTGTAGTTATTATTAATAATAATTAACACTAATAATAACAATAATAATGTTGCTTTTGACAGTTTATTTTGTTGTTGGTTATATCATCATCATCATCAACAACAACAACAATAAAATCGAACGAAGCTTTGAAGTTGAATATATCAAAATTAATCTGGTGATCAGAGTAAAAATGCCGGAATCTTCGTCCAGAACCAATCAATAACCAATAACAGATCTGTGCGTTCACGAAAGAACGATGTAATGAGATTTAGTCTGCACTCTGTTCTCACAGCATGGAAGGAAAGGTGGAATGAGACGTGGAGAAAACCTGATTCGAGCTCACGTGTCATGTATGAAGATCAGGTGATGACGCAGAACGGTGATGAAATCCTGTGTTTATCGGAAAGGAAGCCGATGGTGCAGGAATGTAGCAGGACATCTAGCAGGTGCATCACACTGGCGTGGTTTGGGTCCGGAACATTCGGGGAGCCTTTAGCGCAGCACCGTGTCGATCTGTGAAATGGCACCGCGGTTATGTTAACAGAGGCAGGACGAAAAGAAAAAAAAGAAAGAAAAAAAGCAGAAGCTTCCAGAAACACGCATTAACGTCTTGTTCCGTCCTGCAGAACGTCCGTCAGCACCATATTTCCCACTGATTCTCGCCGTTAACGCGTCCCAAAAGTGCATTTCGGCCCGAGCATCACCAGCAGGGACAGATTAGATTTACGCTTCCAGGCTCCTTAGCGAATTCTTATTTTAGAAAGAAACGAAGAAGAAAAAAAAACCACGTTGGAAACAGCAGTCTAGACTCCGGTCAGAACAGCACGAGCGGGTTCAGTCTGTGCAGTTAATAATCCCGAAACAGGGGCGTCGCCAGACTACCAGAAGGGGCGGGATTCCCTGCGTCGGGGGAAAAGATGAAGGCAGCGGAAACGTTTTTCATGTCTTCAACTGTGGCGTCCAGTTTGATATTTTTACTGTGTTAGACAAGGAGCTACCACGTGTACATACTGATATGATATTCTCTTCGCCTTAATTTGTACAAAAGGATATTTAGGTTCCCAGAACTTTGCTGTGACCTCGAATAGTCTGGACATTCTCCTGTGACCTCTTCTGTTGACAAGGCAATTCTGATCAAAAGTATAAAGTGGAAATCCATAGGGTTGTGCAAAGGACTTTAGAGGGAAAGGTGCTCAAATTTAAAAAGCTACAAGATTTTAAACCCATGCACCAACATAATAAATAAATTATATATTGAATTCTTGCATATACTGTGTTATCATACAGCAGCCCACAAGTGATGGGAATTCCGACTCTTTGCAGAGATACATCATTTGCTCCCAAACAGATCTTCAGTTAGTACTATTTCTGGCTTCTATAATTAGACTAACTCAGCAATGTTTTGATGTAATTGGTATGTGTGTACCTATATCACTTAAATTATTCAATGTAATTATACGAAACCTTAAGATCCTAAATATCTTTTATATATATATATATATATATATATATATATATATATATATATATATATATATATATCCTAAATACCTTATATATAAATATATGCAACACATATACTGTGTTGCATACTACCTGTAGGTACCTACATATATTTATTTCACTCTGCTATTTGCACTCTATATTTTTGTCACAATGTCAATTGTTTACTGCTGCTCTTCCCACTACCTCAATCTCACACTTTATCACAAAAAAAAGTACTGTAACATGTAACTTTGTTTGCACATTTGCACATGCACTTTGTTGTCTATTGTGTATTTTTTGTATAGAATTTGATAGTTTTTTTTTGCTTAGGTTAACTTAAAAAAATGTAAAAATGTAAATCTGTCATATCTGAGCCAGTCAGCTAATTAGATCCCTTAGTTAGCTAGCTGGCTTCGGTAAAGTGTGTTGTTAATTTATGTCGTTGCATGTATGTAGCACCTTGGTCCTGGAGGAACGTTGTTTCGTTTCACTGTGTACTAACTGTATATGGTTGGAATGACAATAAAAGCCTACTTGACTTGAATGGTCAAGCAACTTTGATTCTATTCCTTTTGCTTAGGTGTTGCATACTCAAACACAGTCTATCAAAAGATTTACACACTTCAGGAGTCAAGTACTGATAAATATTATGTGCATAAAATACTAACACAAAGGATTCTGATCTTTAAATAGATAAATCTTTTAATCATCCAATTTCTAACCCTAACCCCAGTCAGTTGATGTCCTCAAAGGATTTTTCCCATGAATGGCTATTCCTTCCTGACATTCCAGGAGTCAAATTATGAAACAGTGGTTTTGGGAGCTTTACGTATTTTCAGACATGGACTGGACATCACACCGCATGCCTTTATCAAAGCTTATTACCTTACCTTAAATATTTGTTCGTCTTTTGTTTTTTTTGGCCAGGAAGAGTATATACAGAAACTCCCCAGGGTGGCAACGTTTTCAAGGGGGCAACATGTCTGAAGGCTTTTGAAATTTGCACCATTTGTTTTCTATGTTGTGACTGGCACATCTGAACCCTGTTGGCACACTGGCTCTAGTTTGTGAGCTACACTTTTAACTGTTTGGAACAGTCTCCCACTTAGTATCTGATATGGGGAGGGTGCTGGTATGGGAAACATCACCTCACAAATTCTAGAACACCTTTAACGTTGAATAGCAATGTAATTAGTAAAATCAATCACAATTCAAATGCATTTAAACAAATCACAGTTAAATAATAATACTGTGAAAATATTGACCTTTTTCACTTGATGTCACAACATCTGTCTGCTATCATTCCACCCAATTCTGGATGGTGAAAAGGACCTTCATAGGATACCAGTGCCAAAACCCATGCTCAAAACCAACCATGAATGCACTTTGAGCAAGGAAAAAAAACACATCTGATATCATCTTAAACAAAACTAGTGATTTTTTTTTTTTAGTAAATGCTTTTAGGTCATTCCGAATTGCCTTTGTCTATGTTGTTTTGTGAGCTACAACACTAACCAACTTTGAATACAAGTCTGAATCCCACATTCCTCTCTAACCCTTGAACAAGGGCACTATTTAATGTAACAAAAAACTGATTCAAAACATTACAGGTGGTTAAATAATTCGGAAGCTTGAATTGTCAAAATTCACATCAATTTATGATGCATAAAGCACAGCATATTCCATAGCATAGTCTAAGCAGTAGAAGCACTGCATGTGCTAATGCTATAGCAAGCACCATCAAATACAAAAGGAAACCCATATTTGTACACCCGCTGAGATAATCCCATTGCGATAACTCAAACTTTTGCAAATTAATATCCTTGATACCTTGTTAACCCATTCTCATACACTTGTTACTCTACATAATAAGCAGTGAAGGCCACCACAACATACTGCAAATGAAAATAATCTAAATGTCATTGACCTGTGTTGGACATATTGTTAATAAATTGGTTAATCAGTTCTTTGAGCCAGCAAAATCTAAATTACATATTTTTGATAGAATTAACCAACTAGGACTAGTTAGAGAAAAAATGTCTTTCAGAAAATTAAGGATGGGGAAAAAGTATATTAGTCAGAAGTAATTAAACAATATTAGGGAAAAGATGCAGAAAGACTTAAGAATTCTGTAGATGTAACAGCGCTTGATTCTTTTCTATAGTTATGAACATTTAAGCTAAAACATAAATTAATGCACTAATTAAATAATGTATCGATTAAAAATATTATTTATTAATTAAGAGGTCTAATTCCCTCTAAATGAGACATGAATAAAATAAAAAATGCCCAGGTTTCTTAAAGGGCCCAAGAGACTGTCAAAGAAAAAAACAAAACAAAAAAAAAAAAAAAAACACTAATACACTATTTAAAACTTAAACGAATATGGCACAACCACTAATGGTAAAAAGCGTGCATCTACTTAATATCCGTTACTGTTAAACCAAATTACCTTTATTCCGAGTAAGAAAAAAGAAACACATTGGTTCCATTTATCAAATGAAAATTCTGGGATGAATTTTTTTTTTCACATTTAACTAAAAATAGTTGCGTACAGCATCATCAAAACTGTTAAATATATGGCACAATTAAATTATGCAACAACATGTGAAAGCAACAGAATCTACAGAAATATTATGCATTTAGTCAATGGAAACTTGAGTTCATATGTATCAAAATAAAATGCACTCATTGTAGTTCAGTAAAGTAAAAAAAATCTCATAATCCAAGCACTGTATAGTAAATTACAATGTTACATTTATTTTTATCAGAGAGAAACAAACTTTCTACATGTGTAACAATTTTATCAACTGTGTAAGCAATTACACAAGGCAGTAAAAATCATAAGGGGACATATGGGTTAAGAAACATGTTTCAGTATGCTATTTTTATCCTGCTTGTTCACAAGAGGAATGCTGGAAGTTCTTCAAAATCAGCTTGTAGCATTGTTTAAAAAAAAAGGGATTTGTTTGTCACAACTTAAGATTTAGGAGCTAGCATAAGACTGAAGGCAGTTTGCCTTGGGATTTGTGAGACATGGACCAAGACTTGGATCATCTGCCCAGCAAACCCATTTCCTTCCCCTTCTCTTTAAATTGTCCAGCTGGTCTATAAAGGCTTTCATTTGGGGACAAGCCCCCTGGCCATGTTTCTTCTTCAGTTGCTCCATCTAGACTCTTTGAGCCTCCCTTAGCAAAATCTGTATTCGTCACCCTCCCACCTCTTTTATACAGGAACCTCTCCTTCAGCACAGTCTCTTCTGTCCAAGGTTGAACCACGGAAGGAAATATAGGTGTAGTTTTCATTGTCAGATTTTGATTTTTCATTGATGTATTTAGCTCCGATTCCCTATGAAAGTCAGTGACAATTGGTCCTGAAGACACAGGGCTTGGCTTGAAGGCACAGTTTCTTTGAACACATTGTCCTGGGATTAGAGTCATGTTTTTCACATGCATGTTGGTGCTCTTGTCAGCTGAGAAATCAAAAGCAGCATTCAGTTTTTTTTGTGCAGTTCTTGAAATTTGACTTTTTTTCTCATTATTAACTGTGAACAACCATTCATGATCAAAGTTCATTTCATGCTTTAGTTGATTCACTGCTTGCATGTTAAAGCCTAGTAAAACTGATGGCTTACGAGTCACCAAGTCCCGTTCACATGACTGCCTTTGGTTGGCAAAGTGACTCAAAACATCAGACTTCCACAGCCACAGACTTGCGGCAAGTTTTTCAACCTCTCTTTGAGATGGATATGGCTGCTGGTTAAAATAGGTGGTCAGGAAAGCCTTACGTGCATGATAAGACTTATCTGCATGACCTCTGGGGTCCAAAATGAGAACAGGCTCTAAAGGCTTTTCCACAAATATTGTGGGAAGGTACCTACTTTCAGAGCTGATTTTTTTCTTCTTAGGGTCAAATGTATCAGCGACGACCAGTTCTCGCTTAAGAGCCGAACTACACTTCTTGTTGTGCACCTTCTGAGTTTGCCCAACACCTCGACATTGTACTAGATGAAGTGTGATTTTGGAAGCGGTCAGGTTACTTGTGTACAGAGCCAAACAATGAATACACTTGTAAGTGAGCTTTTTTTCAACTGGATGGCAAGTCTGAAGCACCTGGTGCTGTTCATGGAGATGCTGTGTGAGAGCGTTAGAAATGGAACCCTTTAGAATAGTGAAGCAGAGTGGACACAGCACCTTGCCCATTTTTGTGTTCGGGGCTAGTTCGGAGACATTTTGAAATGATTTGCTCAACAGTGATTCACTCGATCTTTTTGTCCCCTTTGCTTCAATTATTGTGGACCTAGATCCAACACTATTTGGTGGTTGCATAGTTGTGGATAATGACTTGGGTACTTCCTTGATGTTACAGGTGGTCACTATAAGCTGCACATTCTTTGGACTCCCTTGCTGAAGTGTCACATCAAATGTCAATGGTAAATCATTAACATGATCCACTGGTTCATTTGGATGCATTTGTCTCTTATGCACTATTACCTTTTCAACCTCATAAAATGTGAAAGGGCACTGTGGGCATGCCAGTCCATGCATTAGCATGTGGTTTAGCAGAGTGTCACTTGGCACGTAGCGGTTACAATGCAGACACTTGCTTGTGAAATTGTGGATCTTCATAATGTACTTAGCCATAGCCTGCACCTTTTCAACCTGATGTACCTTTTCAACGTGAATTGCGTATGCACTACCAGAGAAGAATTCATTGCAGATTGTGCAAATCTTCCAGTTCTGTGTTTGTGATGTGTTATGTGCATTACCTAAACCCTTCTTCACTTGCAGTGAGGTCAAAGTGGCAGTAGCGGCATGCACTGATGCGAGGGGTAGAGACTTCATTGGGGGGGAGATAGTGGCATTACCAAGTGGTGATGCAACCATAAAGCTACCCATGTTTTTTCCTCTATTTGACTGTGAAGCTGTGCTGGACAGCAAAGCTTTTTCAGGTAGTTTAATACACAGTGGTTGACCAGGGTTTCCTGTGACACCCTGTTTGAAATGGTTACCAATAGGCACCGTCATTGCTTTGGGCATGTTAAAGCAATTAACTGACTGCACCATGTGGTGAGGTATGCCAGATGTGACTGGAGCACCCCTCTGAACTATACTGGTCTGAGAACGAGCCATTATAACATTGGTATGGCCAATCATGGCGGTTACATGATGGCCAACATGCTCATGGAACTCAATAACATGTTGAACCAGTGCTTCATAGGAACGAGGAACAAAGAGGCAGCTCTTACAGTGAATCCCCTGGCTACTGATTGTGACTTCACCACCATTTTCTTGTTTCTGATAATTTTTAACCACATAAGGTGTAGTTACATGCTGGAAGTGTTCCCTATAAATGTGCCTGCGCACTACGTTGTATAACCTGTCCCGGTAGTTGCATTTCTTGCAGTAGTACACGGCCAGCTCCTTTTGGTTGGTCAGCAAGGGCTTGTCCATCCGTACATCTTTTCCACCCACCATGACTCCAAGTGGATTGGCAATGCCTTGTCGTGCAACATTATAAGGCATGTGAAAGAGCCTAACATGAGTCTCCAGAGTTTGTTTATTCCCACTGTACATGCAATAGGAGCAGTTGAGCAGGATGCGGTTCTCAAAGTCATCTCTGTGAACGTTGCGAAAGTGATTCTTGTAAGCTGAGAAGTACTTGGAAGCAAAGGGACAGTCTGAGCAGCAAAATTGCTTTGTTCTGTAGTCCTGCAAGACATAAATGTAGAAATATTTACAGTAATGAGTCAGAGCTATTAAAATACGTAAAAATCAAGGATTTAAAATGTTCTACCTGTGACTTCGTCCAGGATGGATCCCACGTGCATACATCAAGGTAAAAACCTTTCATATAGAACTCATCAGGATGAAACTCTTTGTAATCCTAAAAGAGGAACAGAACAGAAAACACATAAGGAAATGGTCAGAACACTACTGAAGAAATTATTTTAGGTTTTTCATCAGTTGCATGTACAATTTTCCCTACTATGGTAGAAATCGAATGTTAAAGCAAAAAGAAATTCACAAACTAAGATTTCATCGAATGGACTTTTAGCTTTGATTACAGCACACAATGTGGTGGCCATTTCGTGTGGGAAAATGATTCCTCATGCTCCTGTGCCATCAGGAAAGAAAAACTACATTGATGGGATAATCTGGTGATTCAGTACATTCAGGTCATCAGCTGGCTTGATTTTATTGCCACATAACATTGCTCAGCCTACTGTAGACCTGACCAGTTGAAACCGCTACACAAAATTGGCAGTGTAGCACTATCCCCAATAATTTGTCCCTTCAGAATGGCTTTTTCATACTCGCGCTGCACAAGCGGCACAAATCAAATCTAATACAATATTCACTGCCCAGCCCAAAAAGGTCACATACACCAATATTTTGTTGGTCTGCCTTTTCACTTCATTACAGCCATAACATTGTTTCGATAAGCTTATGCAGTCTCACAACATTTATTTTAGTCTAGAGTTGCAATAATTTCTCTCCAATATCTTATACTGATGAGTTGGACTGCTAAGTAAAGCCTTCTCCAGCACATCCTGTAGATTTTCAATGGCGCTAAGGACCCTGTGGTGGACCAACTCGTGCAAAAATGATACTTAGCCTGGCATCTTGGAATATGCCTGTGCCATCAGAGATGAAAAAAAGAAAAATATTGATGGGAAAAACCTGGTCATTACGGGTGCATATCATTGCCAAACGTTACCTAGATCAGACTGCTCCTGTCCATTCTTTATGTTCCCTAGAAAACTGAAGCCCTTTCTGAAACAACATCTTTGCCACGGCCACAGGATGTGTTCTGACATGGTTGTTTAAGCAATGAAAAAGCTACTCTCTGTATTAGTTAGGGATACATAATGTCTGTCCAGCTGATGATTGACTAGCTAGGCTGCATAGCTGTTGCCTGCTTACTGTTGGTCAGCATACTGAATACTGTTCATCAGCCAATATTAATGTAATGTCACTCGCCACACCCAGGCCCATTTACTGCCAGATCTGTTAAATCAAAAATCACTTAAATAGAACCTGTGTGACAAAGTGAAGCGAACTAAAAGATCTAAAAAAGCATCTTGAACTAAATAAATTCAACAACGATGAGAAACAAAGTAAATGACATGTATCAGTCTGGAAAGGGTTACAAAGCCACTTCTAAGGCTTTGAGACTCCAGGGAACCACTGAGAGAGCCATTATCCACAAATGGAGAAAACTTGCGGTGAACCTTCCCAGGAGTACAGAGTCTATCAAAATAACTCTAACAGCACAACAATGAATCATCCAGGAGCTCATAAAAGAATCCAGAACAACATCTAATAGAACTTTTCATTTTATTTGCCAAAAAATATCTTGTTTATGACGAAGACTTTGGGTGAATAGTCTATGGACTAACAAAACAAATGTTTAACTTTCTGCAAGATGTGCACGTCATTACATCTTCTCTAAATATAACACACTATTTAAAAAAAAAAATCATACCAACAGTCAAACATGGTGGTGGTAGTGTGATGGTCTAGGGCTGCTTTTCTGGACAACTTGCCATAATTTATGGAACCATGAATTCTGTGTTCAACCAAAAAATCCTGTATCGGAATGTTCGGCCATCAGTTCATGACCTCAAGTACACTTGGGTTATGCAGTAGCACAATGATAGAAAACACACTTTGTCTTTGAAAAAACAAAGACAAAATTAAGGTTTTAGAGTGGCCTAGTCAAAGTCCGGACTTAAATAAGAATGAGATGACCTTAAACTTGCTTGAAAACCTTCCAATGTGCCTGAATTGGTTACGGCATAGAAGAGTGAGCCAAAATTCCTCTACAGCGATGTGAAAGACTCATTCAAGTTATCGGGTCATATATGGCCAGGTAGGTTTGGGCCTTTAGCAAATTAAGTTATCAGTATTTAAAAAAACTTGGGTTATATTTATGCAAATATTGAAAATTAGTTTGATGACCTCCACCATTTAAGTGATACAGTATATACTGTAATATCTATAGATAAATATACACACACACCAAATATCGAAGTACACTGTCAGACAAATTTTTGCACATCATTCTTGTCATGTTAAGATTATCTACTAATGGTGCTTCAGTTTTAGAACTTTTCCTTAAACCAAAGTGTGTCCACATTGGCCATATATACATGTGCGTTCCTCTGGCTTTTGGTGCATTTTGTCTACATAGCAGTTGCACAAAAGAAAAGGGGTTGAACGCCAATGTGGTCTTCTGCTGTTGTAGCCTATCCACCTAAATGTTTAATATTTTGTGCATGCTTAGATGTTTTTCTGTTCATTATGCTTATTAATCTGATTATACTGTATAAGAGATGTAATATCTTTCCTGGCAGTAGAAAACAACCTGCCCATTTTCCTCTGACCTGCCATCAACAAGACACTACCACCCACAAAAAAGTCACTCACTCAAAATCTTTAATTTCTCGCACCACCTTTTTTTTTTTTGTAAGGAATTCCAAGTAGAGTTTCCATAATACTCAAAGGCACAGAGCTAATGATTGGCTCACTGTTTTGGTAATGGAAAGTGAGTAAAAATAAATGGTCTTAAAGTTCTTAAATCTGATCAACATCTGCAAATTCATACAATCAGTCAGGGGTTACACGTTAGCGCATTTGTCCGCACCCTTACCTCGGAAGGGTTTAATGGTTAAAGCTTCACCTTTCCTGCTTTTTGAGAATGCCATTGTTTTCCACAAACGTTTTATCTGTCTGTGTGCTGATCTCGGTTTGCTTCACACTGCATGCATTACTAACTTGCATCTGCACATAGCAAATTGTGACCACGGGAACTGTGGTGATAACCTGTGGCATCGCAGGACCTAGGCGGCTTTACTGAGCTGGCCATGATGTACCTAGAAATTAAAATATTATTAAAAAATCTTTGGTATGTGTATTTCATTATGTCAAACGGTTTTGTGGTCCGGGTGGATTTTTTCACTGCCACAAACAATATTGATTTATGAGCGACAGAAAAATGTATTATTGGGATTCTCTAATGTAACTATTTCTGGCCATGTCTTGGGTCTACTTGTGCATTTGGCAGAATGTTTACAATCAAAACTAAGCATTTCTTTTTAACTAACCTCTAGATGTTCCCTGCAGTAGTCCAAACCAATATCACTTAACAGCCTCTTGACCCTTTTCCTTGCTTTTCTCAGTCGAGTAAGGTTGTTTACTGGAAGCTGAAACATTTCTCCTGAAACAAATGAAAAAGAAAAAGGAATTACTACATTAATATAATATCCGTAAACAGATGTTAGCTTTAGCAACTCCCCAAAATTCGAGAACAAACATACACTGTTAGCAATATTAAATGCACGTACTGCTGCTAACTTAGTTCAGACTGTTATGGCAGTGCTAGTTACAAAAAAAAACTAAATAACTGGTTACAATAGCATCATGTATCGGATGCTAAACATGTCTGAGTATGCACAGCGGCATGTTAAACAATGAACGCCAGCTATTCAATGGTGGGCCTCGGCTCAGACGGCTAACAAAAAACTACCACCGTCTGCAAGATTCATAACAATGCACAATCCTTCGCGAAGGTTGCCACCAAATTACCAATTTAGGTGTTGTGTTTTTTATTAGCACGCTAGTTAATAAAAAGCGTAACGAAAATTTAGCCAGCTAGCTGGAGACTGAATTAGCGCTTATTTGTTGGGTAGTTTGCAAGCCAACACAAAGCGTTGACGGAGGCATTGTCACAAGAAAAACCTACCTTATGTTTTCCCCCCCCTGTTGCCTGGAACTTCTTGTTTGCTCCTGGAGGAACTAATCCAGGCGATTAGAGAAAAAACAAACAAATGCTGCAATTGTCCTTCATTTCAGCTTTGCTGCCGGTGAATCTTTTCAACTTTATCTTGGGGGATCCATAGGTTTCCATCATCCACTAAATTCGCGATTGTCTTTAATACTCAGCAAATCTCTGCAAAGTGTAACCATCAATTAAATTAAGAAACAATACTGTCAAAATGAAAAACCGAACAATGTTTTGTTTTATTTTATTTTATTTTTACGTCTAGACCATTTTATACACTAGCCAAGCCTGTTCAAGATGGCGAACCGCTTCGGCGGAAGTGACAAATTTGTGTAAGTAAAAATAAATAAATAATGTATTATTATTTTTATTATTGCTAATAATAATAAAAAACAATAATACCTCTCGAACGAGTACCGTGGTGGTGATTATCACACGTGTTGTGTGTTTTGGTCGGGGGAAAAATGGATGTATACTATATCTATATACATACACATACACACACCTATTAAATATAAATCAAATAGATGTAAGTATTTGTTTTTGGACTATTTAAATATTCACTATTAATTAATCATGTATGCACAAATATTACATCATATTTATTAATATAAGAACTCACCATATATGGACATACTATATAATTTTTTGTATATATATATATAAAAAAATATATATATTTATGTAAATGTGTTCTGAAGCATATTTAAAAAAATATATAATATTTCAGTTTAAGTTGTAAGATGTGCAATAATTACGATTGTTACGACCATACTTTTTAAGTAGGTCTCCCATTTATTTATTTATTTATTAAGGGGTTATTCTAAAGAAAATGTGGAATTTAGGTCATCTTTCGCACAGAACGTTTCTTAACAACAGTAATTTTTAAAGCTTTTGTCGCCACAAAATGTATAGCATCATGTATTTTTTGAATATATTTAATTAATTCATTATTTAATGTGCTGTTGTTTTGTCAATATTGTTTACATATAATCAAAACAAAAGATCTAAGAAGAAGGACTCAAATCGAAATGGCCTTCATAATTCTGAAATCATGATTTTATTGCCTACACCACTTGAAGGTCTCCGCGGACAGGGCCTGTGACGTGACTGTTCCCTGCACAGTGCTGCATAATATTGCTAGCGTAAGCAAAGAAAAGGCTCAAAAAGCTGCTTTGGATGTTAATTGGGACACAGCTGCCATCTTCCCAGATATCATAAATGGTACACTTTTCAGGGAACAATATATTGCAAATGAGCTGAGAATTAGCTTCTCATTTATTAAACAACCATGTCAGAAGATATATCCTATGATCTGATCATTTGCAAAGATTTTTTTCTGTTTCAGAAGGGTCAACGTATTGACCTGCATCAAGCGGAGATTGCTACGAAAACTGGGTTAAGAACTGTAAAACGCATTATTAAAACCTAAAGTGATATTAGTGGACCATTATCTTCGAGGAGGAAATGTGGTCAGAAAAAAAATATCCTGAATGAGTGTGATGTAAGATCACTTCAACATTTTGATTAAATCAAATCATTAAAACAACCGTAGAACTCACACCTATGTTTAATAGTGAAATAACAGCATTTACACCTGCACAATGCAAAGACAACTCAAGAGATAGGGACTAAATAGCTGTGAGGCTAATCAATGTAAAAAATGCTTAAATTTACTAGGAGCATAAAAAATTAATAGTGGAGCATTGGAAAAGGTCATATGGTCTGATGAGTCCAGATTTACCCTGTTCCAAAGTTATGGGTAAGATACAGATTGAAGTTTTTTCATCAATGGATTTTTTTCTTCTCTGATGGCACCATATTAAAAAATATATAATTTTCTCACACATATTGGCCACCACAGAATCCAGACCATAATCCCACTGAGAATTTTTGGCATGTGCTTGTGAAGGCTTTATGCAACGGTCTGACTCTCCCATCATCAATACAAGATTGGAATTACTTGGAAAGTAATTAAGGTGACTGAGGATGGAAATAAATGTTGTGACGCTGCATAAGCTTATCAAATTGATGCCACAGCTGTAATCAAAGCAAAAGGTGATCCGATGTAATATCAAAGTACGTGGCTTGTTTTTTGGCCAGGCAGTGAATGTCACTCTTACATGTGTAAATTATATCATTGCAGTACTGTATATACCTGAAATTCATGAAAAAGGGAGGACACCACAATGTTTTTGTATTTTTATTTTTATTTTGCAGGCATCAATTGCTATCTTGAAGCGTGGAAGAGAGAATGAATTGAAATGATTAATATGTTGTGTTTCAGTAATGGTTACATTGTGCACTGAAATAGTCACTTAGGCATTTCACGAGTGGTGATAATGGATGGTAACAACACTTGTCTGTTTAACTATGCATTATGTATGACTCTTTGTTTCAGGTATTTTAACTGTCGTCCCCCACTGTGGGTAAAAGTAGGTCTGAGCAGTCCGCAATACTAAGGTGAGGTCAACTGCCTGCCAACAAACATTCAAAACCAGTCCCGGAAGCAATTTTAGCAAGAAAACACATCTGATAACGTTATGTCAACTTAAAAAACACTTTGACTCCTGAATAATTGTTTCTAAGTCGCACTGATTTGCATCTGCACTATCAGTGGTTTATTCACAGTTACAAAGCTAACCAGCTATAATACAAGGCTGAATCGGAAATTTCTCTCCAAACCCTGATCAAGGCCAATACCTGGTGTGTGTGTGTGTGTGTGTTGCTGAACACAGCACAACCGTAATGCCTTCAGCACTCGTGCTGCTCCCTGTTGTGTGATATACCTAAATTATTTTGAATGTTTTTTTTAAAAATTGTATGTGTATTATTAGAAAATATTACATTAGTCACAAATATGGCATTAGTGACAATGAGGAATGGTTTTAACTCTGGCCAAATAGTTTTTTATGTAGCATTTCATGGGTCATTTTAAAGTAAAAATGACACTGATGCAAACATCTATAGTGATCATGACATGGCGTTTCAGACTGCCAGGGGGCTTTTTGAGGTCCTTTGAGTTTATGTCTCACAACCTCAAACTGTCAAGAGTCTCAGAATGTCAGCCCCAGCCCCGCCCCAGATATGGCTTAAGGATTTTCAAAGTCCCTGGCAGTCTAATGCCCTCAGAAAGTTCCAGCACACAACCTGGTGCATGCAAAGGCTTCATTCCCCAGGAGCTTAGAATACCTTAGACCTTGTCTAGGAAAGCCTCAGGCTGGCTGTGGCTCCGGGCATGGCCTTATGACATTTATAGGCCCTTGGAGGTTATGCAGCAGAGCATTGGTCCTACAGGTGTCTCAGAAAACACCACAATTTCAGGTGTCAGTGAGCCCCAGATGTGGCCAGGGGCTTTTTTAGAGCAATGAAATGCCAAGGACCTCTGAAACCCCTGAAGTTCTAAGACTCTTGGAAAGACCCGAACAAGGTCCTGAATCATAAAAGTGTTGCAGAGAACCACAGGCAAAAAACCTCCAGTCTTCTCTCGAGCCTCTCCATAAACCAAGTGTTTATAGTTATTTATAAAGTCTCCATCATTCTCAAATAGCGGCGCTATGGAACAATAAAAAAAATACTTCTATGAGTAGTTTTACTTCACCACACGTTTACATTTTATTTGAGTAGATTGGTGAAGAAGAAACGCTACTCCTTCTCTGCTCTTCGACTACACTCAACTCATTACTTTTCTAACCATTTATTCTACACATGCAACCGGTGGATCTACCACATGACTGTTTCACCAATCAGACGCAGCAACAATGATCACATGACTCCGTTTGATCAATCAGGTCTTCAGTCAGTGTTCTATAAATTCATCCTACCTGTGAATCCGTCCTACTGTACATACGCAAATTATACGGAACGCCCATAAATCGATGCAGCTACTAGTGGGATCTTGAGGTTAGTGTACAATCTTGTGGTGAGTATAGAATGCTTTTTTCATGTTGTGTGATTATATGTTAACTTTAATTGTACATATAATGTTACTTTAACAGTCTATAAATAGATAAGTATATTTCAGTACAGAATTAATCGCCAACACACGTGCTGTACATTTTTATGTATCCCAAAAAATATGATGCAACCCTGGTCTCATATACAAAGAATGTTTCGCTTGCAAAAGAATAGCTTCATACTGCGGTGTCTTCCCTATCTGCCAAAACAGACAAACACTTCAGCATACACTAATATAGAATTATTATAATAAAAAAATATATTGGACATTATGATTGAAACAGTTCCTCAGTACTTGAGTAGTCTTTACACCGAATACTTTTTCTTCTACTCTTCCTTGAGTAATATTTTGGATGACTACTTTTTACTTCTACTTGAGTAATATTATTGAGTAGTACAGCTAATCTTACTTGAGTACAATTTTCTGGGTGCTTCTAGCATGTATGGTGCCTTCAGGAAAAAATATTTTATTCAGACATTTTTCTAACAAGTAATAAATTAAACTAACACTTAAAAAAAAACATTTAACGTGAAAATCAAACATGTCAGTACAATCCCCCCCAAATATCACATTATAATGTCAATACTTCTGTAATACTTGATGACGTGGTTTCGAAATTTGTGTCATTTAATAAAAAAACACTTCATTTTTTATTTCATTAGACATATAGAAGATACTGTGTTTCCAATTCACAACTTTTTGCTCAGATGACTGGGATAAAGACACAAGGAGTACTTAATTCGTTGGAAAGTGAAAGAGTTTTTTTAAGCACTTGCAAGCAGACTGAACTTTCTGTCACTGTTAACATTGTTTTTGACATAAAAATTATATAATTGAAGTAATCAATTTCATATCGTTTCATATAATTTGTTCATATATTGATTGTTTCAGAGCTCGTATTGAGTGTGAACCTCACTCATTCATCTCGATGGATTTATTAACTTAATGGTTTTTATCTCCCGATCCATGCTTTGGTTTTTGTAAACATGCATAAACATTTATATTTTTATCAGATAAAATGAAACACATTTGCATTATTTAGTGTCTGTAGCTTTTTAAAAATCAAATCTTTCAATGAAATTCAGATGAAACTTGGCAAATTTAGATTTCACATGAAAAGATTGCAACATGAATTTGACATGGCTACAGACTTTACAGATCTTTTGGTTTTTAAACTTTTAACAAAACCCGGAGTGCTTTCATTTAACCAGGTTTAAAAATTTTTTTTTTTTTATAATTGCTTGCATGGCAACTGGCCATTTTGGGGGCACATATAAAATCTTCTCTCCAAAACGGATTAAGTGAGCAACATGAAATTTTCAGGGAAGCAAGATTAGTCACTTCCATTTAGCATAAACTTCAGAAGTAGCCTCTTTGGCAAACACATTATCTGTATGACATAAAAAATAAAATTAAATCAGCACAAATACTGTGTACTGCCCGAAACTCTTTAGGCATTTTATCCAGGAAAACCACCACTCGCAGCGTTGACTAGTACAATTTGTTTGCGGGCCAGTCTTGCCAGGGCCAATATGGCGGACGCGTTGACGTGCCAAAGCAAAGCGTATCACAAGCGAACGAGTCTAAAAGCCAATCAAAATAGCTTGTGGGCGGGATGACACATGTCACTCCTCCCAATATGAAAACCCACCCCCCAAGTTCCAGGACGCAGTGCTCGCGAGTGCCTCTTATGGACGGACTCGTAAGTGTTTCTTACGCAACAAGGACTGTTCGTGCGCCATAACAGTTTGCCCCCACAGCCAGCTTGAGAAGGTGGAAGCAGAGTACGCCATCATTGTACACAGTTTATTGTGCATTTATTTATCTAACATAAGACCGTGCAGAAAAATAGATGCTTTGAGTAATTTTAGAGGCGTTGGAGAATTCCAGGAGGTCCAGACCAATATTGAAGAGGCCCGTCGTTTAAACGAGGATTCCAGTAGGCCGCGTTAACACGGTAAGGCGGAGGAGGAGACGTAAACAGATATGACTATTACCTTGTAGTCAGTAGTCAATAGTTTATCTGTAGGAAACTGTAGCAACTTGTTTAGAAATTATGTAAAACTTTATATTTGCGTTGTTTTGGTTGCTACTCTAGTTGCTAGCCTGTTGCCAACAACGCAGTTATCGCCGAAGGCTGCGTGAGGCCTTACTAGCCCTGCCTATTAACTGTAGCCTGTGTAGTTAAATCTTATTGTAATTATGTGAATGTTTTACGCAAACTGTGTTCTGTTTTTCTTTTTTTTTTAATGTTAGCGTGTAAAGTAATTAGTAGCCGTTTTTCTTTTTTGCTACTATACCCATGTGGTTTAGCCGTTTGCTCTCCGTGTGAGAGAAAGCTAAGCTATTTAGCCATATGTAGCTTAGCTACAAGTTAGCTACAGGTTCCGCGCAAATTGATCACAAGTTGTTTGTTTGACAATACGTGGTTTTAAATACGTGGGTGTGGCTTGTGAAATGTGTCGCGGAAGGGAACACTTCTGCGGTCATCTTTTTACAATGTATGTTTTTATTTCTGTTCTGTGTACAAGCAGATCTCCGCCATCATGGCCGACGACTTTGACATCGAAGCCATGCTTGAGGCGCCCTATAAAAAGGTGGGTGTTTTAGTTAAGTGCGATAAGCTATTGAATTTAATTGAAACTTCAGTCCAGTCTACGCCTTGTTTTCGCTAGCTTATGTGCAGATAAATACCATGTTTGTTTTTATATATGATAGTGGTTTCAATGAATAAATGCCCATCTATCTCTTTTTGTAGACATGCCTATATCTCACCTCTACTCCCATGAATTCCAGTGTGAACTGTCAAAAAAATGAAGGTAGTAATTGCCCCATATATTGATGTACTGTGGTACCCATGGTTGAAAATATTTAGGCTGATTTTGGTGCCGACAAAATAAATGCAGTGGATGCACATGAACTTAAGTGCTGGTATGGTGCCCTTGGAGACATATTCATGCTTTTGTATGCATGGTAATTTTAGCACCTACCCTTACTTTTGGTATTCAGTATACATTAGTCGTTACTGAAAGAATTCTAGTTTGCATGTCCCATGAAATGTAATTATGACTTTTATTTTACAATTATGGACTTTCCATAAAAGCTATTCCATGCACTTCATATTTTTCATGGGATTGGAAATGAACAAAGATGTGTTGCATAACCTATTAAATAATAATAGTAATAATAATAGTGATAGTGTTTCATTTATGCATGCAGCTGACTTTCATATACCACTTTCATATAGTCTCAGAAAAAAGGTAATGATGGCTCTCTGCATATTGCAAAAAGCTTTCAACTGAAAGAGCCCGTTTACACAGAATGCAGATGGCCACTTATTTTAAGAAACTCATGCACATTATTAGGTAGACTGAAGAACCTCTCAGCTTTAGATGTTCTATGGGAGTCGATATTACTAAGCCGTGTGAATCCCTGTTTGCTTCAGGGCGAGATGTGTGACAGAGGTGGCATCGAACTCTTACAGTCCACGAAGGCAAATGGGGTGAAGATCACTGGAATGGCATCCACCACTGGAGCTCACTTAGTGGCTGCCTGCTAACTTTGCCACTTTGGGTCTTTTAGGCACAGATAGCCTTGGTACTGAACCTTTCAGGCTGCTAAGAGTTTAAAATCACAACATGCCATTTTTATTTGCATAGCACTAGTTCTTGACCTATTGACTGTACCACGTACGCAATAAAATCAGGAAGACAACAGCAGCCTAGTGGTTCAGATGACCCTTTTCTGTCACTTTCCTAAACATAAATATTGTAAAGGACACACATGTAATGATCATATTATATTCTCTTTTGTTCCCACTCCCCTTATCCTTACAACTTGCAATGTTACGCCGTCCTCCTCATGATGTTCTTCTATCGACCCTGCTTAGGATGAGACCAAGTCAATAAGTTCCAATGGGCATGAAGAACGGAGCAAGAAGTAAGTTTGTCTTAATTTAACATATTTTAAACAATTAGTTATTGTGATTGTGCTGAATTAGAATTTATATATTCTTTTAGAGACCTGAATGGATTAAATTGAAAATCGCTGTAAGTGTTTCAATAACATTGCAGTCATGAGCCAGCAGTTTACAATGGGTAAAAAATGTGCAAACTGATAAGTATGTACTTTCAAAATGGAAGGAAAAAGAAGAGCAGAAGCCGTAGTAGAAGCAGGGAGAGAAAGAGAAGCAAAAGCCGCGAGCGCAAAAGGAGCCGGAGCCAGGATAAGAGTCGTGAACGCAAGAGGAGCAAGAGCCGCGACAAGAAACGCAGTCGCAGCCGAGAGAGGAGACGTAGCCGTTCCAAGAGCAGGGAGCGTGCAGGGCGCTTCAGAACAGCCTTGTATGTATACCAGCTCTGGGTTAGGCCTTGCATTAGTTTCTGTTTAGCCACATTAAATGTTTTTACATTTTGCTCTTTTTGGTGGTCCTTAACATATATTATTTTTCACAAAAATGTTTTTGAAATCAGTCTCTCAAATGTTTCCTTCATACTCATTGACTCAAGTATAGAATTGTGCCTGCTTGGCTCTCAGTGAAATTATACAATTCCAAGTAAATCTAAACGGTTTCAGAATGACCACTGGCAGTAGAGCAGTAGTAGTGGTTGCTGAGATAAACCTTGTTTTTAAATCACAGTTCTGGGCTGAAATTTAATGGTGGTTCCAGGGGGAAGACTGGCCCACCGCCTGTCATCAAACTAAGGTTTCTATGATACTATTTTTGTTGTGTGTGGGTAGTTGCCTGTTCAGTGTATGAGTCAAAGGGGTACACCTTTTGTAAAAATGGTAACCGAAAATCTTTTCATGTAGCCGGAAAAAGTCTCGGAGCCGCAGCCCATTCAAACGAGACAAAAGTCCTGTCAGGTAGGTTTCCTTATTAGGGGAAATACTTTATTTTTTTTTATTATTCTTATTCTTAAGTGAAGTACTTTTAAATGACTCTTTTGATATATTGCTACAGTGATTCTTCTGCACTTACAGACAGCCTATAGATAATCTCACACCAGAGGAGAGGGATGCCCGCACAGTTTTTTGCATGCAGCTTGCTGCCAGAATCCGGCCCCGGGACCTAGAGGAATTTTTCTCTGCTGTGGGGAAAGTCTGTAGCTCAGCATTATTATTTTAAAAAATTGCTTGTTTTTAGTCATTTCAATTTAGTTTTGTACAGTTTTAACATTTCCGTCATTTACCAGGTGAGGGATGTGAGGATGATCTCGGACAGAAACTCCAGAAGGTCCAAAGGCATTGCCTACATTGAATTTGTGGATGCCACCTCTGTACCACTAGCAATTGGTCTGTCTGGGCAAAGGCTGCTTGGTGTACCAATCATTGTGCAGGCTTCACAGGTAAGCAAAATGTTCTCCAGTAGATAATTAGATTTGTGGTATTTTAAGGTCACTGTCGCCTTGCACCTCCAGGGTGCAGGTTCGATTCCCGGCCAGGTTTGATTTCCGCCTGTGTGCATGGAGGTTGCATGTTCTCCCCATGCTTGGTGGGTTTCCTCTGGGTACTCCGGTTTCCTCCCACAGTCCAAAGACATGTAGGTTAGGTTAATTGGCATTCCCAAACTGCCCGTAGTGTGTGTGTGCCCTGCGATGGATTGGCACCCTGTTCAGGGTGCACTCCGCCTATCTCAGGAGATTTCAGGCACAAGGCAGAGTGCACCCTGAACAGGGTGCACTCCGCCTTGTGCCTGAAATCTCCTGAGATAGGCTCCAGACCCCCCGTGTTCCTGAATACAGTGGTATAGATGTTGCGTGAGAGAGTGAGTGTTTTAAGGTGGTTGAATTGGGTTTGTTCATTCTTACAATTTTTTGCCCTTAGGCTGAAAAGAACAGAGCTGCTGCAATGGCCAACAACCTTCAGAAAGGCAGTGCTGGACCCATGAGACTGTATGTTGGGTCACTGCATTTTAACATCACAGAAGACATGCTCAGAGGGATTTTTGAACCATTTGGACGAGTAAATGCAATTTTTTAAGGCTGCAGCTTATACTTTGTCTGCCTTACATTGCTTTTTATTTATTTCATTAAGTGTTTGTATTTAACCTGTTTTTATTTTTTTACTATGTCTTATTAACAGATTGACAGTATTCAGCTTATGATGGATAGTGAAACAGGGAGATCCAAGGGATACGGCTTTATCACGGTGTGTTCATGCTAAAGGCATTTTCTGTTTCAATCATGTATAAAAAAAAAAGAAAAGAAAAAAGAAAGTTAATTTAAAATCTCAAAGTAATTTTGTTGGAATAATTATATTCCCGTTCAGTTTGCTGATGCCGAGTGTGCTAAGAAGGCATTGGAACAGCTAAATGGATTTGAACTGGCTGGCAGGCCAATGAAAGTAGGCCATGTGACTGAACGCACAGATGCCTCTACAGCCAGCTCTTTCCTGGATAACGATGAGCTGGAAAGGACTGGCATTGACCTGGGCACCACTGGGAGGCTGCAGCTAATGGCTAGGCTGGCTGAAGGTAAAAAAAAAAAATTAATATAGGGGACCATCTTTTAAGTTGGTTCATAGATGCACTCCCTAAATATATCTGTGTTGTTTTAATAAGTCCTACTGATAAAACATGAGAGCATGAGCCTGTCTATTTTTACTTTAACCTTTCCCCAAGGCACTGGTCTGCAGATCCCTCCAGCTGCACAGCAGGCTCTTCAGATGAGCAACTCAATGGTGGCAATGGCAGCAGCTACAGGTATTTAGTAATTACATTAACTATTAATGCTTTTAATAATAATTCTTTGATGTTTACCTTTTTTTTTTTTTTTTAAGCGGCTATGAATCCTGGATTAAGTTTCAATATAAATGTGCCCACAAATCAACCTCTCAATCTACCATCTCAGCCAATTGCCACACACTGCTTCCAGCTGTCCAACATGTTTGATCCAAATTCGTAAGTGACCTCAGCACCATTTTAAAGACTGTGTATTGCCACTTATGTATTGTCTTGCATTTAATATATTCATGTTGTCCTATTATAATAGGGAGAATGATCATGGATGGGATGTTGAAATCCAAGATGATGTAATTGAAGAATGTAACAAACACGGTGGAGTGATTCATATATATGTGGACAAGAAATCTGCTGAGGTATATGGTTTTGTGGTTTTATGAAAGTACAAGAATATATTTTTTGCAGTTGAAATAAGCAGTGTTGACTTAAAGTTCATGTGTAAGATAATGTTCCGTATTTCCTTGTTATACCTTATACGTGGGGAAAAATTAGGGCACCCCCACATTTATATCTAATTATTCTTTTACAATGCCAAAAATTTGATTCGGGTGCAAATGATTATAACATAACTGCAGGGTATTTTAGAGGATCTCTCCGTTAATTAAAACACCGAGATTTTATTTGGTTTGTTCTTGATTGTTCAAGCGAAAGTCTGGAAAGAAGTATAAAAAAAAATCTCCAAACAATTTTAAATAACCAGTCCGGGTGTTCAGAAAATAATTTATGCATGCAGATCAATTAAAACAACTGTCAACAGATGGAACGATGTAGGGTGTTCTAATTCTTTCGTCAGTAGTAATTTAAATTTGATTTAAAGTGATTGTTATTGCTAAGGTAATGAAATTATGTAATTTTTATCTGTAGATATAATTTGGAAGATCAAATATTGAGACATCTCTGGGCAACTAAAACATTAGTTTGGATAACAAATTGAAGTTTTCCCTTGCCTAGTGGTCTAGCCAAGGAATTTCTGATTACAGAAAATTCAAAACCATGTTTGAGTCTGGTTCAATATTTGATGTACTGTTCCAGTAGTCTAATATACTACACTGATCGGCCATAACATTATGTTCACTGAAAAAAAAAAAATGGGCAAGTGTAAGGCTTTGTGTGACTTAGGTCAGAGCAACTCAAAATCAGCAGCTCTTGTGGGATGTTGCAGTAGTCAGGACCTAACAACGTAGTCCATGAAAGGAAAACCAATCAACTATTAACAGGTTCATGGGTGGTCAAGGCTAACTGATGCCTGTGAGGAGCGAAGGCTAACGCGTGTAGTCCACTTTAGGTCCTGACATTTATGTGAATGTAACTTTTTGACACAACTACCTAAACATTTCTGCTGGCAAAATACACCCCTTCATGGAAACGATATTCCCTGGTGGCATTGAACTCTTTTAGCAGGATAGTGTGCAGTCACCCTGCAACAATGTTTCAAGAATGGTTTGAGGAACATAAAGAATTTGAGGTGTAGACTTGGCCTTCAAAATTTTACAGGTCTCAAGCAGTCCCAGGTTATAGGTCTTAAAGGAATTGTTACAGACAACTTGGTGCCAGATACCTCCACATACTTTGAGAGGCCTAGCGGAGTCCATGCCTTGATGCAATATTTTGGTAGCTCAAGGATGACCTACTCAATATTAGGCAAATTATAATGATTTTATGGCTGATCAGTGTATGTAATGAAATGTTTTAAGTATTTTAAGCAGTAATGGACGTCTCCACCCCCTTCAATTTGCCATATCTTGAGCAGTATTGTCTGAAGTAGTTATGTCTATTTTCTGTGTTAATGTATCATGCTAGATATCAAAAATTGATGCAAGTCTGTTAGAAAGGTAATAAAAAGCAGCAAAAAAAAAGTCGAAGGTAAACAGAAATAACTTATTATTATTATTTTTTTTTATATATAAATAGGGAAATGTATATGTGAAGTGCCCAAGCATCCCTGCTGCAATGGCTGCGGTTAGTGCATTACATGGACGCTGGTTTGGAGGTAAATGATTCAAATCCAGTGCTGAATCTACTTAAAGCATACTTTTTAAGCTGTTTTAGCAATGTTTTGATTTTAGAGTCTAAATAACCATCTGGATTTTACATATTACAACTTCATGTGGTTCTTTTCGCAGGTAAAATGATCAAAGCAGCATATGTTCCTCTGCCAACTTACCACAATCTTTTCCCTGAGTCAGTGCAAGCTACACAACTTCTTATGCCTACTCGCCGGTGATCCCTGGAGCACCCAGTTTTTTCGGCCTTTCTCTTTTTAATAATTTTGGCAAAAATATTAAATTTCAAGCTTTGACATCTTTGTGTACGGTCATGCCCTTACATCACTTGGGCATTTAAAAGGTTTGTGGTAGTTTTGTATGTACAGCCTTTTTTTTTTTTCGTTTCTTTTTTTGGGGGGAGGGGGGCTTTTGACCCCCTTATTGTTTATACACTTTCAGGGTTTTTTTTTTTTTTTCTTCCATACATTGTCTTTGTGATTGGCATGAGTTCCACTAGAAGACATGTACAGTTAGCCACAAAAACCACAACTTTTAAAAAAAATAAATAAAAATATCCTGTAGCTTTGGTTAAGTATCTACATACAGTGTTTTGGGCTCTATGAGCTGAAGGAAAATTAAAAAGACTGATGATAATCCTGTGTTCATGGAGACTTATGGGTTTTGATGCATTGTGTTTTTCTAAATAATACTTGATTTTGTAAAGTCCTTGAACAGTTCATTTCAAATAAAGCCATGATGCTGGTTTGTCATGTTTTAGGTGAGAAGTTAAATTAATTGTTTTTATAATAAAAAAAGGAAATAGCCCGTAACCATTTTTACCATTATTTATGGTGTTAATGCTAGCTCAAGATCGTATTTAAAAGCCCTTTCTTTCCAAAGCAGTGTTACTTTTTTCCTTGTAGTTGGAGTAGAACAAATAAGGATCAATTAACATTGCACCTCGTCATCCTCCACAAGTGCTAGAAGTGTTTTGAGGACGATTGCACATAATCGAAAACTGAAAACCTTGTTGCCTGTGGATTCACTGGGTGTCTATTTCCAGCATATTTCGCACAGTTGTGTATTACATGTGGTAAACATTTTGCCGTTATGATGCAACTAATTTATTTATTTATTTTGCCTCTGGAAAGCCAAATTGTTTAACATGGTTTGTACTTGGAGAATCTTCCATGAATGCTGAAACCTGACTGAGACCAGGACCGTTGGTGTTTTTATTCCCTCAAACAATTCTCCACAGAAGAAGATAGATACAAGCACATCAGTGATTATGAATGAGAGTCTTTAGGCTTGCATGCAAATAAGTCCATAGATTTGAAAGTCTCTTCAGGTGTTTCTCTTCTGTGACTTGTGCTTTGCCATTTTGCATCATATTGCAGTATAAAGTGTATTGCGAGTGCAAATGTGTTTTGAGAATTTGGAGGGGACAGTGGTCGATGTTTCTGCTACTTTCATCGGCCACTATATATGGCCACAGTTTTGTCCCTCTAACCCAGTGTTTGGCAACAGATTTGCCAACAAATACAGTGTTGCCAACTTAGTGACTATCGCTAGATTTTATGACACCTTTATGGACTTCAAAAAAGTGACTAGCAGAGGAGTACAAATGCCTACTTGTTTACAGAGCTTCATGTTTATTTTTGTTCACTCTTTAACTTGACTATTGAATTTTTTTCATATAGATCAAACAACTATAATATAAAACAAACGTTAAATAGCATTTATTGCATTATGTTATTTGTTTATTTTGGTCCATCCATGTGCCCCACTATTCTTACATTTACGCTTTTCTTATCTGCACCCAACCCAATCTGATAGGACAAACAACCCGCCGTGCTCTAATATGAGCAAATCAAAGAAGCAAGGGCTCTCTCCTTTCAGAAGAGGAATGATATATGAAATACAGTAAATAAATAAAAAAGTAAAAGTTGCTCAGAAATTCTGACAAAAATCGTAAGAGATTGATCATGCTTGTATTGCAGCCAATGAAACAGGGAACATTTGACAGGAAGAGGGAAGAATGGATTCAATTAAACTCCCAAAAATTCTGGAAGAAAACATAAAACCATCTGTAAAAAAGCTGAAGTTGAAAAGAGGATGGCTTCCACAAATAGATAATGATCCTAAACACACGTCAAAATCCACGATGGACTACCTCAAGGGGCGCAAGCTCAAGGTTTTGTCATGGCCCTCCCAGTCTTCTGACCGAAATATCATTGAAAATCTGTGCATAGACCTCAAAAGAGCAGTGCATGCAAGATGGCCAAGGAACATCACCCCTTAAACAAGAACTGAAAGAGTCTTGGCTGGCTCCAAAAAGCATTTACAAGGAGTGATACTTGCTAAAGGGGGTGCTACTACTGTAGGTATTCAGGGTGCCCAAACTTTTGCTGCGGGCACTTTTTTTTTATCTGTTCTTTAAAAAATGTAAAACATGAAAATAAATACAATTATTTTGTTTAAAATATAAAGGGAAAGTGTCATATGTAATTTTATGGCTTTTCGAAATGATTTCATCTTCCACTTGCTTAACTGATTACACTAACAGAAATTTAGACCAGGGGTGCTAGAGACACACAGTCCTGCAGATTTCAGCCCCAACCCTGAAAAAGAAAAACTCACCTGCCTGTAGCCTTAGTAATCCTGAAAACCTTGATTAACTTGTTGTTTGATTAGAGTTAGAGCTGAATTCTGCAGTAATACTGCTCTCTAGGACTGATCTTGCCTCCCACTAGTGTGTGAATGAGCATGTGTGCCTCGTGCCCTGGAATATCTGAGATAAGTTTCATGGGATATCTTGTATACAAGTAACTTAGCTTCACATCCTAGCGCTAAGAGAAAAGTCAGCTACCCTTCTGAGAAAACCCATTTTGGCTGCTTGTATTCGTGATCTTGTCCTTTCGGTCATAATCCAATGCTCACGATTGATAGGTGAGGGTTGGAACGAAGTTCGACCGGTAGATTGAGAGCTTCGCCTTTTGGCTAAATTCTCTTGTCGTTACAATGGTGCGGTGGGGTAACGACTCGCTCCCTACCTGGAGTAGACAATCCATCGGTGCTGAGCACCATGGCCACAGATTTCAAGGTGCCGATCCTCATCCCTGCTGTTTCACACTCAGCTGCAAACCGATCCAGCAAGCGCTGCAGGTCACAGACTGCTGATGACATCAGGACCACATCATCTGCAAAAAGCAGCGATGCAATCCTTTGCCCACCAAACTGTAGTGCCATTACTGACAATATATCAGTGGTTACAAAGAAAAAGCTCAAAAGTCAACCATCAGCTGGGAAATTGATGCTCACATTTTTGGGGGATTCTCAAGGGCTAGTATTGTAACATTTTGGGAAAAGCGTTCAACAACCAACAGTGCTCATTACAGTGAGATGCTTATTGAAGAGCTGAAGCCTAAACTTTGGCTGAAATGCAGAAAACTGCTATCCAAGGACGTTGTGATCTTCCACCACTCTGTCAGCACTCAGCAAAGACTTCATTTTGAGGTGTTAAAGCATCCTCCCTATAGTTCCGATCTTGCTCCATTGGACTTTCACCTGTATTGTCACATGAATCAGGAAGATGATGATGATGAAGTAGAAGCGAAGACAGTGGTGCATTCATAGCTTGCAGCTCAGCCGAAAACATTTTTTGTGAGGGAATACAAACGCTTGTTTGAAGGAGATTAACTCAGTCAACAAAGTTGGGGTGGCGTTCTTTGTTCTTTGTTAAATTTTGGAAAAGGATCAGTTGATATAGAGAGAATGCTAGCGATACTTTTACAGTGACAGAATGTAACAAAACCATGGGAGACAAGTGCATCACTAACCAGCAACCAAAGACAAGTTTTCAATGTTAATGGACAATAAAGTACATAATTTTTGTTTACTGATCATATTTTATATGAAAATAAGCTTTTTTTGGTGAGTGCATTTGTTAAACTGTTTTCTTTTTTTATTGATTGATTTTTTTTATTATTATTTTTTTTTTATGGATCCATTTCCAGACATCTGGACATCATTGCTGTGTGAAGAGAGATTACCAGTAGGACTCTCAGATAAATAAGGTTAAAAAAAAAAGGGGGACAACAATGGATGTAGGAAAAGAGAAATGTAATGCTTAATCTCCTTTCCCCCCGAGGAGCAGTGAGATCTAATGAACATATATTTTCAGTGGTATGCTATCAATGCAAACCCTCCCCCCAGCACTGATGAACTCTGGCCACAGGAGCTCTTTCTTTTCACGATGAGATTCGTTTGTGCACACTTTGCCACACTTACTGGAATTGAAGTTCTTACCAGAATTAGAGATTACTGCTTTTAGCTTTGTAGGCAAGCAGGAAGCCGGTGCAGGGAGCGGAGAAGTGTGGTGGTGTGGGAAAATGCAGGAAGGTTGAAGACGAGACGTGCAGCTGCATACTGGATCAGCAGCAGAGGACGAATGGTGGACAGAGGCAGACCTGCCAGGTAATTTTGATGTATCTAGTAGTCACATTTGCCTTAAAGTGTGTGACACAAACACCAGTCTGTTTACAACGCTGGCTCTAAAGCAGCATGATTACATGCTACACCATTTCCCTTTTTTTCCATTTCAGTTTATGCTTTTTTTTTCATCCAATTGGTGACCACATTTGTTATGTCTTGTCATTTCCTGCTTTTTGTGTGTAGGAAGTTTTTTTCCGAAGTGGCAGCGGTTTTACAATGGAAAAAAAATCTTACGAAGTAAATGAACCTATACTGTAAATGAAACCAGTACACACTAAAAAAAATCTGGGTTGTTTTTACTACCCAAACGCTGGGTTGCCTCTGTTGGGTAATTTTTCTGGGTAATTTACAGGGAATTGGGTACTTTTTGTTTAACTCAGCTTGCTGGGTTGGAGTTGGGTTAGCTAGTGACAGCTAACATCACAGACAAGATTGCCCCTCCCCCGAAGTTCACCAGTGTATTCAGTGGCTGTGTCAACTGTCTTTTTTTTTTTTTTGGAGCTGCTGGAAAAAAAACGTTAAATACAAGGTCTGTATACACACTTTCACTCACCTATGACTGAATTTGTTCACTGTATGTAACATTTATTACTGTTACCGTGCTGCACTCAAACTTTCAGCCTGGTCTGTGCTATAGCATGCTAGTTTCCCTGACAATGGCTGCTAGTTAGCCAAACCAAAGAACCACACCTGTTTATGAAAGAAACTGCAAAAATATCTGAGTTTTTTAGCTTTCTTTGTAGAATGCTTGCAGGTTGTATGAAGATGGTGATGAATGAAAGCTGTTAACTACTGTTAACTGTAGTGCCAGCATGACGATAGCATTTAGCTAGGTTGCTAGCATTAGCAACCAGATTAACATTAGAACTTTATTAATCTCAGTACTTGAGACTTACAAAACACTAATCTTCTTACAAATATGCATACTAGCCAACCCTCTCAATTTTTTCATAAACTTTTACTTTCTTTCATTTCTTTCTCTCTAAGGTTGGAACCAACACAGTGGAATATCTCCAGCAGGCTGAAGTGTCGAGGCCGTACCCCTACATCCTGATGTTGGGAGATAATGACCAGCACTGCTCTCAGGCATTAGTTCTTCTGAGTAATGTATCGCACTGATGTCACTTTTGAACTTGTTTTGTATTATTTTATCTTGTATTTTAGAAAAATAAATATTTTTTCTATGATTTGTACCTGTAATTTTTTTGTGTAATAGACCAGTATATCAAAGTAATTTAACTGTTTAAACTGTTTTACCAATAGACATGAAAAACATAAAAATAATAATAACCTATTTGTGAGGTAGAATCCAGTTAATAGAATGGGTAGAGGAGAATAGTTCTGGGTAGAATATTTGACCAATTTATGTGGTAGAATTAACGCAGCATTATAGTTAAATATGACCTAGCATTTGGACTGAATATTTTACCCATCTTGCTGGGTTAAACCAGCATGTAGTTGGTCCAATATTTACCCAGCAGCTGGGTTAAAAACCCAGTGTTTTTTTTTTTTTTTTTAACCCAGTGTGACCTTGTATTTAACGTTTTGTTTCCAACACAGTGGAATATAGTGTTTTTTAGGGTGTAAATGAACCCTATATGGAATAACTGAAAACTTAAAACTGTAAATGGAAACACATAACTATGCCATGAAAAATATTACAGTAATTTACTAGCATTCATTACTGGGAACACATTAGGCAGAGAATCTGTCAGAAGAAATGGCAATAACTTTTAAATGAGAGCTAACAAATGACCACAACATGCTATATAAAAACATACAAGTAAATCATATTCATATGTTGAAAATATGTGTCAAATTTGTGTAATTCATTCAGGTTTCACTTCACATTTAACCCATCTGTATTGCATTTGTGTAAACCTAGCAAGCCAGCTCATTCCTGAGGCAGATGAAAAATGTGTCTGCTGTGCACAGCGGCGATGAAAAAAAGGGAGCTTTTCTGGGCTTTGGATTTTTTTTTTTTTTTTTTACAAAGATCAAAACTATGGTAGGACTCCATGGTACTATTGTGTGTTTATGATACTCTGTAAAGATGGGATTCACCAGTCACCACCCGATATGATATTATCTAGTATTGCTAGTGATGGACGTGTGCCTAAATCTTTTATCGCCCCTTGCTTACTCCATAGGCTCACTAGGTAGGCGGCCTCTCATTCTGCAGTTGTGTGAAGGGCCAGGGCCGCTATAGTGGGTACGGTCGGTGGATTATCATTGTTAATGGATTTAGGGCTTCTCCACTCTATACAAATGTGCTTAGCTCAGGATCCGGTGGTTTAAAACTTAGAGTTGCGCGGTGGCCATTTAAAATGCGAAAAATGACATGAGAGTGGGGTGATATGATGCGCACAAGGGATTTCAAAGGCAAGAGCTATTTGATCACCGCTTGAAGAACAGCTGTGAAAGGTCTGAAAAAGCTCCCATGCCATTTTTACTTTCGCCTAGAGCCAACTGTCATGATTCTGTGCTCCATGTTAAGACCTTCGTTTCCAGGTGGAAAAGCTGCCCAGTCACCGGATGTCACATTGGACTTCCGTCTGTGGCCACACCCAAGGAGAGCTGAGAAGGGCCGGTTGGCCAAGACAGCAAAATGAGCCACTTCAAGGAGCATGCAAGAGCTGCTGCCCATGTGGGCCATCTCCACCACTCTGCCCGCAGTAGGGCAGTAGATGAGCAGGCTGACACAAACCTTTGCATTTTCATTGAGATAAGACTTGATTCAGGTAGTTGGTATGTGGCCTAGATTGCTTTGAGAAATGAAAAAAAGATGGTCTAGGACTTGTGTCCCAAAGGCTGCCATAAATAGGGATTTGACATTTTCCTGGCCATGCATCAATAACGTATTACTTTTCTAATGGGAATTATGATGACCAAACACAAAGACTTATGACTAAGTAATTCTTGCCTGCTAACTTGTTGTATATTTTGTATATTTATTAACAAATATCTTATTATACTATATTATGTATGTTGAAACCTGCCCACAAAATACCTACACAATTTTAAAAATATGCCATCAAGGGTTCTCTTGCTGTAGTTTAGTTTGCAATTTAATGTTTTTGAAGGCTTATACTTGTCATCTTAAAGAGAGATGCCAAGACGTAGGGCACCACAGGACACCACATAAAACATTTAGGGTTCCCTGGGGATAAATTGAAGGCCCATTTGGGCTATTTTTAGGACACACAGTGAGTGAAAGCTTGATTGATTGAGGGTTTGAGGAGCCCTAAAATAAAGATCTTTTTCAGGATCTGCTAGGGTACAAGGAGTGTTCTTAAACCATCTTGACACCATGATGGACTTTATACACAGTCTGGAGCCCTGACCTTGACCCCTGTTATCTGTCCAACTACATCAATATCACATGAACCCTTTATCTACAAGATCCTAGAAAAGACTGTAGCACAGCAGGTAATCTCATACCAACAAAGGGATAACATTCAAGAAATGTATAATTCCTCCTCGGAAACTATTTGTGATGAGTGCATCATAAATAAAGGTGTGGCATAAACTCATCAAAGATGGTCGAGAATCGGTTAAAAGAATGAATTAGTCCAGAATTAAGCAGCCAGAGTCCTTACTAGAATTTGAGAAAAAAAAACATTACTCCTATCCTATCCACACTGCACTGGCTCTTTGTAAAATTTAAGTAAAAAAAATATATATATACTTTTAAGGTGCTAAAAGGTGGGACGGAGGTGCTTGTTGGTACCTCATATTATGAAAACCACAGCACCGGGCAGACCTTTTCTAACAAAGATTTGTTTCATAAAATTTATGAAATAGCTTTCAATTAATGTCTTGGATTCAGACACAGTCTCAGTGTTTAATTTTAGACTGAAAACATTTATTTAGCCGAGCTTTTTAAACTTAGGTAAAGATAGATCTGAGGGACTCAAAGACGTAGAGATTTATGGTCAACTGGTATGGTTGGAGGCTGTCTTCCTCCACTCTCCTTAATCAGTCAGGTTTGGTGAAGTGACTGGTTGCCTTACTTCCAGGAAGCCCCCATGTGTGTGTTTCCTTCTGACTCTCGCATTTGGATATGCTGTCAAATTTAGTCCTGCTGCAGTCCCTGTTTGCACTCTGCATAAAATGTATACACTAAACTTACAATATGTGACTATGAGTATACCTGACTGTTCTCTCTCTGTCTCTTTCTCTTTCTCTCTATTTTTCTCTAGCTATATATGGCACTCCTGAGTTACCAGTGAGCCCTTCTCCCCTTCAGACCTGTCTGACAGATAGAGTGCTTGCTTCTAGAGCGCATCTGAAGGCCGCTGAGGCTGCCGGGGATTCCCCCATGTTGTCTGTTTGAGGTACATGTGGTGAGTAAGGATGGTTCCACTGGTGGTTAATGCTGATTATCAATTGTATACCAGTAAACTGGTGACAGGATCATGTCACCCAAAGCTGACCCATGCCTGCAGGGACCAAAGTCCCACAGAAAAGACCATACAACTTGAAGGTCATGCAACTTTCTTGATACCACCGCTGTGTGTGTATATAAAATAAATAAAAATATATAAAATTCTAATCGATCTTTTTTTGTGGTCCTTTATTGTCTTATAAAGCCATATGATTAAATAACAACCATTTTGTTCTATTTCACTGATTTAAGTTCCAGTTCTTTACATAAATGTAATGTTTTTTAATAGTTTACAAACATCTAGAATAATAGTTAAGCATAGTGTAAGGATATATTCCAGGCATAAAACATTAACAAATTATGGTACACACTAGATTTAAGTCTATAATTTTTAAACATAAATTGAAGCCTTATGTAGATGTTTTGGTAAAGGATGAAGGTTCAGTGCTAAAAAAAACAGCTCTGCAATGATGTGCATCAAGCCAGGGTTTACCGGGCTAATCAGATTTTGTTTATGTTACCTGTACGCCACTTCAGTATAGCCTATACTTCCAGTTTTTTCTTCATTTGTAACTTGTAAAGAATCTGGTAGCCATCATCCCAAGCATAGACGAGCTGGTCCAAGGGACTGTATTTTAGGCTTGAATGGGTGCCATAACGCTTTGGAAAATACACTGTAGGAGCATCATCGTTGGTTACCATATCACTCACATCAAAAACACACTGAATACGGGAGCGACTAGGAAGCTTGGAGTTGTAGACTACATAGACTGTACCGCACACTACAAAAGCTGCCTCTGCATTTTCCCTTGGGCAAGGTGTATCCCACATTTGTTCGACGGCCAGGGTTTTTGGGTCCACTTTGGCTAATGAGACATGTTTCTCATTATTCTTTGTAGCATAAATGGCCCACAAACCTTCTTCATCTACAGCCAAGTCAATGTAGGTCTCAGAATTGAGAGTGTAGACTGGGATCTGGTTTTCCACTGGGAAGACAGCACTGCTCTTGACAGACCCTTTCTGTAGGTCAAACTTCACCAGCCTTATTTCGTCACTGGCCTTTACATAATATAGATGGTTGTTGTAGACAGCATGACCCATACCTTGCCAAGTGGAGGGTAGTTGGACAGTTTTGCCTTCTGTGATGCCTAAGGAAGAGGTCAACTCCCGCACAGAACTGAACTCATAGAGTTTGTTGTCCCCTGTACTGTTAAAGAGGTAGACCTTCCCATTGGAGACACCCATATCTTTTGTCCACATGCCTTTAGTGCCACCAACCCGTTTGAGAATCTTCATGCCCTTAATGCTTGAGACCATGTCACTGCAGTCTTTAAAGACAATAAAGATTACATAATAGTTAATTCATTCAAGAATATAAAAAACAGTTAGTACATGACAGAATAACAGAGTTGTAGGTAAGACATGGAAGTCATTGGAATCAATGGCAATAATAAAAACATCAAACTGATGTCTTGAAAAAGGAATGGGTATTCCAACATGTGGGAACTCCTTTTTTGGACATTCATTGATCATATTAGAGAAAGATAAGTACAGTTAGGGCCATAAGTATTTGGGCAAACCTTTATTTTTGCATCAGTAGACCACCACAGTGGATAAAATTGATGAAAGATCTTGATCAAAGTGTAGGCTTTAAAAATAAGGGGTTTAAAAAAATTCTAACTCTATTAAAAGTATTGAATTCTCATTTGGTACAGTGCCCTGCAAAAGTATTCAGTGCAATTAAAAGTACAATTTGCACATAGTACAGCTGCAATCCTTTTGGGGTATGTCTCTACCAGCGTGGCACATATAGAGAGTGAAACTTTTCCCCATTCCTCTGTGCAAAATAGTTCAAGCTCAGTCAGATTGCATGGAGAGCATCTGTGAGCAGAAAATCTTCAAGCAACAGATTCACAATTGATTTAGGTCTGGACTTTGACTGAGTCATTCTAACACATGAATATGCTTCGATCTGTACCATTTCATTGTAGCTCTTGCTGTATGTTTAGGGTTGATGTCCTGCTGGAAGGTGAACCTCCACCCCAGTCTCAAGTCATTTGCAGACTCTAACAGGTTTTCTTCTAAGATTGCAATGTATTTGGCTCCATCTATCTTCCCATGAACTCTGGCCAGCTTCCCTGTCCCTGCTGAAGAAAAACATTCCAACAATATGATGCTACCACCACCATGCACAGTGATAGTTTTTGCCAATAAAAAATAGGTTTTGGTCTCATCTGACCAGAGCACCTTCTCCCACATGTGTCCCCCATATGGTTTGTCACAAACTGGAAACAGAACTTCTTATGGCATTCTTTCAACAACGGGTTTCTTTTCCATAAAGGCCAGATTTGTGGAGTGCACAACTAACAGGTGTCCTGTGGACAGATTCTCCCAGCTTGTCCAGAATTACCTTTAGCCTCTTGACTGCTTCTCTGATTAATGCTCTCCTTGCCTGGCTTGTCAGTTTAGGTGGACACCATGCAGTATCTTGATAGGTTTGCAGTTGTGCCATATTCTTTCCATTTTCGGATGATGGATTAAACAGTGCTCTGTGAGCTGTTCAAAGCCAGGGATATTTTTTCATAACCTAACCCTGCTTTAAACTCCTCCACAACTTTATCCCTGACTTGTCTGGTGTGTTCCTTGGGCTTCTCTAGCAAACCTCTGAGGGCTTCACGGAACAGGTGTATTTATACTGATATTAAATTACACACAGGTGGACTCTATTTACTAATTAGTTGACTTCTGAAGGCAATTGGTTCCACTGGATTTCCAGTGGGCTGAATACAAATGCACATCAGGGGGCCTCCGAGTGGCGCAGTGGTTAAAGCGCTCGCCCTATCATCCGGAGATCGCTAGTTCGGGTGGTGCTGTAACCTCTCGCAGCCGGAGGTCTAGAGAGAGCTGATTGGCCGAGCTCTCTCAGAGGGGAGGGATGAGAGGTACTTAGTGCTCCCACATTAATCACGGCTCTACAGCCAGTCAGGGGCGTCTGTGAGCTCGCGCAACGGAGGGAGTGGATAGCGCTGTCCTCCGAGTGTGTTACGCCGCCCCCAACGGTGCGCGAGAAAAGATGCGGTCGGCTGGCGTCACGTGGTTCGGAGGAAACACGTGATAGTCTTCGGCCCTCCCGGCATGTGGGAGCCCCCTAGTGACGGGGAGGAATTGGACACGACTAAATTAGGGAGAAAATCGGGGAAAAAATCCAAAAAAAAAAAAAAAAAAAATGCACATCAGACTTTTCACATATTTTCCTTCCACTTCACAATTACACACGTGGACAAAAGTGTTGGTACCCTTCGGTCAATGAAAGAAAAACTCACAATGGTCACATAAATAACTTTAATCTGACAAAAGTAATAATTTAAAAAAATTCTATGAATGTTAACCAATGAAAGTCAGACATTGCTTTTCAACCATGCTTCAACAGAATTATTTTAAAAACTAAACTCAACAGGCCAACACGCCAACAGGCCTGGACAAAAATGATGGTACCCCTAGAAAATACTGAAAATAATGTGACCAAAGGGACAAGGTGTGTCCACTAATTAGTATCACAGGTGTCTACAATCTATAATCAGTCAGTGGGCCTATATATAGGGCTCCAGGTAGTCACTGTGTTGTTTGGTGACATGGTATGTACCACACTCAACATGGACCAGAGGAAGCGAAGGAAAGAGTTGTCTCAGGAGATTCGAAAGATAATTATAGACAAGCATGTTAAAGGTAAAGGCTATAAGACCATCTCCAAGCAGCTAGATGTTCCTGTGACTACAGTTGCACATATTGTTCAGAAATTTAAGATCCATGGGACTGTAGCCAACCTCCCTGGACGTGCCCGCAGGAGGAAAATTGATGACAAATCAAAGAGACGGATAATCCGAATGGTAACAAAAAAGCCCAGAAAGACTTCTAAAGAGATCCAAGGTGAACTTCATGCTCAAGGAACATCAGTGTCAGATCGCACCATCCGTCGTTATTTGAGCCAAAGTGGACTACATGGGAGACGACCAAGGAGGACACCATTGTTGAAAACAAATCATAAAAAAGCCAGACTGGAATATGCCAAACTACATGTTGACAAGCCACAAAGCTTCTGGGAGAATGTCCTATGGACAGATGAGACAAAAATGGAACTTTTGCCAAGGCACATCAGCTCTATGTTCACAGACGGAAAAATTAAGCATATGAAGAAAAGAACACTGTCCCTACTGTGAAACATGGAGGAGGCTCTGTTATGTTCTGGGGCTGCTTTGCTGCATGTGGCACAGGGTGTCTTGAATCTGTGCAGGGTACAATGAAATCTCAAGACTATCAAGGGATTCTAGAGAGAAATGTGCTGGCCAGTGTCAGAAAGCTGGGTCTCAGTCGCAGGTCATGGGTCTTGCAGCAGGACAATGACCCAAAACACACAGCAAAAAACACCCAAGAATGGCTAAGAGGAAAACATTGGACTATTCTAAAGTGGCCTTCTATGAGCCCTGACCTCAATCCTATTGAGCATCTTTGGAAGGAGCTGAAACATGCTGTCTGGAAAAGGCGCCGTTCAAACCAGAAACAACTGGAGCAGCTTGCTCATGAGGAGTGGGCCAAAATACCTGCAGAGAGGTGCAGAAGTCTCATTGACAGTTACAGGAATCGTTTGATTGCAGTGATTGCCTCAAAATGTTGTGCAACAAACTATTAAGTTAGGGGTACCATCATTTTTGTCCAGGCCTGTTCCATGAGTTCATTTTTTAAAATAATTCCGTTGAAGCATGGTTGAAAAGCAATGTCTGACTTTCATTGGTTAACATTCATAGAATTCTTATTTATTATTACTTTTGTCAGATTAAAGTTATTTCTGTGACCATTGTGAGTTTTTCTTTCATTGACCGAAGGGTACCAACAATTTTGTCCACGTGTGTATGTGCCACTTTGTGTTGGTCTACCACATAAAATTGCAATAAAACACATATACGTTTGTGGTTGTAATGTGAAAAAATGAATACTTTTGCAAGTCATTGTAGCTACTCATGTTCATTATGTAGTACAAAGAAGTGCCAACACAAATAAAGGGGGCTATGATTATGCTGAAAAAACAAATCTCGTCAGCGATGGGACAAATTTGGTCAAACCAACAATTAAAACGGTCATATAATATAACTTACCCTCCCTATTCAAATCCAGAGGAAGCCTAGCATTAAAGCCTATAGAGTGATTTTTGCATTGAATTCACGGCCATAGGGAGCAAAGTGATAACTTGAAATCTATTTTGCATCTTGCATATTGGAGGTCCAGGGTGTAATGTTTTGGGGGAAATCAATGATCAAATTATTTTTATTTATTTATTTTTTAATTAATAAATAGATTTTTTTATACAGTATGTGTAGTCCACTTGTACTGTTTATTAGTAAACTTTAAGTCTGTTTAAAGTACTATATGGTATGTAATGGTATAATATTATAATACTATAATATATAATTATAATAATACAATGGTATATTTGGACTATAAAAATTAGGCCTAAATAGATACCTAGTGTTATACTTTAAAGAACAAAAATATGTAAATAGTAAACTACAAGCATGATATTAAAAGGTTGTTTAAAGTTACTATTAAGATGAGTGAAATGTAAGATGAGTAATAGAACACATCAAGATGGTTTTTGGAATTTTTGTCTGTCTGTTTGTGCACACTTCACATAAAAACTACTGAACGAATTTAATGTATTTTTCAGAGACGTATTTGTCCGAGCTTGAGGTAACATATAGGCTTTGTTCCATTGCAATTGACCCATGGAAAAAGAAGATATGCTAATTTGAAATTTAAATGGAAAACACCCTTATATCATAAAAGATTATTGTGGTTTGCTGGAATCCCAAAGCCTTAGAAATGGCTTTGTAACCCTTTAGAATTATACATGTCAATTACTTAGTTTCTCATCTTCTTCTTTAGGTTGTGTTGCTTTTTGAGACCTTTTAGTGTGTTTCACTTTGTCAGACAGGTTCTATTCAAGTGATTTCTTGATTCAACAGGTCTGGTAGCAGTCAGGCCTGGGTGTTTTCATTGGGCCAGATAGGTTTGGACAGCTTCTTTCCCTTGCTAAATGAAATCATCAATTAAAAACTGCATTTTGTATTTACTCTGGTTATCTAATATTAATATTTGTTTTATGATCTCAATCATTTATGTGTGACAAATATACAAAGAAATAGTTAGCTAGGAGTAAAACCATCCAATTAAAATCACTGATTCCATGAAACACGGGTGTTCTTACCTGTGAGCTTGGCATATTTTGACTTGTTCTTCTCTTTTGCCACAGTCACCTGCTGCTCCACCAGCTTGTCATCCGCTTCCACACAGGGTTGTGCACCGTTCTGTGTCTCAAGATAGTCCATCTCACGCTCCACACGTTCAACACGGGTACCCACCGCATCCAGCTCACTCCTCAGTGCCTCTTTGTTCTTGTCCAGGCCTTCCAGCTGTGCTATAATCTGCTGCTTGAGCTCCCGTAGTTCTGAAGTGTAGCGGCTTGTCTGCTCATGCCACAAGGTTATACGATCCTTCCCAGGAAAAATGTCGTTAGTCACAAATTTTAACTTGGCATATATAGAGCATTTCAACTATTGCCAAGTAAGTTCAAATATGCTAAATTAACTGCTTTTTGAGATCACTCCTTGATATAGCTTCTATAGTAATACGTTGAAACAGCAGAAAGTGAACATCTATGCTTGTTCATTCGTTTTGTAAAATATGTTTATAACATCTGAAAATTCATACTCTGTCCTCTACAGTTTTATCACATCACAAAATAATGTTTTTCATTTAATTTCTTCTGAGTTATTGGGAAAAAATACATTAGAATTTTCCGAGCATAAATGCAAAGTCAGCATGAACAGGCAATTTCTTGAAAATGGAAAGACATGCAGACTTGTGAAAAGAGTAGAGAAAGAAGGAGGTGGATTATGAAATTTTACAGTATGATTCCATGTCTGCATGGAACTCCATGTATTAGGGAAATCAGGCAGAAGCAAACAAAGAGCAATACTTTAATATCATTTAAGTGCCAGGAACAACAAACGTTTGCTCTGCTATCACTGCAAATACTATTACGAAACTACTAAAAGGGGGATGGTCAAAAATTCAGTTTGCAGTCACAAAAACTCACGCACGCGCATCTGGAAATGGCTTTAACTGCATCTGATTCCAGTTCAAACCAACCTCCTTGGAGTTTTGGATGTGCTGATGTGGCTGGGAGCACAGGCAACTTACCTCAATGGCGAGCAGTCTTCTCTCTAAATAGTCCATTAAGGTCTGTTGCTGTGCTGTAGCCAGCCCACCAAGTAAAATAACAAGGAATTTAAGAACTCTTATCATGATTGAAGAAGCTAGTTCATCCGTTGTGAGCGCACAGAGTAGGAGAAAGTCCTCACACAGAGTGCTCACTTCGACTGGAATGTTTTGACAAGCCAAACAGGAGGAGCCTGCAACATCTGGAACTGCCATAGCTTTTCTTACTTAACTGTTCTTCACTCTCCTTTTCTGGAATTATCAATGTCCAAACTAATACTTTATATAGAAATTTCTTTTTTTTATTTTTATTTTTTAAATGAAATGTTTAGTAGCTCATAGTATTAAACCCCAGGAAATACAGTAATAAACTATTTTCTATAGAGAGAAAACTTTAAAGGAAAATATTTTTTGTAAAGGTCAACTCATTTCCATTTCCGGAAACATAAGGCTAAATAAACCTAGCCTTTCCTTTATGGAAAACTGTACTGTACATGTATTTACATTTTTTAAATGGATGTAAAATGCACCCTTTTTTTCCCCCTTTTTTACAAAGAATTAAAACTGGAGGCTGTCAATACAGGTCAATACAAAAAATATTGTGCACACCATTAATGTTTTTACAATATTGTCATACAGCTGTAATTATGTTGGGCTGTGCACCCAAAACACCAAGACCATGCAAACTCCATGCACAGAGACCCCGAGGTAGTAATCGAGCCGGGGCCCCTAGAGGTGCCAGGCAACATTGCTAACCACTAAGCCACCATGCCAGCATGGTGCTTCTCTCATGTTGCACCTGTACAGCACAGTTGCACTGCAGTACGGTACTGTAGATACGGTACTTTTAATTGGGCTATTTAAGCACTGACAAATTATTCCTACTGAGTATGTATTGAGCATTTGTAAACAGTTATTAAAATGTGAAATAGGGTTAATAATGAAGGTTGTTTCATAAATTTAATGACTACATTTGTGCTTATTCAAACATAGTTTGATGAAAGAATTAAAGATATTTCATACAGATTAGTTTATATATCTATCAAACATGGCAGGAGCTGTGAAACAAAGAGAAAGGATGAGGGTGGTAAGGACACTTGGGCCTTGAAGAACCTGATTCCACCAGAATCGACCAGCTGCTTTTCCTGACGGGGAAATTCCCTAACAGCTGGTTCCGTGCATTTGTATGTGGGTGGTTGCATATGTGTATATGTGTGCATATACAGTATGTGAGGGAGGGAGAATATGTTTAGAATATGTTAGACTTGAAAATATTTTTAAATGCATGTGAACAAACAAACAACAACACTTCGAATTGATTAATGTATATTTTTTCCAAACTGTAAATTGTTATTCATTTATAATTTTTAATTTCTTCCATTACATAACATCTTGCCTTACTCACCCCTAGTGGCAGTCAAAGTGGCACCACACTTCGGGAAAGCCCATGCTTTAGACCATCCATTTGCTAAGGTTGTGTTGTATGTACATTTTTAACTTTAAACATATAATTTGAATTTTGTTTTGGTTTCAGAAAACCCAAAATAAATTCAAACTTGCACATCAAATCCCTGTTTTTTGTGTGCAAAAAAGTTCCACAGTTCCACTCTTCCACCAATCTATTCCTCCCAATAGTTTCCCTAATGAGCTACACTAATACAATTTGAAGTTACAATACTAAACAATCCAGTTTACAATTTTATTCATTCCCTAGAGCTGGGCAAAAGGCCCCATTCAAATTTTCCATTTAAATGATCCATAGATACATTAAGGGTTACTTAATAATATTAAAATCTATTATGGTTAATATTATGAATAAAGATTATTGTCTATCTTCGTTAAGAACAGTAGAATTATTCCTGCCTGTCTCACAGAAGACCAGAGTTTGACTCCCGATAAGAGACTCCCAGTCATCGGTAGTGCACAAGTCAGTGCATTCTCAAGGTGCTTTCACACTTCAGGCCCAAAATAGAGTGAATACCTTGTAATGTGGATCAGCATAACGCAATGTAAAAACTCTAACAAGATTAATATTGAATGGATTAATATTGTATTGTTGGATCAACTTTTTACAATGGAATTGTGTACATGAAAACTTTAAAGACATAGACTTGAGGTGAGCCAGCAATTTAATTTCACTGAGATGTAATCGCTTAGTTTTTATCATAAATAAAACCAACAAGAAGAAAATAAGAAAAGTTGTGGTAAGTCAGTATTACTTCAACAGAATTTTTCAGTTTTTAAAATGCAGGATATTCCAAAATATTAAGTTTTATGAACTTTAACATTTACATTACAGCATCATTTATCATATATTTAAAAAAAAAAAAACTTTCCCTAGCACAGCAAACCCAACAACTCCATCTGCTGGACCGATGCTCTCAAGCTCCTCTAGGGAAGTGAAAATGACCGCTTTGTGACACTTTCCCCTGAGTGTGTAGTGGTGTGTATTAACCCTAAGGTTTCATAAGACAACATATAAGTGAGTGTATAAAGCATCACAGAAGAAGCTGACCTCTAGATCTTAAATTAGAAGAAAAAAAAAATACATTTGTCCCATACATAATTTGATCACCTGCAGATTTCCTCTCACCAGGAAGCTCTTCTCAATTGTATGACATCTAACAACTGGGTACACTCTCAGAAGAAAGGTACAAAATTTGATCTTTTAGGGTACAAGTGGCCATTACTGGGGTGGTACCGTGACGGGTACAATTTTGTACCTCTACAGTAGGTAGGGGTACAAAATTGTACCTTCTACCTTTGTACCATTTGAAGGACAATTTTGTACCCCAAGGAACAAACCCAGGCACAATGAAGGTACAAAAGTGTACCTTTAAAAAAAAAAAAAAAAACACCCTCAGGGTACTGCCCCAGTCATTGTGATCTTTAAATAAATAAATAAATTCACATCTTGGCTAACATATCTGCACTTTTATTTTTAAATCGTTCTTTCATTACATCTCATTAAATTCATTAAATCTCACAACTGTGGTTGTTTCAAGAAAAAAATGACAAAATATGAAACAGTCATTTGAAAAATGAGAATATGTGTAGTTCTCCAAAGGCATTTGCCAACAGAACAGGTGAGGCATTTATGCAGATATTATTGTTAGAGGCTGATTACTCTGGTAATTGGGGAGCGGCTTGTCACCATCCACAGTAAGTTCCAAACCATACCGCTGAAGAAACATCAGGGTGCTCTTCAAATTAGATTGTTCTGAGGTAAATCTAAACTCCTCCAATTGTCCAGAACTTTACCTAGAGCTTCAGCAAACCTGATTCATATGGATTACATAAACTGAGAATATCTATAAATTTTTTTATGTTGGTTCATTTAAAAGTAGACTCTTTAAGCTTTCTATAGATATACATACGTGGACAAAATTGTTGGTACCCTTCGGTCAATGAAAGAAAAACTCACAATGGTCACATAAATAACTTTAATCTGACAAAAGTAATAATTAAAAAAAATTCTATGAATGTTAACCAATGAAAGTCAGACATTGCTTTTCAACCATGCTTCAACAGAATTATTTAAAAAAAAAAAACTCATGGAACAGGCCTGGGCAAAAATGATACCCCTAGAAAATACTAAAAATAATGTGACCAAAGGGACTGAGACCCAGCTTTCTGACACTGGCCAGCACATTTCTCTCTAGAATCCCTTGATAGTCTTGAGATTTCATTGTACCCTGCACAGATTCAAGACACCCTGTGCCAGATGCAGCAAAGCAGCCCCAGAACATAACAGAGCCTCCTCCATGTTTCACAGTAGGGACAGTGTTCTTTTCTTGATATGCTTCATTTTTCCGTCTGTGAACATAGAGCTGATGTGCCTTGGCAAAAGTTCCATTTTTGTCTCATCTGTCCATAGGACATTCTCCCAGAAGCTTTGTGGCTTGTCAACATGTAGTTTGGCATATTCCCGTCTCGATTTTTTATGATTTGTTTTCTAGGGGTACCACTTTAGTATTTTCTAGGGGTACCATCATTTTTGTCCAGGCCTGATTCATGAGTTAATTTTTTAAAAATAATTCTGTTGAAGCATGGTTGAAAAGCAATGTCTGACTTTCATTGGTTAACATTCATATAATTTTTTAAAATTATTACTTTTGTCAGATTAAAGTTATTTATGTGACCATTGTGAGTTTTTCTTTCATTGACCGAAGGGTACCAACAATTTTGTCCACGTGTGTATTGTACCTTTATAACTCATTTTGCGTACAAAATTGCACCTTGAGTACCAATTGACCTTTAAGGGTACTGGTATATGTTTTACATACTGGTATATGAACAACAGTGGGTTGGGTGAAGGATAACACTTGCTTGGTCAAAGATAACTGAAGTCACCCAACTGCATTATAAAACAACATAATGCCAATTGCACTTTTCTGTGCACATGAATTAAGATGCTCGCATGTCACTCATGCCACTGTTGCTCCCTGAGACTGATATGGCATTGCCTGTTTTTTTTTTGTTTGTTTTTTTTTTAAAGAAAATAATCATGACTATTACTTATAATACATATACACATGAACAAGAACACAACAAAATAAATAAAGCATTTTTTGAGGTTTGTAAATAAATTCTTTTTACTGTAGAGTTTGGTGAGGTAGTTGGAAAACAGTACATTTTCTAAAACTTGTTATTGCTGCAAGAACTCATTCACTGACGCCATCTGTATGTCACAACCAAATATTAAAGGTGTAATCAAGAATGAAAAGGATGCCCTAGACTAATGAACATATAACCACTCAATACAGCTTTTGAATATAAAAGCACTATACTAATACTACATGTACAGTATGTTGGTTTCCTGTTCACATTTTGCTTCTTTCTGTTGGTTGATGTCAAAAGTACTCATACCTGCTGGCTCATATCTGCACGATCATATGCATTGGCACTACTGCAACACAACTAACTGGTTAGATAGACCTAATAAAGTATTTGATGCATTCAGTCCTAATTTAATATAATATATTATATTTAATATAAGCCAGGATAAGCCTTTTCATCACAGAAATGTCACTAAGAAAGCCCACTTCATTAGGTACACTTTGCTAATACTGGTTTAGACCCACTTTTGCCCTTAGAACTGTCTTAACTCTTAATGGCATAGATTCAACAGGATGCTGGAAACATTACTTAGAAGGTTTGGTCCATAATGAATGATCTCCCATTCCACCACATCCCCCAAAGGTGCTCTATTGGATTGAGACCTTGTAACTGTGTAGGCCATTTGAGTACAGTGAACTCATTGTCATACAGTAAGAAAGAAGGTTGAGATTATTTTAGCTTTAAAGGGATAGACTTGGTCAGTAAAAATACTTTGGAGGTGGTGGCATTTACAGTATATGATGCACAGTTGATACTAAGTGGCTAAAAGTATACCAAGAAAATATACTTCACACCATTACACCACCACCACCACCAGCAGCAGCAGCCAGATCCACTGATACAAACCAGGATGGATTCATGCTTTTATGTTCTTTTTCACCAAATTCTGGCCCTACCATCCTAATGAAATCGAGACTCATCAGACCAGGCAACATTTTCTCAGTCATCTATTATCCAATTTTGGTAAGCCCATGCAAATTACAGTCCTTTTTTCCTGTTCTTAGCTGACAGGAGTGGCATCCAGTGTGGTCTTTTGCTGCTGTAGCCGATCAGCTTCAACGTTCAAGGTGTTAACACAAATTAGGCATCATCAGGATGCTGCACTACAGGTTAGAAAGAGAAGTAGGAACAACCCAGGATGAAGGACAAAGGACACATATTTGATTGTGAGAATGTACAATTATTGGATAGCTAGAATAGATGGTTCCAGAGAGTTGTAAAAAGGTGTTATCTATGTGCAAGTGGAAAATCCTTCTCTCAACAGAGGTGGTGGTCTTAGACACAATCTGTATAACATTTTTCATGTGGCCATTTCATACATCCCCAGAAAGATCACAAACATTTTCACGGATCCAACAGAAAAGCCACACTTAAAGACTCCCTATTTGCTGTCTAGGTGTTACACTCACTTATAATGACTCTAACCAATCTCTCTCCATTGCTGGTTCTTCTTAACAACTCTCTTCCCACTCCTCTCTAACGATTCTCCCTCCTACTCTCACCTTCTCCATTGTTCACCTAACACCTTTTCAGACAGGGGAAGATCCTTTGACTATTGATGGGGACAAATATGTGGAACTTACCAACATCCCTCAGACTGTAGAAGCTACTGCGATAAGGAGTAAAACTTTTATACCTAACAAGAAGGAAGTCCAGTTGACATGACTCAACTCCCACATAACCTCACCTGGATGAATGAGGATCTTCTCAGACATAATATTATAGGTGTTGTGCATTCAGAGATGCTTTTCGGTATAAATATATTTACATATAGATGTTATTTGAGTTGCTGTTACTTTTCTATTAGCTTAAAAGGCTAAAAAGTTTCCAGTGACATTTCAAAATTTCAGAATTTAAAATACTACTATTGACTAATAAAGCACTGAATGGTCTCACACTTTATTATACGCCATGTCTACTTTAGTCAAAAGGTGCGTGCTATTTGTTTCCATCACATGGACCCACTAAGTGCTGTCCTAGATAGGTCTGCTTAAAGATCCGATAGGTCTGCTTATTCTACCATGATAGCTCATCGATGCAGTTGATCTGATAGTTGCCACAAATAGTTTTGTATTCAAGTCTACAACGGTGAACTGAAACACATGTCCTGATATATAACTGCAATAATACAGTGGGCAGTTATACAATGGGTTTATTGATAGTCGTGATATCCGGTATCACCCAAATGAGGATGGGTTCCCTTTTGAATCAGGTTCCTCTCAAGGTTTCTTCCGCATGTCATTCCAGTTGCCATTCTGACCTTTCTTTGGCTCATTAGGAACAAATTAATAAACTAAGAAGCATATTTTAGTTTAGAGGGTGATTTTTTTATGTTATACAGTACATGTAATATAGAAAATATATGTGCCAAAGAAGCTACTTCTGAAGATTATGCAACAAGTTATACAATGGGTTTGTTCAGTGCTTTATTTTTTGAGTTGTTAACTTCAGCTGTTTTTGTGAGATGATTTAATATGTCCCCCAAAAATGTGCATTTCTTTTAGGCTTGCTTCAAACAATAATCATTTAACATGAAAATAATTCACATTTCATTATGAGTGTTGATACTAAAATTGGTGGAAGAATTGTTACAATTGTTACTATAATTAGATTTTCGTCAAAAGCAAAAAAAAAAAAAAGTGTCTGTACCCATGTCGAATATTTCAATATATTAACAATTTTGCATTTAAGTATAATTTTCAGGCTTATGTCTTTTTATGTGAAATGTAAATTGGCTAAGTTCCATCTAAATGACAATCGACATTATTGAAAGATTTGACTTGACAAACGTCACAGACACGACATATAAGGACATGAAATTGTATTTGTCAGATGTGTTTCTGTTTTATTTGATACAATGTAAATGTGTATGCATTTTTACAACAAAAAAAAACGAGCGAAGCATGGATCGGTAGATCAAAAGAATTACGTTTGCTGTTATATGATCTTATCTGAAAATTCACTTTTTTACCTAGGTGAGACACTTTTTAGCACTAATACCATGATTTGGCCATATACATTTACACATTTCTTAAAAATTTAAGTGTACAGTAAAAAAGAATTAGCCATGTAAAGCTGTTTTGTGATCATGTCTATGGTTACAAATGCTGTATGAATAAAACTGAACTGGGTTGAAAGTATCAGGGTGATGGGTTATTCTTTTAAATTAAAAACAACAACAGTGTTTACCTTCCTACATAGAGGATCACTTCAAATATCTGCATAACCAGTCTAAATATATATATATATATATATATATATATATATATATATATATATATATATATATATATATATTGTAGTTAGTAGAGAGAAATGTCTTTTCTCGTTAATCGTGAGCGATGGATTCCTGTGAAACGGTGATGTGTAACAAACTGTTCTGTTTCACCCCCCCCACGGTAATCCCTCCCCCCTCTCAGAACGTAGGGGAGCATGTACTTTTCAGCTCAGTTTGCCGGTCCTGACTTTTTTTTCTGACTTCTGACTTTTTGAGACATTAAAAAGTTCTTTACAGTTGTAAAACATAAATCTGAAACGTACTGACACAGTTCACATGCGGTGTCACGTACGCACCAGAAGAGGCTTTCAACGATAAGAAAAGTTTTAGTGAATGGTTAGGAACCTACCATTGTGGAATTTTGTGGGGGGAAGTCTTCCACACAGAAATTGTTACAAAAAAAAAAAAAAAAACCTGGAATATAACCTGAAGGTCACTAGTTTGGGATAACCGAACAGTTATTTTTGTGCACCTTTTTTGTTTTCCCCCCAGCAATCATAATACGTCAAGTAGGTCCCCGCGTATGAAACCTCAGTACCAGCCTCCCCGCTGCGTCCAGTTTGGTTCGGTCTATTTTCGGAGTCCCACTTACAACAATCCTGGAATGCGATAAGTTTGGAAAACGTGGATGAAATAGATATATATATATATGTAACTATACGTTCCGGTGTGAAACCTCGTTGACGTTGAGAATGAATCTCCGTTTGTTATGAGTACATGTGGTAAGTATTTGTCTTCCTTTTATAATAAGGCCGTTTTAAAATGAATACGAAGTACGCAAAAGTAGCATGAATTGAGATTGAGAGAGTACTTCCAGACTGTAATGTCTGTTTCTTACTGTAGGCCTATAAAATAATTTGACCGCTTCATCGTTAGCTGTATTTAAAATACGTATACGTCATGCGCTTTGAATATTAAAACATTGTCACATACTAACAGAACAGCCAACGAACGAATCAGGAACTTATGTAAAAAAAAAAAGAACAGGACCTGTTAGAGCCTGCGGATTTAGAGCGCATGCGAGGTTGGTTAACTCGAAGGAATGTAACTAGGAGCTTGTTGTAGTGATATATTTAGTAAGAAAAAAAGTAATAAGAAATGTACATGTACGACACGCCATTATATACTGTACATATGGATCTATCCTCATCTTTGTACTGTGGTCCATTAGTAAGAGCTGCTTGGATATGAGTCAGTAAATAGTCTGGCAGTGATTTTATTATTATTATTATTATTATTATTTTTAAATATATATATAAATTTCAGATTGTGTCTGCAGTTTGGCACATAATTTTTTTCATGGTGTAGTACACTGTTTTATTATTTGCTCAACACAACTCAAAGTCATAGTAAACAATTAACATTAATTCAATTCTGTTTTACACTGCCTGCCCCCCACAAGGAGGAGGAGGAGGAGGGGGGGTTCTGGGGTTTTGGGGTATGCGAATGTATTGTTAGCACTAAAGCATATTTAAACCTGTCATCAAACACCCCACACCCCTATGTGTTACTGTGAATGATGGTTGAAACATTTGGCCAATCACATTATCGACTAGTTACCTGAGGCGAGTGCATTAAACAAAATACTACTCATTAAAAAAAGATATACGCTCCACAATGAGCAAGGAATTGTTTTTTAGTCGAATCAGTGGACTCGCCATCCTCTACTGAGGGGAAAGCTGGTCCAAAGACTTGTATGAGGTGAATGAAAATGTGATTCGTCAGACCAAGCCACCTTCTTACCCCGCGCTATAGCTTACATTTGATGCTAATTATAGGAGATGGAGGTGATCTGACCCAGTGACCTAACCATCACAATTTGGCCTTTTACAACATTGCTCAGATCCTTAAGCTTGGTCAGTTTTTTTCTGCCTCCTGCACATCAATCACAAAAACTGATTGTTCAACTGATACTTAATCCTTTATAGTATACTATCGTAAATACACGTCGTTGACGGTGACAGAGTTTTGAGAAATAGTTAAAAGGTTAAGGCTAAAAAAGGGACGAATAGCTTTAAAGTAAACAATGATATTATTATTATTATTATAATGGGATGTCTGCCTGTCTTTCTGAGAGACAGAACTCAATAATACAATTTATTTTATTTTTTTTCTGTCCAGGCAGATTACACCACAGCATCTAATGGTTGTTTTTACTCATTCATTAGGTTGTACCTTATTTGTCATCAGCCAAACACACCTCCTGTAATCAGAGAGTGAATCACAGATGGGAAATCAGAAAAGTAGATCAGATTAAGTTTTGTCTTAAAACAAATACAGCACTTTAAAATTCACTTGTATCACTTCAGCGCTGTTATTTCAGGGATGAAATCCCAGTAAACTTCAGTTTCATTCTCTAATTATCTATTGGCGCAGATGTTTGTTTACATTGTCCAATTAGCTTTTTAGTAGCTTATTTTACAGTAGATTATTAAATCCGACACACAACTGATCATAATATCGCTTTTATTCACTATTTTGATTTAACTTTTGGTGCAAGTTAAACTTCAGGCAGCTATCCAAGTACTGCAAAAGTTTCATTAAATTCCGTCCAGAGGTCGTTTAAAGACATGCCAGCAGTTTGACGCAGACAGAGGACACTTGTCAAAACTTGTGCTGAATGAGTAAAAACAACTGCTAGATGCTGTGACGTAATCTGGCTGGGCAGACATACAGACAGACATATAGACAGAAATTTGTCTGTTTGAAACAAAGATATAACTAAAAGAGCAAGTTCTGATCAGACAAAATGGTATCAACCACAATGGTATTCATTTAACCTATCAGTGGTTTTAAAGTTATGGTTAATAATCTGTGCTTGCTGAAGTGTCTCAATAAGTAAGATATGGAAAATATAAAAAACTGGATAGCAAAATAGGAAAAGAAAATTAACATAATTATTTTCAGAATGGAGTACTTTATTTCTTTCTTTCTTTATTTATTTATTATTAGTCAGACAAACAAATGGTTTCTTATGGCCAAACAGCCATTTAGTCCTAATTATGATTTATTGTAATAGATTTATTATAATGTTGTGGTTTTACTTTCACTAACACACACAGCTGTGATTTATATTGTATTTACTGTACATCACTTAAATACTTGATGTATTGTAAAAAGTCAACACTAGAAATGATAGCTCTGTTTACTAACAATAGTTAAATAGATAAAGTCATAGAACTGGGGCAAAACAGCTCTGTGGCCATAAGAAAACCACTTGTTAGTGAGGCTTATTGGAAAAAAAAGACTAAATTTGCCAAGGAGCATAAAAATTAGACTTTGGATCAATGGAAAAATGAGTCTAATGAGTCTAGATCTACCCTATTTTAGAGTTAGGGGTGCATTAGGACAGGAAAGGAAGCACATGAATCGATGCACATATCATGAATATTGCCCACTATGCATGTACATTTTGTATGCAATATTATGATTATGGGGTTGTCTAGGCAGACAACCCTTTGAAACTTACATCAATTCCTACAGTATGTAAGGACCAAGAACACCATCTGCCATTACCATCACCAGCAATTTCAAATAAACACTTGATTATTAGTCTTGTAGTCTTGTATTAGTCTCACACAGATTAAGTCACTACCAACCACAAATCCAGAGTTATAGACATATCCAGACAATGCTCTGTTTTGCATATTATACTTCAAGTCAATTCTAAGAAAACTATGGGAAAAAGGCAAGCTGGTGGAGGCAGTGAGATGCTCTGGCCAATTTCTCATCTGTGATTCACTCTCCGATTATCGAATAGGGAGTGTACAGTATTTGGCTGATGACAAAAAAGGACAACTTACTGTAAACAAGGCGTATGAAACTCAACCTCTATTAATAAGTATTGATAAGTCAGCAGGTTCCATGCTTGGTCAACTGTTTTCATAAACAGCATATAGTTGTTCCTGCATGTGACATGTAATTAATGTTGATTTAATTTCATCTGGTTGGTTAATTTCTAAATATCCACAATGTTAAATTCACCAGTTGCTTAATCTGGTTTAGACTTTATTACAAAAGGAATCTCAAGAAGCTGTTACCAGATGCTGTATCTTAGTCAGTATCAGTAACAGTGTTTGTCCAAGAATATTAGCCATGAAACATTTCTCGTCTACTCTCTTTTTCCATATTATTTATTCTTTTTTTCACTTCTTTGACCTCAGGTTTAATTCCTCAGAGGGATCATTCCCTTCTGATTTAAAAGTGTCTAAAATGTATGTGAGGAGACCTCTGATACTACTGCAGCTCTGGCCAAAGCCTTTTGTGGTGTGACCAAGTTCATATAAACGGACATTTTTGGAGTGCCACTGTTAAGCTTTTCTTTATGCGTGTAAGTGATACATGGAAGCAACAAATGCAAGATCTCCCACACAATCAGCCTGACATAATCAACCTTTTAAAGAGTTGGGACATTATAGTCATTATCCTACAAACATTCGACAGATCTTGCCTGACAGCAAAGAACAGCAAAACTTCATTGTGGTAATTATAATAGGAATAGCATGCTGAGGCAGAAATCCAAGCCAGGCAGAAAAAATTTGTTGCTACAAAATCTTTGTGTCTTAGATGCGGCCATTGGCTCTCATACCAGTGCGTCAGAAAAACAGAACTAAAACAAGCAGGGTCATTACCAGTTAGCTGTAGGCACGCATATCCTCCACTTTTCACACAGGTGTGTACTCGACACTCCCTAATTTTGCTCAAGGGCAATGTTGCCAGGTTCACACCTAGGAAATGAGATACTTTTACTTCTGTCAAAGGTTGTATTATATTTTTTGTCCTCTGGTTAAAATGGGTTTTTTATACATACCATAAGTCACTTATATGGATGTGGTCTTTTCAGTGAATGATTTCTGATATGACACAACCTATCCCTAGAATTGGTAACCAATTCTAATTAGCCGATTTAAATCAAAGTATGCAGTGTCTTGTGCTTTACTGAGTGAAACTTTGCACTTTATATAATTTAAAATTATTTTCTGCAAGAATGGAGAATAATCTTAGGCTTTAAATATTAAATATTAGGCTGTTTTTTTTTTTTTAGCTGCTTTAAATGACCTTTTTGACTGCGTTTGTCATACAGAGCTGGCAACCCAGCACAGCCGGTCAATCTGACTCATACCTACAGAGCATTGCGTGGAGAGAACTTCGGTGCTATCCGTAATTTCAGCGATAGAAGTGAACTGATTTTTAAAAATATTTATTTATTTTTGTTTCAGATACTGAAACATGTAAGTACCAATTAGTTGTTATGACTATTAGTCTATGACTGTGCTTTTGTAATCAGGTAAATGCTGAATTATGTTATATTCTCTGGGAGATTTGGTGGTATGTTGAAGTTATTATTAAAAGTGCATGAAAAAAAGTCAATTTTTTGTTTACGTATACAGTCAGTTCAGTTCATGATTTTTTTTTTATGTTTAGCCTAAGAATTTGTTTAGCTGTTCATGTGACTGCAATGGAATGAGAGAGTATTTAACAGTAATTAGTTTATTTAGTAATTAATTTCAATTCGGCACAATTTTGGATGATGTAGAATTGTCATTAAAAAAAAAAAAGAAAATGGACCCATATTGTTACAGTGAGGTATTTGGAATCATGATGAATGCAGCATCATGTTGCTGGTAAGACACTTTGTCAATTCAAGTGGCTTTTATTTTGTTTTATCAATTTACAGTACAGTATTGAAATAAGGTCACATTCCTCCAGGACCAAGGTCCTACATAAAACAACAGAAAACTATACTAGACCACACTAGCTAAATGGACTACAACAAAGGCTACATAAAGTGCTTGTGTGCAAATGTGTGCAAACATTGCAAGAAATATATGATCACTATAAAAACAAAACAGTAGGTACAGATAAGGACCGTGCAGTACCAACCAGTACCAGGTTAAAGAGTGAATAAAGTGCAAGAAGAAAGTCAATATAATCATAATAATGCTAATAGTAACTTTTTCTATAATAATGATGTCATATGCCAAGAAGTCACTCAGAATTGTCAAATAAAAAAGTGGCAGTAACTTGAATACCACCTTGGTTTAATCCTGGTTTGAGCAAACCGAGTAAGTATAATTGTCAGTCATAGACATAGAGAGATTTCAAGGTGGATCACCGAGCCATTTTTTTTCTTTTTGCTTGAATTAGTTCTGTAAAATCTCCTTCGAACTGAAGTGGCTACATTGGACTCCACTGACTTTGGCAACAGCTACTAAATGTATTCTTTGTGACCATGAATTTAATATAATCCATTACTAAAGGTTTTTTTTTTTTTTTTTTTTTTTACTTTGAAAACATAGTGTTTAGACTTGAAGAGTGCCAGCCTTGGAGACATGGAGGCCAAAGAGGAGATCAGCGACACAGACAGTGGGATTATTCTGCATTCTGGTAGGCACAGCCAAATAATTACATAATTTTGTAATAACTGTTCATAATCCTCCAGTATATCCTTCAGTCTATCACGGAACAGGACATGCTTCAACTGGCATACACATGTACACACACCAATCAGTCCTAACATTAAAACCACTGAAAGATGACATGAATAACATTAATGATCTCTCATTACAATAACACATGTCAAGGGTACAAGAACAGTGAAAGTGAACATTTCTTGATCAGTTCTTGTTGATGTGTTGGAAGCAGGGAAAACAGGCAAGTGTAAGAATTTGAGTGACTTTGATGAGGCTTTGCACATGAGCTAGCTTGTCTGGTCTGATCCCACAGAAGGTCTACTGTAGCTCAAACTGTTCAAAATGCGGACTAGGGCAGGGTGACAAAATGATCAATCACGATTTAATTAATGCCAGTAACGATGAAGTGTACCTATGATGCACAGGTATGTGCACACTCATTTGTGTCTCGCGCTGCCTTTTGCCAAAGGGGAAGCGTTATAGCCATATATAATGTTATATAATGATAAGTTTTCATAGCTGTTTCAAAAAAGGTCTTTGTTTATTTATGCGCAATACTGACAAACAGAAGCTACATATTAATGTTAGTAGGTTAGAGGTTACCCACTTCACTGGATTCATGCTGATAAACTTTTTTTTTTTTGGGCAAGGACGCATGACATAAAGCCATTTTTTCAACGATTGTTTACAGCTAGATTATTTCATTTATAATTCCCTGTATCACAATTTTAGTGGCTCAGAAGTTTACATGCCCCAAGTTGACTGTGCCTTTAAACAGCTTGGAAAAGTCCAAAAAAATGATGTCATGGCTTCAGAAGTTTGACATTTTTTGAGTCAATTGGAGGTATACCTGTATATACCTTCAAACTCTGCACCTCTTTATCTGACATCATGAGGAAAAAAGTCAGGCAAAACAAATGAGGACCTCCACAAGTCTGTTTCATCTTTGAATGCAATTTCCAAATGTCGGAAAGTTCTGTGTTAATCTGTACAAATAATACTATGTAAGAACACCAGGAAGCCATGATACCATTCAGGAAGTAGACACATTCTCTCCCCTATTAATAAACAAAAATTATAATAAATCCCAAAACAACAACAAAGGACTTTGTTAAGACACCGGTTTTAAAAAAAAAAGTCTATCCACAGTAATCTATAAAAAAAAAAAGTCTATATCCGCAGTGAAATCAGTCAACATAAATTAACATAACCTGAAAGCGACGAAACCAGCAAAACCACCGTAAAAAAAAGACAGACTACAGTTTGCAGATCTACATGGGGACAATCATCCTTCTTTTTGTAGAAATTTTCTCTGGTCTGTCAAAAATTATACTGACGATTATTATTTCTTGGGGATAAATAGGGAGGCTTATTGTGTGGAAAGAAACAAAGCTATTTCTGTGGGGGAAATAGGGAGTCAAGAGTAATGGGCTAAAATTTCAGCAAGAAGGCAATGTCTCAAAGAAAATACTAAGTGTATGTAAAATTCAGATCCACTGGAATGCGAGTAAATAAATTCGAACTTAAATGAATCTTGACTTGACAAAACAATCACAAAAAAATAAATATTAACACATTGTAACAGTGGATAAGTTTTAGTTTCCTTTTTCAGTGTTAGGACTGGGCTCTAGCTTGTCCTGCCAGGATCTTAAATCTGGCCTGAAATGGTGTCAGTGTCATTCTCGTGTACATGCGCAGGTACTCATTGTTCAGCCTGGAAAGATACTTAGTTTTCATTATGTTCATTGTGGAGAAGCTGCCTCGCAGCTGTATGTGGAGCCAAACATGGTAAAAATGTATTTCCTTAGACTTGGGAAAGCTGCGTCAGAGATCATTTGATTCTCAGCTGAGCATTGTCAGACACATCAGTGGTCTCATCCGAAGCTAAGCTTGCACATGGTGCCTTATGAATGGCCTCATCCAGCTGCGTGAGCATATATCCTCACTTAATATTTCACTTTTCTTTGTGGCTTAAGATGGTAAGATATGAATTTTCCGTTCAAACAATGTTTCAGCTATTGCAGTCATGCGCTCCTTGACAACCCCTCCATCAGTGAACGTTATTTTTTTTGTGTTGACCCAAAATCCAAGCCACTCTGAATGAGCATTCATTAGTACGTTGTTGGCTAGTGAAAGAATGGGTGAGGATCCTGGTGGAATTATCATATTGGGCTCTGAGACTGATAATTTTCTGTGACCTCAGCTTAGACTTCAGGTGGTAATTTTCTTCAAATCTTCGTGCTTTGACTCATAGTGGCGTTTCACATTGCCATCTTTAATGGGAGCCACAGCCTCTGAACATATGAGACACACTGGTTTTGTGTTCCCAGAGGGAAGAATGAACATATACAAATCTGTCCTTTCTGGGTTAAAAGCCCTGTTTTCACTGTCAACATTTCTCTTTTTAGACATTGGTTATTATATTATTATAATTATATATGTCAGTGTTTCTCTGCCTGTCTCTTACTCCCTCTGTCTGCCAGTCTGCCACTCTCTCCTACTCTCTACATCCGTATTTCTCTGTCTGTTTCCTGCTCACTCGTCTTTCTCTGCCTCTTTCTAATCTGTCTGTAGTGTTTTTATCGCCTGGAATGCACAGATTTGATTGGCTGTGTTGCATCACGTGAGCTGGCATTCAATTGGTCTGTCAGGTTCCAAACAAGTACTGTAAAGATGGGAAAAGCTGCGCCGGGTTAAAAATGAATCACCTCATCAAATTATTGATTTACAGGTCTGGTCTGTACAGGCGTCTGGGTCCAGACTCGGACTGCAGTCCGCCTTTTAGTGACCCCTATACTAGAGGGAACCCGCGTGCAGATCCGAGTGCTACCTTTACCTGCTAATGGACTGTGCGGTCAATTCACTGACGCTTTTCCCGGCACTCCAGCAGATATATTACTATATATGTTACTATGTGCTTTTTGTATATATTTCAGTATGACATAAAGATGATGAAGACACTGCCTACTGTTGCAAAGTGGGCTGACTACCTGCTACAACGGCACAGTTTTTCCTCATAGTTCCTCATAGTCTACTGTTGCGTTCAATGAAGAATGTCTGTAACAACCGTGTGTATGTTGACAGAGCATGTGCCGCTCAGCAAAAATTTAGCTTTTTGTTTATTGAAAAATTTTAAGTGTTCAGCTTTTGTATTTGAAGTACGTTTTATTGTTAAAATGCTGCCCTTTATTTATTAAGTGAGAAAACTAATGTTATAAGGAATGGGATACATATAATTATTCATGTTTAATTCTGTTGAATAAAGCTAAGGTGTAACTTTGAAACAACATTAATGGTTCTTAAAATTGTAACAAAATCAAAAAAAATGTACCATCGAAATGGGATTGTTTTTCAGTCTGAAATGAAGACAAAGTTTTTATTTTATCCAGCTGTATTTACTCATTGCAATTATTAAGATCTATGTGAAAGATACAACACCAGCATGTCTGAAAAAAAAAATAGAAATCAGAATCATTAATATGGAATTAAACAGGAATAATTAATAATTAAACAGAATCATTAATATGGAAAAGGATCAGCCCATTCTTAAAAATGATATGTAAACTCAATTAGGTGAAGCTACCTACAGTAGAAGACATCACCTTCTCGATGGCACAGGAAGCTTTAAACATGCAGATTTTGCAATATTTGCCCACTCTTCTTTGCAGAATTGCTCAAATTTAGTTAAATGTAATGGTGATGGTTTGTTGACTGCAGTCTTCAAGTCATTCCACAGATTTTCAATGGGGTTTATGTCTGGGCACTGACTAGGCCATGTAAGGACATTTGTAAGGACATAAGAGAATTTGTGATATCGTCACATTTTCACAATGACCACTTTTCATCATAAATTCCCGCAACTGCTTCAGAGCTGCTGTAGGCCACTTGGTAGCTTCTTTTACCAGTTTCCTCCTGGCTTTTACATCCAGGTTTAAGCCTTGTCCTGGACCCACCAAGGGTCTGCGTTGTACCGAATACTTTCCAATTCTGTATAATAAACATTACAGTGCTTCTAGGCAGTGATAAAGCCTTTGCATTTTTTGTGTATGTCTCCTGTCTTGTGCCTGTGCACAACTTTATGCCGGAGATCTTTTGACAGTATGCCACATATAGTCGATTGTTTGCTTCACTTGCATTACCAGGGACTGAAATTCTCCAGCTTTTCATGCTAAGCTAATCAAAATGGCCATGGCTGATCACAATTTAAAGTCAAATAGCTTTTTGAGCGATTGAGTATAGGTGATTAGCTTCATCTGATTTGAGTTTACAAGTCATTTTACAACTGATCCTTCCCATATCAGTGATGCTGTCTTGTATGTTTTTTCTATTTTTCTATTTTTTTCTGACAAGTTATGTTATGTGTCACGTTATGTTATGTGCAAAACCCATTAAGTAAAACATGATGAAACTGGCTCTTATGAAGACCATCCAAAGAAACCAAAACCAAAACTTACTTCTGCTGCAGTATATTACTGCAAAACCAAAACTTACTTCTGCTTACTTCTGCTGCAGTAAATTTTGCCTCCAAATTCACAGCATCTCAGATTAGAGGCATTTATGAAGGCTTTACAGAGCACAAGTAGCAAACGTATCTTAATGTCAGCGGTTCAGAGAAGATTATTGCATATTTTGGATACCTTCAACATTGTTTTACAATATAAAAAGATATAAGAATCAGGAAAGATCATGGAAGGTGTGTCCAAACCTTTGACTGTGTGTGTGTGTGTGTGTGTGTGTGTGTGCGCGCGCGTGCATATAATCACTTATTTTTAATATATCCTTATCTTTGACTATTTTTGTGTTGTAGGACTGGATAGCCCTATTAATATAACCAAAGATGTGAGTACGCACACTCGGGCTGTGAAGCTAAAACAGCAGTCATTACAGGACAGACTTGAGATGTGTATTCTGGAGCTGAAGAAACTCTGCATTAGAGAGGCTGTGAGTAATGTTCAAAGTACACACATTCACACGCTTCAAACAGACATTCTCTACTTCATGACGCATTTACAAAGAACTTGGAACAACAAAATCAACTCAACTAAATTCTTGATTTACCTTTTGTCAAAACATATATTTTCCATGTTTGTTTGTTTGTTTTTTTTCATGCAAAAACATCTCCTGTAACTTTAAGGTTATGAACTGATCTGTAGATATGTTTGATTTTCTAAAGCAGTGAAGTTTAAATCTTTGTCGTGGTTATGAATTTGCTGTTTAAAATATGACAACTGGAGGTAGTGCTGATTTGGTGTTTACTTTCGAGAAAAAAATACCTTTCCTGAGTCACTTCCTGAGTCTCACACAGTAAAAAAATGTGCTTTTTGTAAGCTTGCATGGGCTTGTTTCTGATGACACCTCAGCTCTCTGTCACAGTAAGTACTGAAGTCATTGTGACTGTGTGTCTATTGTCTGTACTTTAGACAGACACACCCCTGATGTGGTTCACCATAACCATTTCACCATGGGAAAGGTTCTTCCACAGTTACAGAAATATCAACCAAAGCATTACTGTATAGATCTCAAACAGAGCTGATCTGAGACTGTAAGATTCCCCTAGGAAGCAGGATGAGGAAGGAAAAAGAACATATTCATATAAAATATTGTGCAAGTTTACAGTAGGTAAGGAGACAAACTTGTCTGTACTTGACTGAATGAAGTAATCCATACAGGATAAGCAGGAGCTCCAGTTGAAGCCACACTTCCAACGGCTTGTTCGTTTATAAACCACTGAAAAAAAAAAAAAAGTATGAGTTTTGGCATGGCCAAAATATGTCGTTTTTGGAACTCTGAATTTGTTCACTCTCTACAATTAAATAATAAATATTACTCTTCCTTCATACAGGAGCTCACTGGACATTTGTGCGCTGACTACCCTCTGTTGCCTGGAGAGAAACCACCGCAGATACGCAAACGCATTGGGGCTGCTTTCAAGTTGGATGAGCAAAGCATTCTGAACAGAGCAGAGGTATAAAATTAAATCAAATGATATACTGTATCATGACGTAATTATCCGTCATAAGACCTAAACTAAAATTATTTTATATTTTTGTGTGTATAAAATGTTTGGGTAAAACCAGGGTTGTGTGCTCTAGCTACCTTTAACGGGAACTACTTTTAAAAGAATATAATAAACGTAGAACATGAATGGTTGCTCAGGGAGCTAAGGCGTCTGGATTTTAATTTTTGGATCTAAGAATCCAAGCTCGAGGCCACACCCCATACTACCCAGCAACTGCATGCGGTGCCGGTCCCATTTGAGGGATTTTAATTTATCATTTGTTAAATGTTAATGTTTAAGATATTATAAAACTGCATAATCTGTTTCCTCTGACCAGTTTGTCATGCATTTCTTTATTTCAAAGTTGCATGTTTATAATGCAAGTAAATTAAAATTTAAAATTGTGATTAATTGTGATTAAAGACAGACTATGATTGTCATTAACTAGATTTTTTTTTTTAATTGCTTGACAGCACTGATGTATATAGTCACATTTTTGACATGATTTTGGATTTATTTTTTACATTCTCAAACTGATTACTTTTTTTTTCCAAAACTAGGAAATAACACATATGGAATTTGTTTATTTCATTAACCTCAGACACGAAGGTCAGCTGTTCTGGAATAGTTCTTGCAAAAACAGTATTGTCAAGTACATTTGACTGTGATGAAAATGGCTCTTATGAAGACCATCCCATGAAAGCAAATCCAAAACTTACCTCTGCTGCAGAGGTGAAGTTCATTTAGACCCAAAATCACCAAGTTACAGCACCTCAGTTTAGAAATGTCATGAAGTTTTTAAAGAACATAAGTCAGATCTCAATATCAATTGTTCAAAGTAGATTATTGCATATTTTGGAAGACTTCAGCATTCATTTACACCATATAAAATGTTTTTTTTTTTTTAATTAGGAAAGACCATTTTTGGAGGTGTGTCCAAGACCAACTTTGGGGTTGTGTGCAAAAATCGCTGCCAAACATATAGTCTGTATAGTATATACACTGTCTGTGTGTATCTGACTGTGTGTGTCAAAATATATATGTTAAAATTAATTTTACTCTACTGGTCGTCCCTTAGGACTCCGAGCTATCCTCAGTGGAAGCTAAGCTGTCCCTCCAGCATCAGATCTACGTAGCTGCACATAGGCTTTGCCATGAAGAGCACCTAAGCAAGGCAGTAAAGAAAAGCAGAGTGCAACAGCGCATGCGTGAGGAGCAGAAACTTAAGGAGCTGCAGGATTCTGTATTCAAACTACGTCTTGAACATGGCCGCTCCTCACCGCGACCTAGCATGATCACTCAAAAATGTGAGGACTCTTTCTGTCAGTGGACTTAGTATAGCTGGATTCCTTGCCTTAATTCTAATATCTCTAATGTCTCTAATCTAAAGAATATATCATATATGTCATGTCATATCATATCTATATTGTATATAATAATTAATGACCATATCTGTCATTACTTGTGTTTCAGATCATGGCACGTCGGAAAACAGTTCATTGTCAGATTCTGCAGTATTGGATGAAGGTAAATGTTAGGGGTGTAACACAACGCTGATATCTGTACAGCATAATTCATTCCGGAAGCCTGCTTGTATATCAAACCATACGTCTATCAAAGCTAATTTCTCCATGAGAAATAATGGAAACCCAGATTATTCGTTCCACAACCCAAAAATATTCATATAAAATATGAATAAGATATGCATCAGCCAACTGTGCATTTTGGCACTCTGTGTTCAAAATGTAAGAGAAAACTTGTTTTATGTCATTCATAATACGAGGGGGTATCAAAAAGTTTCAAGATTCACATATCTGGTCGCTTTCACTGTATGTCCTACTTCAAACGCCTTAAAATTTGGCAGTAGAATTTGCTATTGATGGTCTGGCTCCTGGGGAGGAATTCTTGATACACAATGCTGCGAATGTCGAACAAGACGATGCTTGTGCTTTGTCAAGCTGCAGACCTGCCTCTCATTTTATGTTTTCTAGAGATGATGCGCTTCTTCCACTGTGAAGCTTGTTGTCTTAAAACTTTTTGATACCACCTCAAACTGTATGTGAGTGTGCGCATGTGTATTTGACACATTCATTTGTTCTTTTCTCCAATTTGTTTTCATTGACATTATCTTTTTGATTGTCCTTGATTTAGAAGAGCTGATGAGCGAGTCATCCCAGGCTTCCTCTGAGCCCCCCTGTATTACAGAGCTTCATTCTGTGACCTTAGACCCTTCCCATCTTTTTTTAAACCCCTCTGGTCCCCCGCTTCATCCCCCTCGGCTAAGTCCCAGCCCTAATCGGCTACCTCCCGAGCATTTGCACCCCTGTTACAGCCCTTTACCAGAGTATGACCCTGCTCCCATCCAGAATTCTCCTTGGATGGAGTCTAGCCTTGATCAGCCTTACCATAAAAAAAAGTCTCTCGTCAGTTCCACTAACTCCAGGTATGTCAACATAAATGTGTTAATGAGAGCCTACAACTTTTGTTTAGTAACTGAATGTTCAGTCACTCATTTGAATAATATCTTGCTTTTTATGTGATCATTATAAAGTGCGTAGTAATTTCTGGTTATAAATTCCACCTCTACGTTAATAGCCCTCTTGAATGAATGAAAGAGGCGGCATTAATCATACCATAACTAATGCCTCTTTTCGGCTGTAGGGCAGAATGGTTACCAGATCCATTTATGCTATTATTTATTGGTACAGTCACATGTAAATGGACAGAGAAGAGTTTTGGACTGCTTAGCACAATTAGTGAAATGATTTCTCGTGCTGAACAGCAACACTGTCTTTGAATTCAAAATTGATCTCAAGCGGCTTATGAAAAACATTTCCTATCACAAAATAATTGTAATTGGTTAACTTTCAGTCCTGCTGTTACACCTACGTTGCCCCCATTGGAAACGCATTTAAATGAGGTAGACCTGAAGCTGCAGAAACCAAGACATACAGCACTGAGACACACACAGTCCAGCTCTACCCCCTCCTCTCCAGAAATGCATCTTTACAGAGTCCCATCCCTCAGGTCAGTAATTGCTTAAAAAAATGCTTGTGTAAATTGCATGTTGCTAAGACCCAAATACATAGCATATTTGGTTGTTAATTGTTTTGTAACTGATATCAGAATGCAGTTGATTTAAGTTCAGACAGTCTTGGGCCAGTTGTATTGGTCTATATTCCTGTACAATTGCTGTATGCTTGCCTGCCCAAAAACTGGACTAAGGAGCCAAATGCACCAGTGGTTAAATCAAAGACATTACGCTGCATATGTAGAAGTAACCTTACATTTCTTTGACTTCTTAATGTTGAGCGTTTTCATATTAAGGGATGCATTTGTATGTACTTTGACAGAGTTCCCAGTAGTGATCCACCAAACAATGCAGAGCAAAACAGAGGGCGGTTGGGCAGATCCAGAAGACGACTGACTGATGTTATTTTGGCGACACCGGAGTACTCTCCTGTAATGTTGTCAATGGGACCCCCGATACACCACTCCGGGTCAGAGGACAATAACTCTAAGCACTCCTCGCCACCTTTGTACACCAGCCCACCACATCAAGAGATTTACGCTGAGCCAGAGCCGCTATGCAAGGCACAGCACAGATACCACTACTCTAATAACATCCCACTGCCCTTTATAAATCACAACCACTACAAAACCCCCTCACCGCAGCTTTCTCCCAGGCTTTACAGAGGACATGTAGATGAGGGGAAATGCCATGATATGGACTTGAGTAGAATGTGTATTAGGCACCAGCCTCCTCCTTGCACCAGTGGTCTCAACGAGTACTGGTACAAGGCAGCTCCACTGTACCAGCAAGGGGGCAGAATGATCCCCCACCATGTGAAGCTATTCCGGGCCCCATCACTCAAAGAGCACCCTCATCATGCAAGCAGTGCTCTCCCACGACCGGTGGTTTCAGACGAGCTGAAGTCATGGCATCAGCGTTGCCAGCTGCGGCCACGGTCTGTAGACAGACAGGGCTCTGTGTGCATTCGGAACCCGCCCATGCGTGATTCACCCCTCTCTCTTCATCATGACTTCCATGATCAGGTAAAATATCTCATTCTGTTACTAAGGGTAGGTGGGTAGAGATTAAAACTTACCAATTCTAAGGACAACTCTTTTGTAAAGAGTCTCGATTACTAGTTTCTGACAAATCAATTAATGAAGCAAATTCAATTCTAATTTTAAAAAGTTTAATGGACGAATTAAAGTATTTAAATATTTATGCACATGATAACAGCGATTTAATAATTGCATTGCTTTATTTGTAGCTTGAATCATTTAGTACTCTTTGCACTAACATATTAAACCACTTTGCCACAAGGTGGAATTGAACGTTATGTGAATTATTTCACAAAGTGCTACAGAAGCTGTTTGTGGTTCAGAGGTTTCTTTTGATTGACATGACACTAAGTAGTGGTGATAAAAGTAACTGAATCTGGTAATTATTCTGAAGGCAAATTACAACAATGTCCATTATTTAGGTAAGCAGTGAAACACTGTACTGATTCCACTTCCTTGATGCTTGTTGATGTCAGTCTGTTTGTTTTCAGGACTATCATTACTATTATTATTATTTTTTACATATTTTACTATACTCAGATTTTATCATGTGGGCAATAAGGGGAAAGATTATTTGCTTCAGTTTATATAAATCTTAATTTTATTAATTATGCCGTTCAATTTTACATTCCTTTGTTAAAGCAATACATGCTTATACATTTCATTGATGAGTGAAGTAATTACTAATCTAATTACATAAATAATATAAGTAAGGACTTAAAATAATGTGAGAATTTTTGTCTACAACAGGCAAACATCATCATCTTTACTCATAGCTGGGCAGTTTGTGAAACAGAATTCCTTTAGCTCAGTTTAGGGTCATGTTTCTATCTGTTGGAGGAGGAAGGAATTTACCATAAATGCAGATCAAATGGATTATGGCACTGTCTGGGCCTGTCTTTAAAGCCATGTCTGAAGAAAAAATTAAGTGTTAAAATCCAGTATGATTTCTCCAAGGTTATTTACTCATTTACTTTGCAATTGTTTACTTACCCTGATAAGATGACTTCGTGAGATGATAAATAAATGAAAATTCCCTTAGAGGTGTATTTAGTTTTAAAAGGACATTAGTTGCTTAGACAAGTGAAGTAAAAAGTTAGTAAATGTTCCCGTTTCCTTTATATTATTTTTCTGAATTGTCTGGCACCCAAAGAAAGTAAAAAAAACAAAAGATTCTTAGTTAAAACAAAAGATAATTTCCGTGTTTTACGCACTGTACTGCATATTTAAAAATTGAAAAAGCCATGTAAATCTCCTCTGTGTTTGCAGAGTTTATATAAGGGACAGGATGTGGGAACCTTGACTCTGCTTAACAATCATCGTTGCTGCATTCCAGTATCACATTTCAGGCTTTAATAATGATTAAGATGGTTGAGTGTTCTAAAGACAGTGATTGGCTGCTTTGCCAAAAAGAATGTGGTCCCCTTGAATGCTCAAAAAATTATTCATACTCAATTTGAACTTGTTGAATAGTGGCACTGTCAGTCTGCATTTAGATTATATTTTTAACCTCATCATACACTTTAATAGGAACATGTGTACACTACAATGAATGAAAACCTGCACGTATAGGTCAAGAACTTGAGTTAAATGGCACATACTGTGGAAAACTTGCTTTTTCAGAGCTTGTGCATGTACAGTGGGTATAGAAAATATTCATCCCTTTAAAATAATCACATTTAGTTGCTTTGAAAGATAAAAACTAAAGTTAGAAAAGTTTTTCCTCAATATAACTTTTAACATCCAAGTGAAAGATATAATGGCAACATGTCAGAAAAAAAGGAAAAATACCCCTTGTGTCAGTATTTTGGTGAGCCACCTTTTGCTTTAATTACACCCTTTAGTCTGTTGGGATATGTCTCTACTAACTTTGCACATTTAGACTTAATGATCCAAAGCACACAGCCAAAACCGATCTAAATGACACATTGTCATGTTAGAAGGTAAACCTTCTTCCTACTGACAAGTTCCTGGCAGATTTTCATCAAGAAGTTGATGGTATTTTGCCCCATCCATTTTTCCTTTTATCCTGACAAGTGTGCCACTCCCTACTGCCGAGAAACACCTTATGTTATTAGCAGAATATGACCACCTCCATCCTTTACTTTAGGAATGGTGTTATTTGGATGGTGAACTATATTGCATTTCCATCGGACACATCATTTGGTGTTGTGGATTTTGTTGTCACATGCATACAATGAACACTGTAAGAAAAAAAATCAGGGCACGAAGTTTGCTAGTAGAAAAGAGAAGTATATGTATGATACAATTTACATATTACTGAGACCAAGTGGCAAATCAGGTCATCCTTTGAACATAGGATGGTTCTCAATGGTCCACTGTATTACCCAGTTGTAAATGATAGACTATCACTCTTAACAGTAAGATTCGGATCTTCCTCCAATCTGAATGGATTGTCTCTATGAGAATTGAGCCATTTGCAGGGTTCAATATGCTCTGGATTGGATTTGTGTTGGGCAGTCTGTCATTACTTACAACACATTAATAAATTCCTGCAACTGCTTCAGAGTTGCTGTAGGCCCCTTGGAAGCCCCTGTGACCAGTTTTCTCCTGGTGCTTTCATCCAGTTTGGATAGACGTCCTGATCCAGGGAGGGTCTGTGTTGTACCAAGTACGTTCCACTTCTTAATAACAGAAGTGCTTCTAGGCACCAGTGTGCTTCTAGGCACCAGTGTGCTTCTAGGCAGTGACTTTTTTGTTTTTATTTCCTGATATGTGCACCAGTTATCCAGGAGGTCTTTTGACAGTTGCCACCCATAGTTGATTGTTTGCTTGGGTTGCACTACCAGGGACGGAAATGCTTCAGGATAGCTCTTCTCATGCTGAGCTAATTAAAAAAAGTCATTTTTAGGAGGGGTGATAATTTTGCAAATCAGTTAAAAAAAAATTCTGACATTATACCTTTCAACTGGAGGTTAAAAGTAAATACAGATGGATAAGAGAAAAACGGTCTGTAATTACTTCAGGCCATTATTTATTTTAACTAAAATAAAGCAAAAAAACATGTAGGCAATACCAGCACCCCATGATTCAATAGCTTGTAGGTGCACCTTTAGCAGCGATAACTTAAATTAATCATACAGGAGGAATTTTAGGCTATTCTTTTTTATAGCATTGCTTCAATTCAGTGAGATTGTTGGCATTCGCTACTGCACAGCTCTCTTAAGGTCCCACCGGAGCATTCCAGGTGGGTTGAGGTCTGGACTTTGACTAGGCTATTCCAAAATCATGATTAGCCATACTGATTTTAGCCATTCTGATGTAGATTTACTGGTGTGCTTCAGATCATTGTTCTGTTGCATGACCCAGTTTCGATATAGCCTTAGCTGTCGGACCTCACATTTGCCTATAGAATACTCTGCATTTGACATGTTTAATGAGTCATGTAAGGTCTGAGATGTAACTCTTGTGTGTTTTGTTTTTTATTTCTCTGAGCATTGCACAGTCTGACAAATCAAATCGAATTGAATTTAACTGAATTTAACAGTGTATGAATGCATTGCCTCAGTGTTTTGTGACAATACTTAATGTAGCATTAAGGTACATTCTCTCTCTCTCTCTCTCTCTCTCTCTCTCTCTCTCTCTCTCTCTCTCTCTCTCACTCACACACGCACACGCGCACACACACACACACACACACACACACACACAGCCAGCAGTTTGCAAGAATTATGCCACCAAAATTAGGTCACCTGTGCACACATTTATTGAATTTAATTATTTAATTTTATTTGCTCTGTTTCAGGTTCCCCAAAGAATTGCAGACAGAACACCAGTTAAATGGTACGAAGAAGAAGAGCAAGAGATAATCAGCCAGGTGTAGCAAAAAGAACCCTAATTGACTAAAGTCATATTTATGTTTTAATTTATTGACTAACTAACTGAAAATATAAGTGGTTCTGTCTGTAGTTTGACTGAGCTTTTATATTTTTGATAGCATTTTTATACAAAAGACACTACTGTAATATTTTACTTCTTTTACTTTTGTGGTAAACAATGCTAATAGAATAGATTTTATTTCTGCAGTTAATTTTACCGAGTTACATTTTCCCCTGTCAGTCTGTGTTGCTACTGATGCAAATAAAGTGGAGAAGAGATTGGTGTTTGTGTTTTGTTTTTTTACTGTTTTATTTAACTGTGTTTATTTTTTTTTTATTTAAATAAAAAACATAGCTAATTTGCCCAAATTTACTGTATGAGATATTTGTCTAAAAAGGTTTTAGATGCAGTGAGGACAAATAAAAGAAAACACATCATATAGTACTGACAAATGATTAGCACCCTTTATAAAAATGTGGTAGTGTTTTTGTATTAAAACAAACATGATAATTATTTTAATAAAGGATTTGCTCATAAGAGTTACCTTTTAAGATATGTTCCAAAAATTACAGACCCTCCTATGTGATATTTTGTGTGAAGAAATTCATTCATTCTTTAAGAAAAATTATTAAAGAGGGGGGGGGGGGATTATTGGAATTGTAAATACTAATATGTATCAGGATATTTCAGCCCAAAACCTAATTGACTCTGCATGAAAGTTTTATGATTTCCCACGGATAGAGCTTTCAACAAGATGAAGAGTCAGTCAAAAATACTTCCAAAAAATACGTAATTAATATCCTGCAATGATCATTCAAAAACTTGGAAAAAATGAACATGCACAAGCGCCCTCCACTACTGTCTCTAACTTCATCCTCTAGACATTACACTAAGAATCTCTCTTTTTAGCTGTGATTTTATGCATTTATTTATTTATTTATTTATTATTGCAAAATTATGCTTAATTTGGAAACCACTACTTACATTACTGTATCATTAATATTGATATTATTTTTTTACAGTCAAAAAGTTAGGACCCCCTCTTTTAATTCTACATGTTTTTGTGTAAAAATGATATAAAGTCCATCTGATCATACTGGGCAATTAGTATTGGGCAAATACAACCTCAGACAAATTTTTTTTTACCATGCCATTATTTATTTAATATAAATGATAACTAAAAAGAAAACATAAGCAATGGTTTCCAAACTATTTGGCATTCAATGGTATACAGAGAAAAAGTGGAAAGCATTAAAGACCAACTGTTCCCAGGAGTGAATGTCTCAGCAGAACAGATTCAGCTCAAGGTCAGACCATATAATCCTCAGTGAAATACCAAAAAAATGTTAGGGACTAACATCGCAGACTCGACAGGCCTTACTTATCATGTTAAATGTAAAAGTCCATGACTGGTTTGTTTGAAAGGGTTGCCAAGAGGAAGAAAAAAAAAAGAACACCAGAGCATGACTGTGATTCAAGTGAAATACTTTGGCCTTAACGCCAAGTGCCATGTTTGGGGAAACCCAAACAGCATTTCAGCAGAAACACCTCATACTCAATGTCAAACATGGCAATGAAGGGGTGGTGATTTGGACTTGTTTTTCAGCCAAATGAAAAATGAAAGAATCAAGTTTTTACAATGGCCTTGTCAAAGTCCAGACCTTAACCCAGTGTGCACATAAGTAATCAATCAAGTAAATAATGCACAAAACTTCAATCAACTTAAGCAATGTTAGTAAGAATGGGCCATAATTCCTCCACAATTATGTGAGAGACTGATTGTAATTCAGGAAACTGCTAAAGGTGGATCTACACCATATCGAATCATGGGGTGCGTAGTATTGCCCACATATTTTTTGGCTTTATTTATGTTTAAAAAAAAAAAAGGGCACAATGAAAAAATTCTATGTTGTCGTTTGTCTGAGGGTGTATCTCATTATTCTTATCATGTTTTTACAGAGTAACAAATTAAATAAAACATTTCGGCATGCCTGTATATAAGTATAAACTAGTTGATACTAGGCGATTCCACCAAGAAGAATGGAAAAAACTTCCAAAAGGAAGATGTGCCAGTGATGCTTCGTAGCATCATTCACAAGATGACTAGAGACTGCCAAGGGAGCTTCGACCAAGTATTAAGTGATGGGTCTGTACACTTGGGTAAATTGGATATTTTTAATTAGATGTGCCCGCGACTTTGTACGTGTGGAATTTAATTGTACACTCATAAGCGCGTTTTAAACAGATGTACAACTCCATCTGTTGAATTTTGGAATGAACTAACTATTTTTATGTTATCGTGAAGTGTGCGGAATGAAGGTGTGAGATCATATTTATTACGTTTTTTTTTAATCATATTTATTAAGTAGATTTTAATTGCACACTCATAAGCGAGTATTCAAAATGTACAGCGCCATCTGTTGAATTTTGAGATTTTTTTCTACATCGATTTTTTAATGATATAGGGGCGTTTTGAATTTAAATTTATAATTAGTATATCTTCTCTTTGCAATGAAACAAAGCCTACAGTATATGTTACCTCAAGCCGGACAAATACATCTATGAAAACCTTATTAAAGTGTTTCTGCATCTAGTCCAACTCTTGTATGGTATAATTTATGCTGGTTATAACAGATTAGTGCATTTATTTAACATATCTTCTGATCTATCCCCAAGACAAGAAAAATGTCAGGTCTCTCATTTTTTGTACGACTGTCAGTTCTCTTAAAAGTCTCACAACATCTCCTCCCCATCTTTTTGGTGGGGTTTGTCTGGCAATCCCCACCATGCAATACCAGCTAGGAGGAGTGTGTAAGATCAAGTGTGATAAATTTTAATGATGCAGCATGGTGACGATAATACTTGTTAATGCTTAATTAAGGTGATGTCTATATATCTGCCACAATACCACAGTGTTTAAGACCAGAAGTGCCAGATCAACCAAATCCCACATAATAAGGGATAGAAAAATGGATGAGAAAATCCATTCCTATACATTGGTTTGTATGAATTGGTTCATATACTTTTTAATATATGATTTTTTATTATATTTTATATTCCTATACATTGGTTTGTATCCCTTAATCTATGTAAATAAAAACATATCCTCAAACATATCTGCAGTAGTCCAAGGTGAGAGCATGTCAAATACCCGAACTGAGCACTGTTTTGTGTATTTTAAACACATCTTGCAAAATGTCTGACAATTAGACAGCATTAAACAGCATGCTACATTTTTACATCATTGAATGGAATATTTTTCAGATTTGCTTTTTAATGGCAAAGTCTTTGGCAATGTCTTTACAATTTCACTGTACACCACAAAGTGGCTGTTTGCTATATTGTCAAGGAATATTCTTTAAAACCGTTTAGATGAGTCCTAATTTGAACAACCACAGAGCTGTGGTTTACCTGCGCAAAGCACATTGTCCACTTATAGTAATAATAATAATAATAATAATAATAATAATAATAATAAAAAGTAGCTGAATGGGTATACCCAACTTAAAGTGTGTGGAAATGGATGCATTTCTGAACGAGGCACATGAGGAAAAATGACAGATAACTAGGACGTGGTACATATGAAAGCAAAACCCACTGTGTACAAAGGTATACAGTATTCTAAGTCATTCTATTTAATGCTCAACAGGGAACTCATCCTGTAGCAGGTATTATATAACATCATGTGTATTATGCAGCTGGAAGTTCAATATAACAGAAGTTATTTAAATTAACCTGGAGTCCAGTTCAGCACAGGTGCAGAGGGCAGATGGGGTCTAGATCACTGGGAGCTCAGGAGCACCAGTGTAGCTCCAAACCATCATGAAGCAGAATCCAGCAGGAGCTGGTCCTTCTCTGGATGCCTCAGGATCCTCGCAGGATTGGCCTCTGTCTACTGAAGCAGGCAAAATCTACAGATGCCATGGGATGGGTACAAAAATAAAGAGCAATTTGGTGGACATTTAAGATCAGTTGATATGTACTGTATGTATACAGTCAGTTTTGTTTTTTGTTTTTTTTGTATGAATGCACCTCAAAGACATCTTTATGGTTTCTAAGTAGACCTTTCCTGAATGAACACATGCATATATGTTCTTTTACATTAAAATGAGAACTGGTCTGTAGGCTGTACTTTGAATCTCTTACCAATCAGGAGAGACACAAACAAATGCACCATGGAGTGTCAGAAGGTTCTATGGTTTATTCATGAATCAGGGAGGTATATAAGTCCTAAGCCAAATGGCCTGAGTAAGTACAGATATATCACATGCTGTACATCCGCTACTACATAAAAGAGCAAGAGCCATTTGCGTGTTGTATAGAAATACAGGGAAACAAAGAGGGGGAAGTTTTTTTAGATATCCAGCAAGCAAAGCATAGGAAGTATTGGCATCTAAGAAATGAGGAACAACTTAAGAAAACAAAGAGATGGGGAAGCATGTGAAAGTCAACAAAGTCAAACAAAAATATCGGAACACACTAAAAAAAAATAGATGTAAAATGTTTTGAACGATGTAGTCTGTTTTGTATAACTAAAGCATATAGCTCATTCAGGCAAATATGCTTACATTTTGAGTATATAAATTGGAACATAGGGAGCTATACAATTTATAAATTGGAATATACAGTAGTGGCCAAAAGTTTTGAGAATTATATAAATATTGGAAATTGGAAAAGTTGCTGCTTAAGTTTTTATAATATCAATTTGCATATACTCCAGAATGTTGTGAAGAGTGATCAGATGAATTGCATAGTCCTTCTTTGCCATGAAAATTAACTTAATCCCGAAAAAAACTTTCCACTGCATTTCATTGCTGTCATTAAAGAACCTGCTCAGATCATTTCAGTAATCGTCTTGTTAACTCAGGTGAGAATGTTGACGAGCACAAGGCTGGAGATCATTATGTCAGGCTGATTGGGTTAGAATGGCAGACTTGACATGTTAAAAGGAGGGTGGTGCTTGAAATCATTCTCTCAATCATTCTCTCAATCGTTCTTTCATTGTTAACCATGGTGACCTGCAAAGAAACGCGTGCAGCCATCACTGCGTTGCATAAAAATGGCTTCACAGGCAAGGATATTGTGGCTACTAAGATTGCACCTAAATCAACAATTTATAAGATCATCAAGAACTTCAAGGAAAGACGTTCAATTCTTGTTAAGAAGGCTTCAGGGCATCCAAGAAAGTCCAGCATGCGCCAGGATCGTCTCCTAAAGAGGATTCAGCTGCGAGATTGGAGTGCCACCAGTGCAGAGCTTGCTCAGGAATGGCAGCAGGCAGGTGTGAGCGCATCTGCATGCACAGTGAGGCGAAGACTTTTGGAAGATGGCCTGGTGTCAAGAAGGGCAGCAAAGAAGCCACTTCTCTCCAAAAAAAAACATCAGGGACAGATTGATCTTCTGCAAAAAGTATGGCAAATGGACTGCTGAGGACTGGGGCAAAGTCATATCCCATGGGTGAAGTAGTAGTAAGTTGAGATGTATGGAATACCGGATGGATCCGGAGCACCGCAGGCAGCTGGAGCCGGTAGGTGACAGGGTTAATCTGTCTGCAGGTTTAGGTTTTTTGTTGATAACCATACCTTGTAACCTACTTGGTACATTCGTCCTGGTGGGTGTCGACGGCGATGTTGAAGAGTGTAGCGGGTTAGATTGGCGTCGGATGGCGTCGGATGGTTGTTCCGCTCCGTCTGACCGTCTGTGGGTGGTAGCCGGAGGACAGACTGCAGGTGGAATCAATCAGACGGCAGAAGGCCTTCCAGAACCGGGACGTGAACTGGGGCCCCCTGTCCGAGACGATGTCCTTTGGGAACCCATGCAAGCGGACTACGTGCTCTAATATCAGCTCAACTGTCCAATTGGCTGACGGGAGAACGGGGAGGTCCACCAGGTGTACAGCTTTGGAGAACCGGTCGACGATGGTGAGGATGGTGTCTTTTCCTTCGGAAACTGGCAGGCCCGTGATGAAATCAACGCCAATATGTGTCCAGGGCCGGCGGGGAACCGGGAGTGGTTGAAGTTCCCCTGGTGATGGATGGATGGCCTTGGACCTGGCACACACTGGGCACGCCTGGACGAACTCGGGGGACATCTTCTTCATGTTGTCGTGATAGGGCGTCGGCATTGGTGTTCTTGGACCCCGGGCGGTATGGCAGGTGGAAGTTATAATTTTCGAAAAACAATGCCCACCAGCCTGTCTGGGGTGGAGTTATTTAAGGGTGTGGATAGTGATGAGGTTCTGATGGTCGGTCCAGACGATGAACGGCTCTCTGGCGCCCTGGAGCCAGTGTCGCCATTCCTCCAAGGCCCACTTTATGGCCAGCAGCTCGCGGTCCCCTACTCTGCATCGCTGCTGAGTGGAGTCAAACTTCTTGGAGAAAAAACTGCAGGGGTGCAGTTTTTGGTCTGGACCTCGCTGGGAGAGAACAGCCCCGGCGCACACATCCGAAGCGTCCACCTCCACAACGAATGGTTTGTCAGCATCCGGGTGAAGGAGGATGGGGGCAGTGGTGAAGCGGCGACAGAGTTCGTGGAAGGCGGAGATGGCAGTGGAGGTGAGATTGAAGGGGTGAGATGAGGGACGAGTCAGAGCGGTTAATGGGGCTGCAACTGTACTGTAGTCCCGGATAAAGCGACGATAGAAGTTGGCAAACCCGAGAAATTGCTGGAGTTGTTTAAGAGTCTTGGGTAGGGGCCAATGACTCACAACTTCCAGTTTCTGCGGGTCCATGGCCACACCCTGGGATGAGATGACAAAACGCAGGAACGTGGTGGAGCGCTCGTGAAAAGCACACTTTTCCAACTTACAGTACAGTTGGTGGGTGAGCAGTCTCTTTAGGACAGCTCTGACGTGCTGGACGTGTTCGTTGATGGTTCGGGAGTAGATGAGGATGTCCTCTAGGTAGACGAACACCCAGCAGCCTAACATGTCTCTGAGAACATTGTTGATAAATTGTTGAAATACGGCAGGTGCGTTGCAGAAACCAAAGGGGATGACCAGACTTTCGTAGTGTCCTGTAGGGGTGATGAAAGCCATCTTCCACTCATCGCCCTCCCTGATGCGCACCAAGTTGTAGGCGTTCTGGAGGTCCAACTTAGTAAAAGTGGCACCAGAGAGCGCGTCCAGGGCAGAGTTGGTAAGAGTTGCGGGTGTCGGTTCTTTATTGTGATGTTGTTGAGTCCCCGGTAATCGACACAGGGACGTAGACTACCATCGCGTTTCTTCACAAAAAAGAACCCCGCAGCCGCAGGTGAGGAGGAGGGCCGGATGGTACCATGGCGAAGTCCGCTGGAAACATACTCCTCCATCGCCTGCATCTCGTTTTTGGATAGTGAGTAGAGGTGGACGCGGGGTGGGATGGAGCCTGGCTGAAGATCGATCACCAGGTCGTAGGGGCGATGTGAAGGTGACACGTGGACAACGTGTTGGTACCCTTCGGTCAGTGAAAGAAAAACTCACAATGGTCACAGAAATAACTTTAATCTGACAAAAGTAATAATAAATAAGAAGTCTATGAATGTTAACCAATGAAAGTCAGACATTGCTTTTCAACCATGCTTCAACGGAATTATTTTAAAAAATTAACTTATGGAACAGGCCTGGACAAAAATGATGCCCCTAACTTAATAGTTTGTTGCATAACCTTTTGAGGCAATCACTGCAATCAAACAATTCCTGTAACTGTCAGTGAGACTTCTGCACCTCTCTTCAGGTATTTTGGCCCACTCCTCATGAGCAAGCTGCTCCAGTTGTTTCCAGTTTGAAGGGTGCCTTTTCCAGACAGCATGTTTCAGCTCCTTCCAAAGATGCTCAATAGGATTGAGGTCAGGGCTCATAGAAGGCCACTTTAGAATAGTCCAATGTTTTCCTCTTAGCCATTCTTGGGTGTTTTTAGTCATTGTCCTGTTGCAAGACCCATGACCTGCGACTGAGACCCAGCTTTCTGACACTGACCAGCACATTTCTCTCTAGAATCCCTTGATAGCCTTGAGATTTCATTGTACCCTGCACAGATTCAAGACACCCTGTGCCAGATGGAGCAAAGCAGCCCCAGAACATAACAGAGCCTCCTCCATGTTTCACAGTAAGGACAGTGTTCTTTTCTTGATATGCTTCATTTTTCCATCTGTGAACATAGAGCTGATGTGCCTTGGCAAAAAGTTCCATTTTCGTCTCATCTGTCCATAGGACATTCTCCCAGAAGCTTTGTGGCTTGTCAACATGTAGTTTGGCATATTCCAGTCTGGCTTTTTTATGATTTGTTTTCAACAATGGTGTCCTCCTTGGTCGTCTCCCATGTAGTCCACTTTGGCTCAAACAACGACAGATGGTGCGATCTGACACTGATGTTCCTTGAGCATGAAGTTCACCTTGGATCTCTTTAGAAGTCTTTCTGGGCTCTTTTGTTACCATTCGGATTATCCGTCTCTTTGATTTGTCATCAATTTTCCTCCTGCGGCCACGTCCAGGGAGGTTGGCTACAGTCCCATGGATCTTAAATTTCTGAATAATATGTGCAACTGTAGTCACAGGAACATCTAGCTGCTTGGAAATGGTCTTATAGCCTTTACCTTTAACATGCTTGTCTATAATTTTCTTTCGAATCTCCTGAGACAACTCTTTCCTTCGCTTCCTCTGGTCCATGTTGAGTGTGGTACATACCATGTCACCAAACAACACAGTGACTACCTGGAGGCCTATATATAGGCCCACGGACTGATTACAAGATTGTAGACACCTGTGATGCTAATTAGTGGACACACCTTGAATTAACATGTCCCTTTGGTCACATTATTTTCAGTATTTTCTAGGGGTACCATCATTTTTGTCCAGGCCTGTTCCATGAGTTTATTTTTTTAAATAATTCTGTTGAAGCATGGTTGAAAAGCAATGTCTGACTTTCATTGGGTAACATTAATAGAATTTTTTAAAATTATTACTTTTGTCAGATTAAAGTTATTTATGTGACCATTGTGAGTTTTTCTTTCATTGACCGAAGGGTACCAACAATTTTGTCCACGTGTGTAGATGGGTGGCACGTTTCTTGCAAGAAAACTACAGCCAGGTCCCGGTAGTCTAGTGGGATGTTGTCTTTGTCGACATCGGGAACCTCGATCTCCCTAGAGCACATCCCAGCCCCGCCCCTTAGGCATAGTTCGTTGCAGGTCAGTCCTCACTGTAGGATCCGATTTTGGGTCCAGGAGATGAGAGGGTCGTGACATAGTAGCCATGGGTGTCCCAGGATGATAGGTGGTGATGGAATGGAGGTGATGTAAAACTGAATCTGTTCCTGATGTTGGTTAATGACGAGGGTGATAGGCTGGGTTCGGAAGGTGATGGGGCCGCGGCACTCGAATCGATGAATGCGGTACTTCCAACTCGTTTGTGGCCAAACTGGAGGTGTACTTTTACCGTGAGACGGGAATCATCGGTCAATGTGGTGGAGAGAGAGATGGAACCCGGTGAGCCACTCTCATTTCTCACCGGGTCTGCACGTTTCCCGGTCGCAGAGGACAGATGGCTCGGTTGTGTGTTGCAGATCCACAGTAAGAGCCCCTCTCTGAATTGTCGTTCCCGTTCTGCAGCAGTTAAGGAGGCGCGTCCTAATTGCATGGGTTCCCCGGCTCCTGTGTTAACCACGGCGGGAGGTGGAGAGCCGACGGGTCCAGTAGGTGTAGCGGTGAATGGGGAACGGGCTTCGGAGACTGGAGCTTGGGAGAAGAAATGGGTGGTTCGAGGCGCGGGATGATGTAGTGGCATCGTGATGGGCGGCAGGGTATGGGGAGCTGGCTTGGGGCGAGCAAGCAGACGTTGGTCAATCCGGAGGGTGAGTTGGATTAAGCCCTCCAAGGTCGCTGGGAGCTGTCGTACAGCGAGCTCGTCCTTTATGCGCGAAGCCAGTCCCTCGTAGTAAGTCGTCCGGAGGGCGGAGTCTCCCCAGTCGGTCTGCACGGCGAGAGTATGAATCTCCGCGGTGTAGCGGCTCACGGACGACCCCCCCTGCCGTAGATGATATATTAGTGTGTGAAGAGTGGGAGAAGAGGGTTGGATTGACAATCCATCAATGCTCCACCTCAGCAGCAGGATGTTCAAAGGTGAGTTTGAGTTGGCGGGTGAATTCTGTGTACCAGCAGGCGATGTCTGAATCCGAACGAAAAACCGCCGTGGCCCACTCAGCTGCCTGCGCGGATAGCAATGAGACGAGAAGAGCAATGCACGGTCTGTGGAGTACCTGGTGGAATTGAACTCAAACACGAGATCCAATGCGGTTAGAAAAATACTGCACTTCCCATCCGTGCCATCCCATTTATCCGGTAGAGAAAGGAAGGGGGGGGGGGGGGGGGGTTGGAGGTATAGCAGCCGCTGCGATGGGTATGGCAACAGCTGTTCTCCTGTCGTAGCTCCGCCACCTCGCGGCGCAAGACCACGACGTCTTGGAGGTCCTTACGGAGAGACGCGACTTCACCACGGAGCTGATCAATCAGCTTAGCATGCCCGTCAACCACATCACAGAGGTGAGTGAAGTCCGCTGGGTTTACTGTTGTCGGTTCAGTCATTCTGTCATGAACTAACCGGAGATGAACCAGAAGACTAGCAGTTAGCCCTGTAGCGTGGATGGTAAACCCAAACACGGAAGTAGCGCGAGTAGGCAGGATAACCACACTGGTTATTTTTAGAACTCTCCCGAAGCGAGAGCAAGAGTTTACACAAAGAAACCCGTGTTCTAAATACACACACCCAATCGAAAGCAAAACCCAAGAAAGTGAGTACTCACTTTTAGACGAGCGAAGCGTTTGCGATAGCATGGGCAGAACTCAATGACTGAGCGAGTGTAAAGCGCCATCTTGTCTCCTTTTATGCTTCCTAAGTCGCGACCATACTACTTCCGGGTCCTCGTGCCGGTCGCGTTAGGAGTGCGCATGACAAATGGGTTGCTATCAGTCAGGATTTGACCCAGAAGTTGATTGAGAGCAGCCCAGTCGAATTGCAGAGGTCCTGAAAAAGAAGGGCCAACACTGCAAATACTGACTCTTTGCATAAATGTCATGTAATTGTCGATAAAAGCCTTTGAAACGAATGAAGTGCTTGTAATTATATTTCAGTACATCACAGAAACAATTCAAACAAAGATCTAAAAGCAGTTTAGCAGCAAACTTTGTGAAAACTAATATTTGTGTCATTCTCAAAACATTTGGCCACGACTGTAGGTATGATAGGAAGCTGACATCATGCACTCAAAAAAGTATTAATTGGTTGAATGTAATTTATGTAGGACACATTTTTTTCATGCAAAAAAAACAAATTACCACAAAATCACATTAATATAGTCACTTTGTCTCAGGATTGAAGGGGGAACATAAATGTAGGTATGTTACACTGAACCAATGTAATCTTCTTTCAAATCAATCAAAATTAATTTATATTAAATGAATATGATTTCCCTCAAACATATATATTTTACATTCATCTAATAGGACTCTTCCAAAATAAAATATACTATGTTCATAGAATGTGATTGGATAAAAGAAACACTATTTAGATATTTATGCAGGGTAATTTTCTAGTGTGGTCAACATGACTATTACATCAATGTTACATACATAATATACCAATTAAATTGCTGTATTATTATTATTATTATTTTTGGCTACATTTTTATAGTTAACTTACTGTATATGGTAGCTGTTTACATCACCTTAATCATTGCTGCATACGTTAATTTGCTCTCAGAAATCTCAGAAACATCCAAAATATTTGTTTCTGTAAAAGAGGAATAGAAAAAAAATAAAGCCTTCTTTTCAGCAGTCTTATATCGCTGGCATAAATATTAAAACATTTCCTCAGTGGTTTACAAATGCATTTTATGTAATTGTCAAACTACTCTTATATGTTTCATTTTTTCACTGTTCATTCAGCTTTAGGAGTTTTATTTTAACACACCAAAGGGTTATTGAGGCGGCCTTCAATAATTTATTTATAAAAGTTCAACCTTTATTAAGTTTAGCTTTATCAACCAGGCTTTAGTGAGAGTTAGCCATCACAGTGGGGCATATGGGTGAAAATTAGGCCACATAATCATGCTGCCAAAATTAAGGTTTGGCCATGGGAACAACACTTGTCCAACTGGTTGTTCTCCTCAGTTCAGCGTCTGCTGAGAAACCTGAAAGAGATCCGGTTATAGAACTCTCTATTATGAGGGAAGTCACATTAGCTATAGTAGACCTTGGGTAAGAGACAGGCTTAATCAGGTGTACCCCAGGAGTCAGGGTGTCAGACATGAGTAATCGTAGGGTCTTAGGCAAGGATAAGTTTTCTTGGATAGTTATTAATGTAGGTGTTACTGATGCATCTTTTCCTGTCAGAGGTTACTAGGAGTAACTTTATAGAGGTGTCGAAATTAGCGAAGGCGATGTCTAATCCATTAATATGCTTTGGCTCAATCCTGGTGCAACATGATGATATAGCTTACACCAGTTTATGGTTACTGCTGGATGTCCAGGTGATGCACAAAAAACAATGTGGGCTTTATAGAAATTTGGAGTAATTTTGCGGGCAAAGCTGAACTGTTTGTGTGGAACAATGTCCATCCCACAGGAAGGTGCTGCTCTTCTTGCATAGCAGTATAGCTTCAAAACAGGCCTAGATAATTGGTGAGAATCCAAAGAGCGGGCCAGGGAGCGGACAAGCAGGCTAAACCGACCAAGTCGTCGGTCAGATTTCACCATATTAAGACCATGTCTGTTCCTTGAGCTATACAAAAATCTAAAAAACTTTGAAACCAGAAAATTGGTTTAAAAAACCTAATCAACATAAAATTAGCACGCTGAACCTAATAATTAAATTAGCTTTGCTTGAGCAGAAGGAGGACCTGCTGTTAATGATTGGAGAGCAGGTCAGGTGTGAAAAACATCTACTCCTGGAGAACACTGGTGGTCTTTGAGTAAATTACTCTGGAAATAAAAACACGACGGAGTCAGAGCTGAAAAAAAAAAAAAAAAGCACAACGGCACAACTGAAACAAACTCTGCTCCCAGCGCTGACATGAACACCTCTAACACTGAAAATAATAAGCGTATATAAAACCCAGATGGCTCTGCAGGTGTCAGCAATAACAGTGACCCTCATCCCTAAAGTCTGCACTGAGGATTTACACCAGCAACAGGAAAACTCATAACCAATGACAACTGATGCTGTACAGAACACTGCAAGGGAAGTGAAGTTACTCATTACAGGACCATTAACAAAACAAATAAGCCGCAGTGAATCACTGAGTGTTGTAATGCAGGAGAGTGAAGGAGCAGAGTCCAAACACTTCTAGACCTGAAGGAACAGATAAACCGGTTTCAATCTCTGATGAAAGGAGGGAAAAAATGTGCCGTTAATAAACTACTTTCTGGACAAAGCAAAATCGAGTTCAAGTTTCGTTTATTTGTCATATGCATGTCAACACAGGGCCGACAGTACAATGAAATGCTCAGGACGAGAAGAGCCAGTCAGCTTGTATACTGTATGTGTATATGTGATTATGTGTGTGAATATGTGTATGTGTATGTGTGTATGTGTGTGTGTATGTATATGCATAAGTGAGTGTGTGTGTGTGTGTGTGTGTGTGTGTGTGTGTAGGTGTTATTACTAAATTACTAATTAATAAATTTAAAGGTGTCCTAGTGCAGCCATTTCTTTAAAATGATGAACAAGACTATAGACTTTAAACAAGACCATGACGTATGAGGCTGTGAACAGAACTGTGAACTTTCATAGCAACCAATGGATTCAAATCGAACAAAGACTGAAAAAGGGGTTGGGGTTTTCGGCAGTGTTAAATGGTGGAATTTCCTTTCATTAAAATAAATAAATAAATAAATAATTTGCATAACATGGGAGTTCTGAGGAGGCACAACGAAATCTACTCAAAAGAGTTCTGATAATTAACTAACACATAACCAGCATATCTAAGGTACAACATTAATTATTATTTTGCACAAACCAAGCAAATCTTTTAGCTTTTGAAAACTACTAGTATTTTTTAATTTTATTTCATTTACTAGTATTTGGTGGGCAGACTTCTAATAAGTGTAATCTAGATTCTATTAGAATCTACAAAAAAAAAAAAAAACCTGAGAAGGATTTACAGTGCATAAATCTGCTGAAAGATCTGCTTCTGAAAAGTAGTATGTTCATTTATATATATATATATATATATATATATATATATACATATACATAGGTATATTTTGACATACTGGATTTTTTATATTTATTTTTGTGAGCTCCAAAATGTAATCTTTAAAACTGAAACAAAAATGGTTGACAATTTTCACTTTACATGTAATAAATATAGAAGATATGACAGTTTCACTTATTGACTTAAATTAGAAAGATACAAAGATTATTGAATTCAATTTTTGGAAGTGTAGTGTATATACACGGTCATTCAAAAGAAAGACCAACACACTAGGATAGTTACTGATAATATCTGTGTATTTCTTGTTATTTTAATTTGCTTTTGTAACATTGTTAATATAGTCATGAAGCTACTACTTACCAATTCAAGTACAATTCAAGTTTAAGGTCACTCTGCCACCCAGTTTCAAGAATCCAAAGACTTCATACTAAGTCTTAGGTCATATCTAAGGCCTTAATGTCCTGGACTGTCGTATTTATCTCAGAACTAAAGAAGAGGAATTTTGGGGATGTCCTGTATATATAAATTATGCTAATAAATTTCTTGCTTTATAGGTTTATAAATTGCAATTATATGTTTGTATTTAGGAGAATATAACAGTTATGTGTGGTTATTGAAAAAAATACAAATTAAATGAAAATCTGTCACTGAAATAAGGCCACAAAACACATTCAAAAAAATTTTTGTGTGAAGTTTTTTCTTCAATACGATTTCTGCTTTCTCATTCGCAAATAACAATATATTGATTTCAATTTTCTAAGACACTTTTTGTGACAACCATTTTGTTTAGAAAAGCCACATGCGAGGAGGCGTGAATAATCCTATGATAAGATCATGTGATCAATGATCAATACATTATGAATGGATGATATTCACAACATTTGTAACCGTACAACTGTACAACAGTCTGTACAAACTATGTAAGAGACAATGAAAGGCAATGTTTTGCATAAGCTAGTGAAAGCCGGGAAAAATGTTTTATATTGTCATGAAAGAATTATATAAGACTTACTCTTGCTTACTTACAAGTAAACAACTTGCTGGAATATCCTCTGCTGGAGCAGTTTACTCTCCACAATACAACTGTTCGTCATCAGAGTCACAATCTTCTTTTGAGAAAGAGGTACATTCTTCCTCACTTCCCAGAACCATCTGAAGAGTTTCCAAAACTGTATAGTGTGCAGTCTTCCAAACTCATCAGAAAGTCAATGAATCTATGTGTAAACTTGATGAATATCATGACGTCATATTAAACATGAATGTACACGGATAACAATGTAAGGTGGTGCATCAGTAAGCAGAGACATGAATACAGGTGATTAGAACATTTTATGATCAATAGAACGATGATTGGTCATAGCAATCTCACATCCACATTAGGGATTATAGGAAAGGTAAATATAGATATTATATAATATACAATATTATATATTAAAGTAGAGCAGCTTTGCTAACAGACTGCATAACAAGGGTTCAGACATTTGCTTGCTCTGGGTTCCTGCCCATGTAGGCATTAGGGGACGTAAAGGTTGACAAAATAGCCAATCAAGTAATGAAATTGCAAAGGGTAGACATAGAAATTGAGCTATTAAGCAAAGCAGAAGTCAAAGAACACACAAACAAGGGTGTGGCAAGAATACTGGGACAGTGGGACTACAGGAAGACATCTGTATATGATACAAAACCACACGGGAAATAGTATAAAGCAAGGCAGGAAGTTGAGGGAGGAAGTAACCATCACCAGACTGAGAATAGGACATGCAGGACTCAATATCACACACTCCATAGAACACTACTGGGCTGTGTGCTCTCTCCAGGCAACCAGAGACAAAATACAGTAAATACAGATGGATACGGAAAAATCTAGAGGCAGCACTGGAAAAAGAAAACACTGAAATCACAATAAAGAGCCTAGAACGAAAGCATCTCAAAAGTACTTCACTGTTTTAATGGAATATTGAAGGAGATAGGCATGTTGTACAGAATCTATGGTATTTTTTCTAATGTGGAGCTCAATACTCCGGTCCAGTAGGTGGCGGTACTACTACTAAAAGCTGGTTGCCATCCGCCAATAAAACCAAAGAAGAAAAATTCTTTCGCTTGCTGCTCCAAACTCCACAACAGTTAGCGGCGGTATTGCGCCATCTCGGTCGATTTGCAACTACTATTAGGAGAAGCAGTAGGACCCTATCGTTCGTGTTTTGCTTTCCAGACGGAATGATTTGCTGACGGACAGTCACGGACGAGTAATTGTTTTAGCGAGGGGGGAAAAAATGAAGTTTACATCCGGATTTTAGGAATTTATAATATTTAATTCTTGAGTACGGTACGTATATGGATAAACATAACATATATTTTCTTTTTGCAAATACTTACACATTTTCATGGTGTGAAAGAAGCCATTGTTTGCATTAGCAGCCAATGTTATCCATGCTCTATCCATTAGTCAGAAGATTTTTGCTTAGTTGAGATCATTTTACTGAGTAGTAACATAACCACTCGGTCGATATATTGTGATATGTATTACATAAATGTTTCTTTTCTTGTAGGTTATTTGTTGGATTTTTGTTTTCTAAAAATGGAGCATAGTAATCAGAGCTTTGGCACTGAGGGATGTAGTGACAACCTTGTTTCAGAAGATGGAAAAAATATTAAAGCAGTGGTGTGCCAGCGTTGTGGATCAAAAGTACTCTGCCCAGGCATGGCTGTATTTGCAGAAAAACAGGTAAGATGACAATATATGTTTAAATAATGCTCAAATGTGAACAGAATTAAATATTAATATCTGTTTTTAAGTGTAAGATTTTTTGATGTTCTCATAGTTGTGCTTTTCAATTTCCAGTGCAACTAACTTAATACCTGTATGCTTTCTTTTTGTTTAATACCCATTCCCATGATGACCAGCTCTTTCTACCCTCAATGCAAAAGAAGACCAATAACCAGTCTCAAGAAACTTTAAATGGAGATACTTTAACAGCTCACTGGTTGGTGGATGATATGTACACCTTTGAAAATGTTGGCTTCAGCAAAGATGTAGGCAAAATAAAATATCTTATCTGTGCTGATTGTGAGATTGGACCCATTGGATGGCACAACCTTGATGACAAGAAATGTTTCTACATTGCACTGGATCGAGTTAAACATGTGTAGAGTGTTTACAATTGTTTTGTACAAGATCGTGCTGCCCAACCTGCTTCCTCTTGTCCATCTTTTTTTTTAATGTAGCTTTAAACATACATCTTTGATCAGTACACTTGGAGTAGTGTTTGATATTGTAAAGGTTATGTTTTACATTTTCATGTTCTGTCAGTTCACAGTTCAGTTCAGTTCAGTTATTTTACATATGCTTGGTTTCTATCACTAAGGATTTGTTTTCCTAATGCAAATGTACACCAGTCAGAAAAGTATTTTGAACAGTCTTGCTATTAAAGTCAACTGAACACAGCCTTTCTAGTGGCAAGTATTATATGTCACTATTATATATCATTTGTGTTGTACATTGATTTTCTTCCAAGAACGTGCTGTAGGACTAGGTCCAACAACAGTGTTTGCAAAGTATTCTTAAAGGCTCTATCTATCCATCCATCCAGATAGACTTATAATTGTTATATAATCCTATCTGAAAAGTCTCTCTCTCTCTCTGTGTGAGAGAGATTCACACACATATACATACATATATAGTATTGGTGTTAAAAAGTGTCTCACCTAGGTGAAAAAGTGAACTTTCAGAGATCATATGACACCATTTTTCATAATATTTAATGCTTCTTATCTCCTGATCCATGCTTCGCTTTTGTAAATATTCATACATATTTATATTTTTATCAGATAAATAGAAACACATTTACTGAATACAATTTCATGCCCTTTTATGTAATGTCTGTAACTTTTTTTTATTCAAAATTTTCAATGATCTTAACTGTCATTCGGATGAAACTTGGCCAATTTAGATTTCACATCAAACGGCATAAACCTGAAAAAAAAAAAATTCTAAAATGCAAAATTGTTCAGATATTGCCACATGAATTTGACATGGTTGCAGAAAAATCCTTAGTTTTGCACAGAATTATTTAATTTAAGCAACCATTTTTACACGTCATAGGCTTCTAGAAGCTCACAACAATTACCGTATCAATACTCAAAGAAATATGAATCATTTGAATCGATTTTTTTTTTTTTGGAAGCGAAACAGTATAACGCTGAAAAAAAAAAAAATCTCTCCAAAACGGCTGAAGTTAGCAACTTCATATTTTTAGGGAACCAAGGCGGGTCACTTCCACGTTGCATAAAGTTCAAAAGTAGCTTTTTTTTTTTACATACATTTTCCCTATTATATGTATAACATAAAAAAATAAAATAAAATCAGCGTTAATACTGTGTCTTGACCGATAAGACACACATATAAAATATTTTAAATGCATGTCTTAAAAATCATGTAATTGATGACGCCGTGCAAAGTCCTGTTTAATTAGGGTTTTTGTTCCGTACACAGGGTGAGTGATGTGTGCAGTTAGGCGGCACTGCTTCCGCGTTGACGTGCGCTACGTGCAAACAGATGCGGTGCGAATGGAAAAGAAGCGGTGATGGCTGTTTCATTGCTAGAAAAAAAAAAAACATTTAAACATGTTTAAAGCCGAATGAGATCCCGCGGTAAGCTATCATACATACAACGTTCATTTTCTACTTCGAGTAGATATCTCGTTCGGAAAAAATCGCATGTTGCAAATCCTAGCTTTATTCGGACCAGGCCTACATTCGCGAGATAAAATAAATCTCTCTATCTCATATAACTGCGGTGAACATTGGTAAGTTGTGGATAATATTTTGGTTTTAATTGGATCATATCGCTCCCGGCTTGACGTTAAACGTCATATGTAGTAGGTAAACTTCAGAGAGTCTATTTAAAGAAGTAGTTCCGGTACAGTTCTCAGCTGTTGTACATCAATCCGCGCAATTGCCTTTTGTTTAACTAATTTCTAATGTACGTGTTGTTTGGTAACGCCGTTTAACTGCATGTATTACTTTGTATATAGCAAGTAATAGTACCCAAGACTAAATATATCAAGTTAGACTAAATATTATTTAAGAGGGAAAAGTTTGACGCCAACGTAAAAGCTAAAACGATTTCTCGGATTCATAAACTGTATGTTTATGCGTCATTGTTTTTGGCATTATTAGTATTTTATATCATTATTAATTAAAATTCGCTTGATGTTGACATTCTGACTACTATGCTAGGATATAACGTGAAGACTGACGCTGTTCAGTTTTTTTTTAATTACCGTGAAGTGTATTAAACGGGGTTAATATTACATACGTTTGTAGAACTCGGCGGTTATAAAATGTCTTACTTGATATCGTACGTGTTAAATGTAAACATGCCTCTTTAATGAACCGTGTAGAGCGACAAGTAGTGAGGAGGAGGGGACGCTACTTTTCATACGATGCCCAAACGTCAACCCTTCCTGTGTACAGTCCAAAGTAGGTGAGGATGCTAATTATCAGACTTTATGTAACCATTCTTTATTATACACAAGTTAAGAGAATACCTTACACACTTTTGTATATTAAACAGTGTATTACAGTTCCTACATGTCATCGCTTGGATGTAGTTGCCCAGAATGACCCAATCTCGACCTAACGAGTTTATTCCACCGCCGGAATGTCCAGTGTTTGAGCCTAGCTGGGAAGAATTTGACGACCCGTTTGGGTTTATCAACAAAATACGCCACATTGCAGAAAAGTCTGGCATTTGTAAAATCCGACCACCACGGGTAAGTTTTTTTTTTAATGCTGCTGCATATGAAACGGAACCATCGTTGTGTTGCTTTTTTATCGTTGTTTGTTCCATACAGTTAAGTCCGAAACACTTCTTAAAGGCTGGTTTTCAATATGGCGGATTGCGGCTCTGGTGTAACCATGTTATCTGTGGCGAACCAGTTGTCCAACCAGCAACAAAAACATCTCGTTTATTGCAAAGGAGTCGGTCCTCCCTGGGTAGACGTGGTGGTAGCCTACTGTTGTTATCTAGCAACACCATTGCTTGTGTAGAGCATCTACCAAACAGGAACGAGCAAAGCAAGACTGTAGTACCCCTTAATGCTCCGAGCATTTTAGCCAGGATTTGTTTTGATGTTTTGAAAAACTAATATATAGGGGTCAGTATTGTGCAGTGTAAACAGAAATATAATTTCTTTCAGCACAAAATGGGCAATATGCTAAACTGAATTTAGGTTATTTTAACCAACTATACAAACATGAAACATGACTGAGCAAAAAAAAAAAAAAGGTCATATATGCAAAGAAATGGTTCACATGCAACATCACATGTTTTTATAGTTGTTTTCCATTGTTTCTATGAATAATAATGTATTCATAGAAAACATTTTGAGAACTCTCAAATATGGTCATTTTGAGAGTTCTACTTTTTTGCGACATTATCTCCATATTCTGGTAGTGGTAAAATTTACCATTTATAAAAGTAATGATTTTTTTCCTACCTGACATGTCCAAAAACTCAAATACAGTGGAACCTCGGATTGCGAGTAACGTGGTTTACGAGTGTTCCGCAAACCGAGCAAAGATTTTCAATAATTTTTTATTCGGAAACCGAGCAAGTATTAGTTTACGAGCGCCGGGTATCATGCTTCACACATGCGACTCTTATTTTGACACCGAGCGTCACTCTCGCACCTTACTCCCCCCCCACCCCCCCCACCCAAAGCTTCGCAAACACAGAGAAACTCTGCTTGCGCGCGCACAATTTGACACTGACACACACGCACAGACGCTCTCTTGCCTTTTCACCCCCTCCCTGGCTTCACAAACACACAGACACTCAGCTCTGTCGCGATTCTTTTCAAAGGTAAGGTGCTGGTTCATTTTTATTTTTTTTTTACTTTACAGCCGTGATTCCCTTAGTATGCGCTCACGCTAGGTCAGAGAGATTTTTTTTTTTTCCTGTTAAAACGGTGTTTCCGTGTTTGTGTGTGTCCGTTTGTTGTGAAACTTAAGTGATTCCTTCAGTATGCGATCATGCCAGTCTCGCTTTTTTCCGTTAAAACGGTGTTTCCGCTGTGTTTATGCGCTTGTTGTGAAACTTAAAAAGTGAGTCCGTTAATATACGCTCATGCCAGTCTCAGAAAGATTTATTTTTTTCCTGTTAAAACGGTGTTTCTGTTGTTTGTGTTTGTTGTGAATCTTAAAAAGCGAGGTGGGGAGAGGGAGGAGGAGTGTTACTGTGTAAAACGAGGCGAGGGAAGGGGCTAATTCCACACACACACACACACACACACACACACACACACACAGCGCCTGCGCGCACCAACGGAAACACTTATCTGTCAGGATTTATTTATACTTTTTTTAAAGGTGAAGTGCAGATTAATTTGTTTTATTTTCATTTTATAGATTGTATTAATTATTTTTATGTATTTATTTTTTGGGGCTGTGGAACGAATAATTTGAGTTTTCATTATTTCTTATGGGAAATGATGATTTGGTTTGAGTGTTTTGGAATACTAGCCCACTTCCAGAACGAATTTTTTTTTATTTATTTTTTATTTTTTGGATTTTTCCCCGATTTCCTCCCTAATTTAGTCGTGTCCAATTCCTCCCCGTCACTAGGGGGCTCCCACATTAAGGCTACTACTACCACTCAGCCGGGAGGGCCGAAGACTATCACGTGTTTCCTCCGAACCACGTGACGCCAGCCGACCGCATCTTTTCGAACTGCTCGCTCGCGCACCGTTGGGGGCGGCGTAACACACTCGGAGGACAGCGCTATCCGCTCCCTCCGTCGCGCGAGCTCACAGACGCCCCTGACTGGCTGTAGAGCCGTGATTAATGTGGGAGCACTAAGTACCTCTCATCCCTCCCCTCTGAGAGAGCTCGGCCAATCAGCTCTCTCTAGACCTCCGGCTGCGAGAGGTTACAGCACCAGAACGAAATTTGCTCGTAATCCAAGGTTCCACTGTACATGGTTTGAAGTCTAAAGCCTCTCTTTTAACACACACCGGCAAGACTTCAATACAAGCACATCTTTTTAAAATTTTTGACCTATGCTGTGTTGCTTGGGTTTTTATGGTTTAAATCGAAGACCGTTTTATTATAAATTGACCGCTAAATTGTATTTAGACACAGTTACATTTGAATCATTTTTTTTTCTTAGCATTATGCTAAATTATTAAATCTCTAACCTTATGAATTCTTCACCACATTACTTATCGGTTAAAAAAAACTGACCGTGTTTCCTGTTGAACTGCCATTGACTTTAAGGTCACTGTAGTTCAAAGCACATGATTTCTACATTTGTATTGTTTTGTGCTGTAAAATAAAAACATTCTTTCAGCAGTGTAGTGGAGCAGATGAGGGACTAATTTAGGCCTAACCATTAGCGAGATGTTAAAAGGTGGTGTTATATTTTTTCAAGATTTTGTTACCAGTAGTTGAAACTGAAATGTGTGTGTAGGTGAAAATGTGAAGTTTGCATTTCATGGCCCAGCACTTCCCAGTTACGCACCACCGAGTGACATGTTCGTTAATGCTTTTTTTTTTTTCAGTGTTGGTTATCTTATGCGGTGAAAGTATGATTAAGTGTAAAGCATTTTAGATAATCATAAAATGCCTCGTGAATCAAAAGTTTGGACACAAGTTTGTATTTATTTTCTACATTCTAGAACAATGCTGTATTTAAGAAATATTACATATGACTTTGGGTAATTAACAATTAACACAAGTCAGTTGTTATTTTAAGACACGAAGGTCACCTGTGTTGGAATAGCTCTTGCAGAACAGTATTGTCAAGTGCATTTGCAAAATCCATCAAGCACTCTTCAAGACCTTCCCAGGAAAGCAAGACCAAAACTTACATCTGCTGCAGAGGAGAAGTTCATTTGCATTTACCAGTCTCAAAAATAACCAATTATAATTGAATTGACTGAATGCTTTACAGAGCATAAGTAGTTAAGATATTAACCTACTAAGTATCTTAATACCAACTGTTTAAAGGAGGTTATCTCATATTTTGGAAACCTTCAGTATTGCTTTACAGTGTAGAAAGAAAAAGAAGTCAGGAAAGACTATGTATTTAGAAGGTATATAAACTTTCGACCCTTAGTGTATATCAAATGCACTGCATGTTAATATATACCCTTATAGGATATGGCTAGAATAAATGAGAAAATGTTCTGTATACAATAAATTTTTTATTCCAGTGTTGACAGTTGCAAATGGCACATAATTAGTCTCAGCATGGTCTGGTATAATTTTCTAGGGGTGGCAACCGCCATTTGCCTGTGATGTGGACCGACTGCATTTTACCCCACGCATACAGAGACTCAATGAATTGGAGGTAAGTACTGTGTCAGTCTCCTGCATGTAAGGGTGTGTGTGCACTACCAGTCAAATATTTGGACACAACTTTGCCTTCAGGGGTTTTCTTTTTTTATTATTTTCAACATTATACTTTAACACTGAAGACATCCAAACTATGAAACATGTATGGAATAATCGAAAAAGAGGTTAAACAACCAAGAATATATTTTATATTTTATATTGTCCAAAATAGGTACATTTTAGCTTTGAAGACAGCATTGTGCATGGCCACCTGGAATGGTTTTAAGTTCACAGATATGCCTTGTCAAGAATTGTCATTAGATCATTGAAAACGTAAGAAAATCTTATGAGCCCAAATCTAATATTTTTGGTTATAACCGGCATGTCTTTGTTAGACACAGAGAGGGTGAACAAACAGTCCCTGCAAGTGTGGTTCCCACTGTGAAGCATGGAGGAGGAGGTGTGATGATACTTTGCTGTTGACACTGTTGGTGACTGTTGGTTAGACTAAACTGAGGACACGCTTAACCAGAATGGCCACCACAGCATTTTGCAGTGACATGCCATCCCATCTGGTTTGCACTTAGTGGGATCATTATTTGGACAATGACCCCAAACACATCTGTGTTATGTTATGTAAAGAGTTATTTGCCTAGGAGAGAGAGTGATTGGGTGCTTTGTCAGATGATCTGGCCTCCACAATCAACCGATCTGAATTCAGTTGAGATGAGAGAAGCTGAATTAGAGAATGATGGAAAATCAACACCTTTGGGAACTCCTTCAGGATTGTTGGAAAACCATTCTAGTTGATTCTTTTTTTTCAAATTATCCTATTAAGATTGCTAAGGAAACTACTTAATTATGAGGCTAATCAGAAAAGAACTGCAGCAGTGATGGCTGTCGTCCTGTAAGTCTCTTCCATGTCCACAAAGGAACTCAGGATCTCATTTATAGTGACCCTTAAGTTCATGGTTTTGTCTCTGACCAAGGGTTTTTATACCCGAGTACACGGTTTGGTTGGGTGTCCAGATTTATGTGGACTGTTGGTTGGTCCACAACTCCTCCATTTGAGAATTATTGAGGCTTTCAATGCTCCAGAAAGTTTATTGTATCCAAGTCCAGATCTGTGTATTAATAAAATCCTGTCTCAACCTCATAAATGTGTTTTTACACTTTCCTAATGATGTTGAAGTCCTTTAGGCACAGGTGGGCTCCAGCCAAGAAGCATTTCAAGTACCGATAGAATGCACCAAAACTCAATTGCAATTGTCATGACAAAGGGTCTAAATACTTATGTAAATTAAATATTTCAGTTTCTATTTTATTAAAACATAAACACTCCAAACACCTGTTTTTACTTTGCAGTTGTGTGCATGAGCATGTGTGTGTGTGTGTGTGAATAAAACTCTCCTGGGGAAATAACAAACACTTTTATAGGCTACCATCTACCAGTCTAGCTATAGCAGAGAGCAAGGAATAAGATGTATTAAATTGTGGCACTAGGGAAAATAACTGGTTTAAATTTTTAACTGGTAGCGTACTAATATTTCTTCTCTTCTTTCATATATCTCAGGCTCAAACCAGAGTCAAACTCAACTTTCTGGACCAGATAGCCAAGTTTTGGGAGCTGCAGGGCTGTGCATTGAAAATACCTCATGTGGAGCGCAAATCTCTGGACCTGCATCTGCTCTACAAAGTATTGGCTTACAACATAGCTTGTATTCTGCTTCTTTATGACCTTGGCTAAACATTCAAAATGATTGTCTCAAACTGCTTGTCTCTGTGTGCTCTGCAGTTGGTTATGGAGGAAGGAGGCTTTGACATGGTCTGTAGGGAACGAAAATGGACCCAGATTGCTCTGAAGATGGGCTTTGCTCCTGGGAAGGCAATTGGATCTCACTTACGTGGACACTATGAGAGGATTCTCTACCCTTTCTACCTATTCAAGGCAGGGGCCAATCTTGTGGTGAGGAATTTATGCTCTGTTACTTTTTGATTTCTTACATACGCATGACCATGGCACCAGCACAGTAAATAAATTCAGGCAGATAGAGGTCATGAGGTTGGTGTCGTATACAATATCAGTCAATAGTTTGAACACACATTGTAATTCAATGATTATACTGGAGATTTCAAAGATATGAAATAATACATATGGAGTAGCATAATTAAGTAACAACAAAAAAAGGCAGTTGTTATTTTGAAATACATACAATATATGCAATTGATGATGCTTCCATTCCATACTCTTCTGTTTACTCTCTTAGGCTCATAGTGCTGAATCCATTTCTCGTTATGAGTAATGAATCTCTTTATGAAACTTTCACCTTCCTTAGAGTATCAGTCCAATGATGTGATAGACTATTAATCATACAGGAAACGATTACTTCACGTTATTGATGCTAAAGGTCTACAAGCTATTAAATTGCATTTGCAAAACCCATCAAGCACCAAGATGAAACTGGTTTTCATAAAGACCATCCCAGGAAGGCAAGACTAAAACTTGCTTCTCGAAGAATTACCAATTAGAGCCTTTATGATGGCTTTACAGAGCATAAGTAGCAGACACATCTCACTATCAGCTGTTCAAGGGAGGTTATTGCACTTTTTGCATGTTTTCAGCATTGTTTCACAATGTAGGAAAAAAATAATAAAAATCATGAAAGACAAATTTTTGACTTGGTTTGTTTGTTTGTGTGTGTATGTGTACTGTGCAAACGTATTAGGCAGGTATGAAGAAATGCTAGAAAGTAAGAATGCTTTCAAAAATTCATATGTTAATTGTTAACTTTTGTCAAATTTACAAATGCAAAGTGAGCAAACAAGAAAAATCTGCCTCAAATCTGACTGGGATTACCTGAAAAGACAGAGCTGTGGTTAGTTCTCCTAGATGTTTGGAGAACTAGCCATCTGCCGAGTTCCTTCGAATCTATGTGTAAATATACAGTATCTAGAAGAATTAATTCTGTTTTATGGGCAAATGGTGATCAGACCAAATGCTGCTTTAATTTGAATTTCTCGTGTTCATTGCACTTCTATTTTGTTAATTGATAAAAACAAACTATTAACATTTTCTGTTTTTGAAAGCAGTCCCCCCCACCTGTCAAATACTGTACCATTGAACAGTACACAACATACGCACACAATGCATCTCAATAAATTAAAATATAATGGAAAAGTGTTTATTATTTAATTCAAACCGTGAAACTCTCATATTCTGATTTCATTACACATAAAGTGAAATATTTCATGCCTTTTGCTTTTTTTTCAATGATTACAGCTTACAGCTCATGAAAAAAAAAAATCCAGTATCTCAATAATAGAATATTTCTAAATATCAATTAAAAGTTACTTATAATACAGAAATGTCCAACTTACAAGTGCCTTAATGCACTCACTCAGAGCTTTTTTAGCACAAATTACTAAATTTACTTAAATAGCCTTCAGCTCATCTGTTTTGTTGGGTTGGGTGCTTTCATCTTCCTTCTTCAGATTCTCTATGGGGTCAGGTCGGGCAAATTGGCGGACCAGTCAAGCAAACCGGTTAGTGGTAGTTTTGGCCCTGTGGCAAGTTGAAGAGTCCTGCTGGAAAAGAAAAACACTTGTCAGCAGACAGAAGCATGAAGTGCTCTCAGATTCCCTGGTGTGTTGAATTTTGGGCTTGATGATTCACAGTGGACCAACACTAACGGGTGACACTGCGCCCGAGAACATCACCAACTATGGAAACTTCACCATGGTCTTTTTTGGATCAATTTGGATTCTATGCTTTTCCACTCTTCCTCCTGACTCTGGGACCTTGATTTTCAAATGAAATGCAAAATGTATTTCCTTAAAAGAGAACTTCAGCACACAATTCAAAGGTGGCAATGCATAGTGGTGCAGCAACTAGTTTAGGGTATTGAATCCGTGGATTATTGTGTGGCAGGTAGGGTTGTTAGCGTAATAAGGCCATAAAAGTAGAGTCCAGCTGTACTTGTGGATATTAACAACAACCTGCTGGTGAACCAACTCAAAGCTCAGAGCAATGCTCTCAGCTGTTGAGGACAGTGGACTGGCACATACAACATACAATGTAAAGGGCAACGTACTGTATAACTCCACTCTCTAAATACTGAGTCATTTCTCCATTGATGACCGCCGGAGTATATGGAGAGGTATTAATCTCAGATTATAAGATTGATGCAGAGTTCCCCAGAAAATTGCATCTACCTATTGCTCTTAATGCATTTTACACTCATTGTGAATAAATAAATGACTCATATACTTCCAGACTCACCACTAAGCATGTCAACAGTAGATGTAAGGAAGTCCCTGTTGAATGTAAATCTCTGCAAAGTTGCAGGGCACAGAGGGGGCTGTGTTCACCTTTTTAACATCCACAGAGTCATGTCTGAATGACTACTTTTCAGTGGCACTCACACCTACTGTATAACATTGATGTGCCTTGAGTGGCTGGTAATGGAGGAGATTAAGACCATCAACACAACTGCTGAAAGGAAAGGACCAGAAAGGGCAACTCTGGCTTCCCCAAGAATGCGTCTTGAGCCCACTCCTGTTTATGGTTCTTATATATGACTGCAAGTCCTGTTATACAAGCAGCCACATAGTGAAAATTGCACGTGTGAGTGAGCTAGGACTTGTCACTCAACAATGAGTCAGCATACAGGTTGGACGTAGTTTAACTGATGGTTAGGTGAAAGGATAATAACCTCAGCATCAATGTCAAGAAAACTAAAGAGACGATTGTGGACTTTTGACGGACTGCTCCACCCCTTCCTCTTCATCTATGGCTAATTTGAAATTATCCTCTGATTCAAATAACTTTGAGAACTGTGGGTTACCTGTGGAGAACCTGATGTCATCCAACTGTCAAGTCAGTTGTCTTTCCCGTGTGTGTACTGAAGACAGAGTTTATTCTAACTTGTATTTATATTTAATATATTAAATATTTTGATGTACTGGATTTTTTTTCATGCGATATTCTTCAAAAATCCTTGGTATTCTTCAAAATAATAATAATAAAAAAAAGGTTTGAAATGTAACACTTCTCTTTTAATAAGTCTTTTTTGTGTGTGTTTCTTTATCAGAACTCACAGAAACCCACTCTTGCAAATGATACCAAAGACAAGGTATATAAATCTCATGATTTACCCCAGCGACAGTCTGTACAGCCTGCAGAAACTTCCACCATTGCTCGCAGAGCCAAGCGGTCTAAAATCTCTTCAAAGGTAAAATTTTATTTTACTTTTGTTAAAACCCTTTGTAAATGCAATGATTTAGTTCTTCACATACATTCCCAGTTTACAAGTGAATAAAAGGTAAAAACAATGCAACATAGTATTACAGCATTGTTTGTGTACTTTGCTCGCTTACCTTTTACCATTTTTAGGGTCGCTGTTTTAAAAGTGAGTTGGAGTCTGAGAACAGACCCAACCTGAGAAGGAGAATGGGCTCTTGTGTGACACAACCAGAAACAGGTGATTTACTTAAAGGAATTTTCAAAAAGTTACAGTCAATATCATTCTAAAATTGTTAAACAGGGATGGTTAATATGGATGGTCTGAATTATTTTTTTTTTTTTTTAGTGAAAAGCTTTCCAGTCCAGGTAAAACAGGAGCCTGTGGAACAAGTTGAATCAGTGTCTAATGGAGAAAAATCAAAGGTGAGGAACACCAACAAAATGGCTGATTAGTCGACTGCTTTGAATGATTTTTATTTATTTAATCATTCCTTCATTCATTTGCGAATTTATTAAATTGCTTTGACCACATTTTAATTATGTAAAGGTAAATATTTCTAATCAGTTTGCAGATGTTCATTGTTTTGTGTTTGCTTTTGAAGGTGGAACAGTACATGTGTTTGGGGTGTGGGGGAGGTGATGATGAGGACAAGCTGTTGCTGTGTGATGGCTGTGATGACAGCTACCACACGTACTGTCTTATCCCACCACTTCATGATGTCCCTAAAGGGAACTGGAGATGTCCTGAGTGCCTGGCACAGGTAATTTCCACAGCAATTTACTGCAGCTACAGTCTATTTTAAGGCAAGGATTTCTATGTATGTAAATCCCATTAAACTAGCTTACTGTCATGGGGAAATTAATCATGGCCTAAATAACAGTTGTTTTTTTCTAACTAACTTCAATGAGTAAACAAACACACTGGGGACAACAGATTTCAATATGTAGTTAAGTTTCACCCAAAAAGCAAACTCTTCCTACTTCTATTTAGTCAATCATGATAGTGTGGCTACGTCTATAAAAGGAGAACAGCCTTCATTAGTAATGCCAATTTCAAAGCTTTACAAATACTTTGACTCTTCAAACCTTGTGTACACATTTGCATACACTCAACAACCATGGGTTCCTCTAAGCAGCTGTGTAAGACTCTAAAAAATGAAAGTTTTTAGTTGATGGCCATAATTCAGGATATTGTCAGCTTGTAGTTTCACAGTGAGAAATTAAGAGATGGCAGTTCAGGGGAACTGTGGAGGTCCAGATTAGATCTGGAAGACCAAGAAAACTCTTGGAAAGAAATGCTCATATACTGGTCAGAAAGACAAATCAAAACCACCATTTGACTGCAAAAAAACCTACAAGAAGAATTAGCAGACTCAGGAGTGGTGGTGCACCGTTCCACTGTGCAGCGATGCTTGCATAGACTAGACTAGCTTATGGAAGAGTCAGCAGTCATTTAGCTGGCTATAAAAAATAAAATAAAATAAAGTGTTTGCAAGCTGTGATATCTGCCAGAGGTGTTACTAAGTACTGATTATGTAGGGTGCCCAAACGTTTGCGCAGTGCCACAATAATGTTTTTATTTTTTTATCTTTGTTCAATTTATGACAGTAACTATGCACCAGTGTTTGCTGAAAATATTGTGCATAAGAGATCTTAAAATAGCTGTGCATATGACCTGTGTTAAGAATTCAATAAAAAATAAAAAAAAATCACCAAAATCTGTTATCAAGGGGTGCCTAAACTTTTGCATAAGACTGTATGTGTCTGCCTGTCTTTCTTTATAGCAGAACTCTCTGCCTAAAGAAAGTTTGTTAGCTTGAGTATCTTGCACCTTGTTTACAATAAGTAGTATTTCTTTTGATGTCCTCTAAATACACTTCCTGTTCACACACCTGTTCCCTATTAAGAATGAATCACAGATGAGAGATCAAAACGTAGATCTGATAAAAATTCGTTTTTTCTTCAAGCGACTCCAGTACATTAAAATTCACTTATACCACCCTAGTTCTGCTATTTCAGCATGAAAATATTATGTAGTTCTCAGTTTCGATTTTCTAATTAATATCTGTTGATGCAGGTGTTTTATTTTACATTGAGCAATTAGCTTATTATTAGCTTTAATAACTTAGTAGCTGTTAATAAGTAAATAATTAAATCCGTCACACAAGTGTTCATAACATCACTTGTACTTAACATTTTAATAAAATTATTATTTTTTTATTATTCATTACTGGGGGGGACATTTTAGTGCACTGGGCTTCCTGTTTGGTATTACATGCCCTCACCTCGGACTGCTACGAATATGTTTGTTTTAGCGATTCATGTTTTATCTCATACTGGTGCTTCACATAACTACTTTTTATTAGCAGTACAATTTTGGAACATATGAAACAAACTGATTTTAAACTTTCATTCATTCATCCTTGAGTGGTCAGTTTTAACTATCTACAGTCGTGGCCAAACGTTTTGAGAATTACATAAATATTGGAAATTGGAAAAGTTGCTGCTTAAGTTTTTATAATAGCAATTTGCATATACTCCAGAATGTTATGAAGAGTGATCAGATGAATTGCATAGTCCTTCTTTGCCATGAAAATTAACTTAATCCCGAAAAAAAAACTTTCCACTGCATTTCATTGCTGTAATTAAAGGATCTGCTGAGATCATTTCAGTAATCGTCTTCAGTAAACTCAGGTGAGAATGTTGACGAGCACAAGGCTGGAGATCATTATGTCAGGCTGATTGGGTTAGAATGGCAGACTTGACATGTTAAAAGGAGGGTGATGCTTGAAATCATTGTTCTTTTATTGTTAACCATGGTGACCTGCAAAGAAACGCGTGCAGCCATCATTGCATTGCATAAAAATGGCTTCACAGGCAAGGATATTGTGGCTACTAAGATTGCACCTAAATCAACAATTTATAGGATCATCATGAACTTCAAGGAAAGAGGGTCAATTCTTGTTAAGAAGGCTTCAGGGCGTCCAAGAAAGTCCAGCAAGCGCCAGGATCGTCTCCTAAAGAGGATTCAGCTGCGGGATCGGAGTGCTACCAGTGCAGAGCTTGCTCAGGAATGGCAGCAGACAGGTGTGAGCGCATCTGCACGCACAGTGAGGCGAAGACTTTTGGAAGATGGCCTGGTGTCAAGAAGGGCAGCAAAGAAGCCACTTCTCTCCAAAAAAAACATCAGGGACGGATTGATCTTCTGCAAAAAGTATGGCGAATGGACTGCTGAGGACTGGGGCAAAGTCATATTCTCGGATGAAGCCTCTTTCCGAATGTTTGGGGCATCTGGAAAAAGGCTTGTCCGGAGAAGAAAAGGTGAGCGCTACCATCAGTCCTGTGTCATGCCAACAGTAAAGCATCCTGAGACCATTCATGTGTGGGGTTGCTTCTCATCCAAGGGAGTGGGCTCACTCACAATTTTGCCCAAAAACACATCCATGAATAAAGAATGGTACCAAAACACCCTCCAACAGCAACTTTTTCCAACAATCCAACAACAGTTTGATGAACAATGCATTTTCCAGCACGATGGAGCACCATGCCATAAGGCAAAAGTGATAACTAAGTGGCTCGGGGACCAAAACTTTGAAATTTTGGGTCCATGGCCTGGAAACTCCCCAGATCTTAATCCCATTGAGAGAACCTGATTGAGAACATTGAGGTCAATCCTCAAGAGGCGGGTGGACAAACAAAAACCCACTAATTCTGACAAACTCCAAGAAGTGATTATGAAGGAATGGGTTGCTATCAGTCAGGATTTGGCCCAGAAGTTGATTGAGAGCAGCCCAGTCGAATTGCAGAGGTCCTGAAAAAGAAGGGCCAACACTGCAAATACTGACTCTTTGCATAAATGTCATGTAATTGTCAATAAAAGCCTTTTGAAACGTATGAAGTGCTTGTAATTATATTTCAGTACGTCACAGAAACAACTAAAACAAAGATCTAAAAGCAGTTTAGCAGCAAACATTGTGAAAACTAATATTTGTGTCATTCTCAAAACTTTTGGCCACGACTGTACATGCTGTGTCGCGCTTTGTTTCTGTTTCTTGAGGACTTTTTGTAATTATTTATATGTATTTTCTGATCTCTTTTCCACAGGAATGTGGCAAGCCTCAAGTTGCGTTTGGCTTTGAACAGGCATCCAGAGACTATACTCTCCGCTCCTTTGGAGACATGGCAGACGCCTTCAAGTCAGACTATTTCAACATGCCTGTGCATGTATGCTTTAAATATTATTATATTTTTTAAATTTAAATTTAGGTGCGAGTGATCTGCATGGTCAAGAACCTGACACTGAGTTTTATGTTTTCTCTACAGATGGTCCCTACTGAGTTGGTTGAAAAGGAATTTTGGCGTTTACTTGGCACTATTGAGGAAGATGTCACAGTAGAGTATGGGGCAGACATCGCTTCAAAGGCCTTCGGCAGTGGATTCCCTGTTAGGAATGGTCCTTTTAAAGTCGCCTCTGATGAGGAGGTATGTTGTAATGCTTTCAGTAATACTGTTATACAGTTTTAGTCTAATACAGTACAATGTTCTTAGTTCTACTACATAGTAATAGAATAACATTTATAGACCTACATAATGGCAGTTTATTAATGAATTAATACATTAGTTATCCACCCCACCCCCCCTATCATCTCAAAAACATCTGTTTTTTTAATTATTTTTTTTAGGACATTTATTTTTTCCCAATCATATGTCGTAATGCATCATGTCCATACATATTGTACAACAAGGTGTGCATTTGAAAATTTTGGTATAACCAGGGAGTTACAAACTTCCATGTACAATGAATGTGCCTCGCAAAGTGGCATTTGATTATATTTTTCTCTAAATTATCCAGGATCAATAAATTCTGTCTATCCTTTCATCTATCCATCCATAAGTTGATTAGGGCTAGACATTTCCAAACTTGTCTTCTCAAAACTGTCTGTCACTTGAAAATGCGACTTAAAAATTTAAGTAATAATTAGATAATTTAATAAGAGTTTTCATGATTTCTTAAGGGAAATGATGATTTGGTTTACGAGTGTTTTGGAACACAAGCCCACTTCCGGAATGAATTATGCTCGTAATCCAAGGTTCCGCTGTATAAGTATTATAGACCAATTTAGAATATTCATATGTATCTCTTCCATTTGTAATATGTCAATCTACACTGCCTGGCCAAAAAGGTCACCATTTCAGATGGTCCAAATTATTGGCCTTCATCAAGCATCTAAAAACAATTAAGAAGATTTGAAATTCCTGTCGTAATAACTGTCGTACACAGTAAAACCTGTAAGGTGATAAAATGATAAATGATGCATGATAAAAAATGTGCATTGGAAATTACAGCTATGTTTATTAGTAAAGGTAAAGGCATTTCCACATGCACAATGTGACAAGAGCTCACAGAATTAGTGGCTGTGTGGCCATAAGAAAACTTATTAGTGAGATTAACAACACACAGACAGACACACACACACCCACACACACACCGTCGCTAGGGATCATAAAGATTGAACTTTGGGGCAATGGCAAAAGCTAATGTGGTCGGATGAATCCAGATTGAACATATACCAGATTGATGGGCGTGTAAGGGTAAGCACATGAAGCCCTGGATGCATCATGCATAGCGCCCTCTGTCCAAGCCTCTGGAGGCAATATTATGTTCATTGTTCATGGGTTCAGTTGGTCAGGTCTAGTCTCAGTGTTACTGAATGACTAGGTTATCACATCTGGGGTTTTTTTCCCCCCTGATGGAACAGGCATATATTATTTTCACACATTACCACCACCAGCTGTGCACTTTAATGCATGACTGGTGCATCGCTTCATGCCTTTTCTTCTCATTGCGACATGGAAATGCTCTTACTTTCTTGGAGGTTTTGAAGATGTTGCACCCCTCATCCAATAGGCTTCTTCAATTTTAATTAGAGATTTTAATTAGAGACCATTTGCTTATTCTGTTCGTTTGTTCTTTATTTTCATAATCTGACCTGGTGGCTTGGAAGCTATTACAGAGGGAGTTTAAGATTAGGATTAAGGAGAAATATATAGAAAAACTTGGAGTGTGTCGGAGTAATATTACGTCACACACCCATTTGCTCCTCATCCCTGCACCTACCCCCATGGTCTCTCTATCACAATTGAGCATGTGGAAAAGGAGCTGGGTAAAATCGGATCAAACAAGGCTGCTGGTCCAGATGGTGTCAGAGCTAGGGTTGTAAAATAATGTGTTACGCAGTTTTATGGTGTATTCCAAAGGATCTTTAATCTGACCTTGAAGCTGGAAATGGTTCCAGTTACATGGAAGACATTATGCCTGGACAGAGTTCTAGAAAGGACAGCTTGTCCTGGTTAAATCAGCACTGAACCTGATTTTTGCGTTTTGCCTATCAGGACCATATAAAGGTGGATGATGCAGTGATTTACCTGCTACATGGAGCATCAGGCCAGAGTCCCTATTCTCATAGTTGCTGGACAATCTTACACACAGCATACGCAATATTTGCTCAAATGTCTTCTTGACATACTATCTCTCTGTACAAGTGTGTGTGTATGTGTGTATATACACACACCACACACAGGTGCATCTCAATGAATTAGAATATCAGCAAATAGTTGATTCATTTTGGTAATTCAATTCAAAAAGAGAAACTCATATTATATAGATTCATAACACTTTTCAGACGAAAGTAAATTTTGTCTACAGCCGAAGAAGTTTTGATAAAGCAGTGAACGGTTTTTAACCCAGTTCCACTAATTTCAAATCCCATTAAAGTTGCAAGCAACGATGACGGGCCCAAGCAACGGGCGCGGTCCCCACCCCGGGCGCACCGCACAACCTGCGTGTTATTCGAGTGTGTCAAAACCTCAAAAAAGTCATTGGCACCCGGTTGCACCGCAGAACTTGCACACAGAACGTCACACATCATACTGGGCTAATATCAGTTTGGGCCCTAAATATTTGTGTGTGTGTGTGTGTGACTAGTTAATGTGTCAGTCTGTCTCTGATGAGTAAATGTGTTTTTGTGTGTTTGTGTGTGTGTGGTGTGTGAATCTGTGTGTTAACATTAGTGATGTGTGTGTTAGTATGTCCAAGACATGTGACTTGTTAGTGGATGTGTGTGTTTCTGCGTGAGACAGAGATGTGAGTGTGTGAGTGTTATAATTTGTGATGTTATAATGTGTGAGTATGTAGGTGCTCATTTGTGTGATGTACGAGTGTATTTGTTTGTGTGTGCATGCATGTGTGTGCGTGTGTGTGAGATGTGTTTGTGTGTGTGTGTGTGTGTGTGTGTGTGTTTATTTAGTGTGTTAACATTAGTGATGTGTGCTTGTGTATGTTTGTGTGTATGGTGTGTTCAAATATTAGTGATTTGTGTGTGATTAATAATTGTTCGGTGTAAGTTTAAGACATTATCACGGCTGACCCGTTTGAGATATCAACATGTGTGATGTGTGTGTGAGAGTGAGGGAGAGAGGTGTGTGACAGTGATGTGATGTGATGTGATTTGTGTGTGTGTGTGTGTGTGTGTGTGTGCGTGTGTGTGTGTGCATGTGTGTGTGGGAGGTTTAGTGTGTGGGAGGTTTAGTGTGTGTGAGAGTGAGGGACAGAGGTGTGTGAGATGTAGATGTGTCAGTCTGTGTGTGACGAGTAAATGTGCTTGTGTTTGTGTATATGGAGTGTGTGTGTGTGTGGTTGTTTGTGTGTATGGTGTGTGAGTCTGTGTTAACATTAGTGATGTGTGTTATTAATAATGTTTCGGTGTAAGTTTAAGGATGTTCCTGAATGTGATGTCACTGTCCGTGTCACTGAATATGATGAGTGTGAGTGTGTGTCTGTCGTGAGAGATGTGTGCTATAGATGCGCAGGAGCCTCTTGTTTTCCTAAGGATCTTTTTCCTTTTTCATGATATATTGATTTTTATTTAGTCAGGTCACATTAGTGACGTGTGCTTGTGATGTGTGTGTGTGTGTGTGTGTGCATGTAGGATAGTTAGTGTGTTCATATTGTGTATTTGTCGGGATGTGTACATGACCGATGTGTAGAGTGTGTGTGTGTGTTTAGAATGTGTGGTCTGGTGTGTATATCGCCGCGCTTGTCCACCAGACTCAATGTTGTACAGTTGGCAATTTAAATGTTTGTATTGTTTATTTTTTATGATTTCTGCATATATTTAAATTGTAAACATGAAGCCATAGTAAAGGAGAAGGGGAAAGACCTGACTGCAGAATACCTGCCTACTACTGCCATCTACTGGACATATTTTATTACTGCAGGAGTCAGTACAGAAAGTTCAGGACAAGGATGATAAATATACTGTAAAAAAAATGTTGGGAGCTGTATGAGCGTCACAAAAACATGAAACTCAAGGAATCTACTCAGAAGCAGTTGTTCTTTCTACATAAAATGTTTGGGCACATTAGGACTTTCCACTTGGTGGATATAAGTATCTTATGTTTGCTCCAAATGATATGTTGCCATAGCAATACTATTCAACGTATCAAAAAGTCCTTTACAGTGTGACATCAGCCGTGTCTTCCAATTATTGTGCCTGATTTTGAAGCCAATTTGCTGAAAATTAGCCACAAAAGAATTTAATTTCTGAAAGTAGACACTTTCTGCTGCCAGTTGGTGGCGCTATGACTGAGACTCACGGGACCCATGTCAGTGTGAGCAGGACTCTTCTCTTAACCTACTGCTGAGGTTTGATGAATGTCACTCAATTTAGACAGAAGTTATTAGCCACTTCCTGTTTCCTGTTATTCGCCGTGGCCCTTAAAGCTACGGGCCGTGTTTCAAATGTGTGTGTGTTTATAACACGAAATAACAACAGCAAAAGATAATAGTGACAGTCACAATAACATATTGATTCTAGGCATACTTACTAAGAATACACACACACACACACACACACACACACACACATGTAAATATATATATATCGCGACCTCACGGGCATAATAACTTGTTACCGGAACAGATAAAATGTCCATTGTTAATATAGTTAAAGACTTCACACTTACTGTTGAATTCACGCACAAAACTTGGTCCAAAGGGCGATTTGTAAACAATTAAACAGTCCATAAACAACTATTCAGCGGCAGCGTTTGTGTCAGTCCGCTTCACCAAAACTCAAATCTGTGAGGGAGGGGGAGGTCACGTGTGTCTGTGTCTCTTCGTGTGTGTGGGATGTGTGGTGTGATACCTCCATCTAGTGGCCATAGTTTAGTACTGCAGGAGTTAGTTTATACACTTTTTTAAAACAATGAGTTAATAAACATAAAATATTGTTGGGAGGCGTATGAGCATAACAAAATCGAGAAACTCAAGAAATGTACTCAGAACCAGTAGTTCCTTCTATGTAAAATGTTTGGAGACATTAGGACTTTCCACTTGTTGGATATGAGTATCAAAGTTTTCCTTAATTTTTTACCTTGCCATAGCAACACTTTTCAGCGCAGCAAAAAGGCCTTTACAGTTTAACATCAGCCATGTCTTCCAATTATTGTGCCTGATTTTGAAGGCAACTTATAGGGGAATGGCAAAAGGACAGACGTGACAGTATGTTTCTCATGAAAGAGATTATAAGAATGTCCACTGATGGCAAATGGGACTCAGCATCTAATCTCTAATGTCTCTACTGTGCATGTATATGAATATTTATGTGCATGTGTGTGTGTGTGTGTGTGTGGTGTGTGAGTCTGTGTGTTAATATTAGTGATGTGTGTGTTATTAATAATTGTTGGGTGTAAGTTTAAGACATTATCACGGCTGACCCGTTTGAGATATCAAAATGTATCACACATGTGTGTGTGAGAGTGAGGGAGAGAGGTGTGTGACTGTGATGTGTATGTGTGTGTGTGTGTGTGTGTGTGTGTGTGTGTGTGTATGGGGTGTGAGTCTGTGTGTTAATATTGGTGATGTGTGTTATAAATAATTTATCGGTGTAAGTTTAAGGATGTTCCTGGATGTGATGTCACATATAATGTGTGTGTGTGTGTGTGTGTGTGTGTGTGTGTGTGTGTGTGTGTGTGTATGTTGTACAGTGGGCAATTTAAATGTTTGTATTGTTTATTTTTTTATCATTTCTGCATATGTTTAAATTGTAAACATGAAGCCATAGTAAAGGAGAAGAGGAAAGAGCTGACTGCAGAATACCTGCCTACTACTGCCATCTACTGGACATATTTTATTACTGCAGGAGTCAGTGGACACAGTTCAGGCCAAGACTGATAAATATACTGTAAAAAAATGTTGGGAGCTGTGTGAGCATCACAAAAATATGAAACTCAAGAAATCTACTCAGAAGCAGTTGTTCTTTCTACATAAAATGTTTGGGAACATTAGGACTTTCCACTTGGTGGATATAAGTATCTTATGTTTGCTCCAAATGATATGTTGCCATATCAACACTATTCAACGTATCAAAAAGTCCTTTACAGTGTGACATCAGCCGTGTCTTCCAATTATTGTGCCTGATTTTGAAGCCAATTTGCTGAAAATTAGCCACAAAAGAATTTAATTTCTGAAAGTAGACACTTTCTGCTGCCAGTTGGTGGCGCTATGACTGAGACTCACGGGACCCATGTCACTGTGAGCAGGACTCTTCTCTTAACCTACTGCTGAGGTTTGATGAATGTCACTCAATTTATACAGAAGTTATTAGCCACTTCCTGTTTCCTGTTATTCGCCGTATGTTTAAGGGCTCGCCACGGCCGACCCGTTTAAGATATCAACCAGCCGTTCACAATATTAGATCCTCAATGTCTTGAGATTATATTAGACCCTGTTTGGTCAAAAACATATGAATCCTGTAAGAGTAGTATATCACATTCCAATGGGTGCGTTTTTCAAACAACGCAAAATAACCGACTTCCTGTTCAGCGGATTCCATGACATGGGGTATGCAAGTTGTTCACCTCAATGAGATCTAAATTTATACTGGGTCTCATTCATATATGTGAAAGTGGATATGAGTTATGCAGCTTAAACTTTACAAAGTTCCAGGGGGCGCTGTACAGGCCCTGTGGCACGCCTGGGCTCCAGGCTCTCAGGGCTTCCTCACAATCAGTGATTGTCTACACCCATACAATTTTGGAACCGTAGATCTTTCCACTCGTAAGATATGAGAAGAATAATTTTCTTCGATTTTTTCTTGAGTTAAATCGTCACCATAGCAACACGATTCAAATTAGAAAAAAATCCTTCATGATTTCAAATGACCCATGTCTTTTCATTATTCTGACTGATTTTGAACCAAATCAGGTGAAAGTAAAGGACAAAATATTACTGATTTCCAAAAGTGACACACTTCCTGCTGCCACTTGGTGGCGCTATGACATAGACTCATGGTTGTCATATGATGTGATCAGCTTCCTACTCTTAACATAGCTGTAAAGTTTCATGTGCCTAACTTAATGTACACAGAAGTTATTAGCCACTTCCTGTTTCATTTTATTCGCCATAATTTTAAAGCGTCTCCACGGCCGAACCGTTCGAGGTATCAAAAAGATCTCTGCAATTTTGCATCGGCAACTTGTTTAGATCATATTTAGCTGGTTTGGTGCGAATTGTAAAAATTTCCTAGGAGGAGTTTATCACATTCCATTGGGTGCGTTTTGCAAACAACTCAAAATAACTCACTTCCTGTTGATTAGACCTGATGACATGCAGCGCGAAACTTGTTCAGTTTGATGAGATCTAAATGTACACCGAGTTTTATAAGTATACGTGCAAGTGTGTCTGAGCTATAAGGCAAGACTCTGTAGGGGGCGCTGTGCGGGGCGTGTGTGACGCCCCGGGCCGAGCCCCACTGAGGACCTGTTGGCCGCAGATTGCAGTCTGTGTGCAAATTTTGGTGAGTTTTTGAGTATGTTAAGAGGCCCGAAAGTGCCCGGATGATTGAAAGAAAAATAATAATAAAAAAAAAAAAAAAGAAAAATTAAAGTTGCAAGCAACGATGACGGGCCCAAGCAACGGGCGCGGTCCCCACCCCGGGCGCACCGCACAACCTGCGTGTTATTCGAGTGTGTCAAAACCTCGAAAAAGTCATTGGCACCCGGTTGCACCGCGGAACTTGCACACCGAACGTCACACATCATACTGGGCTAATATCAGTTTGGGCCCTAAATATGTGTGTGTGTTTGTGTGTGTGTGTGTGTGACTAGTTAATGTGTCAGTCTGTCTCTGATGAGTAAATGTGTTTTTGCGTGTTTGTGTGTGTGTGGTGTGTGAGTCTGTGTGTTAACATTAGTGATGGGTGTGTTAGTATGTCTAAGACATGTGACTTGTTAGTGGATGTGTGTGTTTCTGCGTGAGGGTGTGTGAGACAGAGATGTGAGTGTGTGAGTGTTATAATTTGTGATGTTATAATGTGTGAGTATGTAGGTGCTCATTTGTGTATTGTACGAGTGTATTTGTTTGTGTGTGCATGCATGTGTGTGCGTGTGTGTGAGAGGTGTTTTTTTGTGTGTGTGTGTGTGTGTGTGTGTGTGTGTGTGTGTGTGTGTGTGTGTGTTTCTGTGTGTGTGTTTATTTAGTGTGTTAACATTAGGGATGTGTGCTTGTGTTTGTGCATGTTTGTGTGTATGGTGTGTTCAAATATTAGTGATTTGTGTGTGATTAATAATTGTTGGGTGTAAGTTTAAGACATTATCACGGCTGACCCGTTTGAGATATCAAAATGTGTGATGTGTGTGAGAGAGTGAGGGAGAGAGGTGTGTGACATGTAGATGTGTCAGTCTGTGTGTGACGAGTAAATGTGCTTGTGTGAGTTTGTGTATATGGTGTGTGTGTGTGTGTGTGTGTGTGTATGGTGTGTGAGTCTGTGTGTTAATATTGGTGATGTGTGTTATGAATAATTTATCGGTGTAAGTTTAAGGATGTTCCTGAATGTGATGTCACTGTCTGTGTCACTGAATATAATGAGTGTGTGTGTGTGGTGTGTAAGTCTGTGTTAACAGTAGTGTGTGTTAGTATGTTTAAGATATGTGACTTGTTAATGGGTGTGTGTGTTTCTGCGTGAGGGTGTGTGAGACAGAGATGTGAGTGTGTGAGTGTTACAATTTGTGATGTTATAATGTGTGTGCATGTGTGTGATGTACGAGTGTACTTGTTTGTGTGTGTGCATGCATGTGTGTGAGATATCTTTGTGTTTGTGTGTGTGTTTATTTAGTGTGTTAACATTAGTGATGTGTGCTTGTGTTTGTGCATGTTTGTGTGTATGGTGTCTGCATCTGTGTGTTAATATTAGTGATGTGTGTGTTATTAATAATTGTTGGGTGTAAGTTTAAGACATTATCACGGCTGATACGTTTGAGATATCAAAATGTGTGATGTGTGTGTGAGAGTGAGGGAGAGAGGTGTGTGACAGTGATGTGATGTGAGGTCAAGTTTGAGTATGACACGCAATGGGTTTTATTTGATGCTGATGCTGGATCAGTCTTTGGCTTGTCCTGTGTGTGTGTGTGTGTGTGTGTGTGTGTGTGTGTGTGTGTGTGTGTGTGTGTGTGTGTGTGTGTGTGTGTGAGAGAGAGAGAGAGAGAGTGAGGGAGAGAGGTGTGTGACATGTAGATGTGTCAGTCTGTGTGTGACGAGTAAATGTGCTTGTGTGAGTTTGTGTATATGGTGTGTGTGTGTGTGTTTGTTTGTAGATGTTTGTGTGTATGGTGTGTGAGTCTGTGTGTGAACATTAGTGATGTGTGTGATAAATAATTTATCGGTGTAAGTTTAAGGATGTTCCTGAATGTGATGTCACATATAATGTGTGTGTGTGTATGTTGTACAGTGGGCAATTTAAATGTTTGTATTGTTTATTTTTTATAATTTCTGCATATGTTGAAATAGTAAACATGAAGGCATAGTAAAGGAAAAGGGGAAAGACCTGACTGCAGAATAACTGCCTACTACTGCCATCTACTGGACATATTTTATTACTGCAGGAGTCAGTGGACACAGTTCAGACCAAGGCTGATAAATATACTGTAAAAATTGTTGGGAGCTGTATGAGCATCACAAAAACATGAAACTCAAGAAATCTACTCAGAAGCAGTTGTTCCTTCTACCTAAAATGTTTGGGCACATTAGGACTTTCCACTTGGTGGATATAAGTATCTTATATTTGCTCAAAATTATATGTTGCCATATCAACACTATTCAACGTATCAAAAAGTCCTTTACAGTGTGACATCAGCCGTGTCTTCCAATTATTGTGCCTGATTTTGAAGCCAATTTGCTGAAAATTAGTCACAAAAGAATTTAATTTCTAAAAGTAGACACTTTCTGCTGCCAGTTGGTGGCGCTATGACTGAGACTCACGGGACCCATGTCACTGTGAGCAGGTTTCTTCTCTTAACCTACTGCTGAGGTTTGATGAATGTTACTCAATTTATACAGAAGTTATTAGCCACTTCCTGTTTCCTGTTATTCGCCGTAGGTTTAAGGGCTCGCCACGGCCGACCCGTTTAAGATATCAACCAGCCCTTCACAATATTACATCCTTAATGTCTTGAGATGGTATTAGACCCTGTTTGGTCAAAAACCTATGAATCCTGTAAGAGTAGTATATCACATTCCAATGGGTGCGTTTTTCAAACAACGCCAAATAACTGACTTCCTGTTCAGCGGATTCCATGACATGGGGTATGCAAGTTGTTCATCTCAATGAGATCTAAATTTATACTGGGTCTCATTCATATATGTGAAAGTGGATATGAGTTATGCAGCTTAAACTTTACAAAGTTCCAGGGGGCGCTGTACAGGCCCTGTGGCACGCCCGGGCTCCAGGCTCTCAGGGCTTCCTCACAATCAGTGAGAGTCTACACCCATACAATTTGGGACCCGTAGGTCTTTCCACTCGTAAGATATGAGAAAAATAGTTGTCTTCGATTTTTTCTTGAGTTAAATCGTCACCATAGCAACACGATTGAAATTAGAAAAAAATCCTTCATGATTTCAAATGACCCATGTCTTTTCATTATTCTGACTGATTTTGAACCAAA